>CM050167.1:99244812-99708066 GCA_027410445.1 Discoglossus pictus
GTAGTTTATGTGCTATGACCAGCGTTGGCGCTCGTTGTGAGGCGCGCAGTGAATGTCTTTTGCGTTTATTGCGATAGTGTTTTTTTTTTTGTGATGCTAATGAAATAATTAGTAAATTAATAAACTTTACCTATTTGTAAGTAATACATGCAGGAAGCATTGTGCTGAAGAGCTGACAATCTGTTTTCATGTTCCTGCAGCATACAATGTAGGTTTGCAGTTTTGTGGAGCTGAGGTGTAAATGTCAGCAATGTGTGCAGTGTGTAGTGTAAATAAGCTGCGTGCGTGAGGTGAAGCCGTTTGTGTAGCTGGGTAGTTCTGCATTCTGTAAGGTAGTGTTGTAAAATGGCGGCGAATGTGTACGTGGTAGGCGGGTTTGTATGATGAAGCTTCCTTGCTAATAGTGTATGTTGTAGGTCGTACAGGGTTTTTGTAAAAGCTGTATTTGCTTTGTCGAATTTAGCGGTCGTGTAACCTCGTTTTCGTTTTTTGGGGCGGCCATTTTTTCTCTTGCTTAGGAGATTTTCGAGTGGCTAAACTTTGTAAATTTGCCATAATTTAAAGTTTAAGCAGTTTTGCAGAGGTCCTGGGTGTCCCCCCTTGGTGTGGGTAAGGTTTTTATTTTATGTGTGTGTGTGTATTTTTGTGTTTTTTAATGTTTGGCGCTGTGCACAGGTTGTCCGTTAAGGTCGTATTTTTGCGAGTCCATAATGGATTTTTTCTAACTCCCGCGGGTCTTAATTGTTGTTGTGCAAGTCAGCAATTTTTTTTTTTTCCTAAGTCCCTCGGCGGGTTATTTTTGTGTAAGTCCGTTGATAGTCATTGCGTGTGTGGTGGTTTGTAAGCGGTTGTGAGGCACCATAGAGCCTCGACCTCCGCAAATGTGGCTCCTCGCTTCGTGAGGGTCCACATTTCCGGTCCGAACGTCGTAGGGGGTTGTAGGGATGAGCAACTGCGGCCCTCGCAACAACCTGCATTGCTAACAACTATATATGTGATAGGACACTTTTTTTTTTTTTTTTTTTACAGAAAACATGAATACATACACTGCAGGTACAAAGTAGCTCCCCCAATAATGGGCTCTACCCATTGCTGATCCCAATGCAAAAAAAAAGCACCCAAGTGACGTTGCCAACTCAAGAACAGCAATATCAATGCCTTCCACCACCAAGCAAAGACAGCCATTCAGTACATATGTATCAGATGTAGAGAATCTTATTGGGACAAAATAGAAAAAAAAAAAAAAAAAACACAACAAATTAGTGGGACAGCGGAAGCAAATGCTCTTCAAAAGCCCTTGGAGGTGATGTACAGAGAGAACTGGAAGGGGGAAATAGGAAGATGGGATATTACAGGAACTGCACAGAGAGTACAAGCTGGCTGAGAAGCTCACTACAGTGACCAACAAAATGCAGTGACAATCACAAAATACAGACGCAGTGACCATCAGAAGGAAGTAGACAGCTGTAGGTACAAATGAAAATAGAAACAGCGAGCAGCCAGCGTGGGATAGAGAAGGAGTGTGGGATGGTAGAGAGGACATAAGAGTGAAGGGGTGGGAGAGAGAGAAATGGTGGCGGGGAGGGAGAGAAGGGGTGATGGAAAAGAGTGAAAAGGGTGTATGAGTAATGGGATAGAGTGTGCAGGACAGCATGGGAACGAGAAGGGAGAGGGGATGAGAGAAATAAATGGAGTAAGGGAAAGTCTTGGGGAGAGAAATGGATGGGAGAGAAAGCAAGAGCATGAGAAAAGGGGACTGAAGATAGAGAAACAAATACAAGGAAAAAACTAAGGAGCAAGTGGGATGGAAAGGAGAAATGAGATGATAGAAAAGTGTGAGAGAGATAGATAAAAGAGAAAGAGGTTGAAAGAGAAATGAGAAAGCTATAGGCAAGGCAATGAGGGAGATAAGGAAGATAAATGGCAAAATAATGAAATAATGGGAGAAAGAGTACTTACATGAGAAATAAATCAACAGCAAGAGTAATAGGGAGGGGAAACAATGACGTTTTCTAAATGAAGGTAGAGTAGAAGAAAACAGAAGAGAAAGAAAAGAATGAATAAGTAAACATGGTGTTAGAGACAAAGATGAGGAGGAATTTAAAGAAGAATGTAGACAAAGAGCAGTGGGAACACCAACTTGTTCTGTGTCATGGTCATCAGCATCCAGTCTTTTGGAAAAACTCTCTTCCCAATGAGATCTCTGAACATTATAAACGTTTCCATCAGAAAATCCTACAAGAGAGCAAAGGACTTTAATATGTAGAGGACATAAAGAAGAGTGACATGATATAAACCTTCAAGTTTATGAACATATTTAATAACATTTAGAAGAGAAGTGTAGTTCAGAAAAAAAAAATATTAAAAAACAAGAGGTCATGATTTGAGGATGTATGAAGATTTAGGAACAACATGCAAAAGTACGAAGTTACGGAAAGGATGGCAAATAAATCTAACAGTGCAGCAGCATAGATTGTAGGGCCCAAGACATTTAAGGAATGTAAGCATACCCTCATCCAAGGGTTTTATTATGGTAAACCTCTTAGGTAATATAATGGGCAGACTAGATTTGCCAGTTTGTTCTCAACGACCATCGAATCTGTGCCTCTGTATTTAAAAGATAAATTGATAATTTCTCCAAATATTTTGTTTCTGGTGTAGCCCCATTAAAGAGACAACAGTTCAGTGCCCATTTAAAACCTTTTAAAATTCAAAACCTAAAAAGGTTTTCAAATCTGTCAAATCAATGGCAATTTCACAAAAGAAAGAAAAGAAAAACCACAGTTGTGAAGGAACGTTGCGTGGTAGGTTCATATTCTTCACTTGAGGTATTAAAGGACATCTGTAGTTCAATAAAGGACACACTTGTTTTTCAAGTATGTAACAAATTGACAACATTAGCCGCTGTTTAAGCCATGGGCATACATTGTTCTTTGTGAAAGTCTGAATTTGTGACTACTCTATTTAGGAATCCATTTTGTGTTTGTTACATCACTTCTTCAGAGCTGGTTCATACGGGTGTGTGTTTTAGTTAGCAGTGAAGAGAGGGGTGGGGAAGGAGGGAACAGAAAGCCTTTGCTAAGAAAATTGGATAAGACTAAAATTCATACCAAATGCGCTCCCCTCAATAGACCAGAAGCAGGAAGTTCCTATAAGAAAGTGGTAGCCAACCTGGTCCCTACCGCCTACTAGTGGGTGATTCAAGCTTTCATGGTGGGCGGCGGGGTAATCGCTAGGTGGTGTTGCTGATGAGTGATGTCACACAGCGGAAACCCGCAGCACCACGCTTGGCTGGTTGGTGAGCTGGTGAGAGAGCCTAGGGGCAGCAGTCAGGACCGGATCAATATCTAGTAAGTACAGGGTGATCCATAGCTAGGGACAGCAACCAGGATAGGATCACTATCTAGTAAGTACAGGGTGATACATAGCTAGGGACAGCAGTCAGGACCGTATCACTATCTAGTAAGTACAGGGGATACATAGCTAGGGACAGCAGCCAGGACCGGATCAATATCTAGTAAGTACAGGGTGATACATAGCTAGGGACAGCAGTCAGGACCGGATCAATATCTAGTAAGTACAGGGGATACATAGCTAGGGACAGCAGTCAGGACCGTATCACTATCTAGTAAGTACAGGGTGATACATAGCTAGGGACAGCAGTCAGGACCGGATCAATATCTAGAAAGTACAGGGGATACATAGCTAGGGACAGCAGCCAGGACCGGATTACTATCTAGTAAGTACAGGGTGATACATAGCTAGGGACAGCAGTCAGGACCGGATCACTATCTAGTAAGTACAGTGCGATACATAGCTAGGGTCAGCAGTCAGGACCGGATCACTATCTAGTAAGTACAGGGTGATACATAGCTACAGTCAGCAGTCAGGACCTGATCACTATCTAGTAAGTACAGGGCGATACATAGCTAGGGATAGCAGTCAGGACCGGATCACTATCTAGTAAGTACAGGACGATACATAGCTAGGGACAGCAGTCAGGACCCGATCACTATCTAGTAAGTACAGGGCGATACATAGCTAGGGACAGCAGTCAGGACCGGATCACTATCTAGTAAGTACAGGGCGATACAAAGCTAGGGACAGCAGTCAGGACCGGATCACTACCTAGCAAGTACAAGGCTAGGGTCATAAGATTTATATAACCAGAAAGGAGATAGGGTAAATTGAGTTACTGTGGCCAAAGGTGGGCGGTAAGTAAATTTTACCATTAAAAGTTTATTAAAGTATTAAAAGGTCGATGCAACCACAGCTCAATATGTGAGACACACACTTTGCCTAAGAAACAACAAATGCCTCCCAGTGCCTGAATTGTTGTATCTGAATATAATATTGCCTCCAACCTTATTTCCACAGTACCTTGGAGCCATCATTCCTAGATTTCTGAATTACAGCCTTTGAGCTTGTGCCTCAAGCTTTCTTTAATACACTATATATTTATTTGTCTTTATTTGGTTCAATCCTATCTGATAATCCTATAGTTGCAACTGGAGCTGCTCAGGATCTATACTATCAGTGACATGTTTTCTACATATGAGTGTAATATAGGCCCTTGGCATAAGGCATAACAGGTTTGAAATCCTCATATGTCTACATTTGAGTAATGGAAACCACGGTCACTGATGCTAACCACTTCAGCCCCGTCATCTTTCTGGCTGTTGTCCTTCTTCAAAAATGGAATACAAACATAGTTTATTTTAAAATCTCATCACCAAAAAACAGTAGGACATATGTGCCTTCCGTTTATAGAGAAAAGTATATGGAAAATAAATTTTGAAAACGCATCAAATCCAGGTATGGCCTCTACAAATAAATTATGCATGGAAAAATCTGCCAATTCACATTTCATTCTCACTGAAAAAATGGCCAACATGCTTCATTCTCCAAGGTTTATGGAGTGTTGTCAACAGATGGGCTTTACCAGCTGAAATATTTCTTCTGTTTTTTAGGTCTTTGGAGACAGGACATCGCCTTTGTGTTGTCCATATAGACTCATCTCATGCAATGCATTCTAATGTTAATTTTATGAGCTTTTAGGACGATGGACAGCCATACAATCATAATGTCTAGTGCTGACAATTCTGTCTTCTAAATCCATTGTTGTTATCTGGTGCAGTTTATACCTGTTCATTATTCGTATTATGCTCTAAACTGTATAAAATACAGAAACTGGTTCAGTTCTGCAGGTAAATATGTGGCAGAATATGAGAACCCAAAACACATACAATAATGGAACTCAAACTTGTAGTATGTTTTCAGAAAATGCACCATTATAAGTTTCAAAATAAGACTGAAATAATGTGTGGGGGTTAGAAGAAAAGTTGGTACAGAAATAGAGAAGAAGGCAAAGAACTTCACAGAACTTGGAGAAGCGTGGTAAGAAAACTTGAATATTGAGGAGAGATCCACAGAAATGGATTTTGGGCATACAAAAAAAGAGCTCACACAGACAAGGGGCACTTACAATGATGTCATGTCGAGTCCTGAAGGTGCCGATGTAGTAATCATAGTGGTAGTCTTCCATTTGACTCAGGACAGCTGTCATACATGCTACAAAGCGTCCCTAGAGCAATTAGAAGAAAGTGTCAGACACCTTGAACCTTTTACCTCAAGGTATCCCAGACAGATTACAGAAACCAACCAATTCCAAAAACTAAAACCTTACCATACCATGCAACTATGTTATTTAGGAGCCACATACAGGTGTATAAACCAGTGCTTAAAAAAATCTTTTTGAAATGTGGTGAAAAGAAGCACGAGTAACAGACTATTTACTACCTACATGACTTGGCAAATATTGCATATGGAAACATCTTCTATCACTAGACAAAATCTCTGGGTTCCAAGAATTGAGAAAACAAATGGAAATAGAACAATACTCTGGTAAAAAATAATATTTGTAGTATATTTGTATTCATTTTATTAACATTTTTATTTAATACAATTTTCTGTTTTGTATGCTTAATTTGTTATGCTCTTTTTACTAATAATACATAAGAGTTATACATTTATATTGTTAATTTTATGATATGCTCAGAATAGTATTTCCATTTAGGAACAATTTAATTATGATTATTTTAAATTTTATATTTTTGGTATATGGTGAAAAATGTTTCCCCCCCCTTTATATCAGTTTGTATTGGTAATCTATATGGTTTGTATCTTAGATCTGAAAATGTTACTCTTCTCTGCATTTTCTTCCTTTAGTTCTATATAAAAAGTCAACCTTTAAGCATTATAAAATATAAGTTAAAATTTGAAAAACTAAGAGAGACAAAGCTCTGACATGATGTCATATTGATATATAACTACCCTGTTAATAATGCATGACATGTGTACTGTACTTACTACTTGTGGTGACAGACGGCTCATGGCTATCACCGTCCTGTTTATCCTCCGAAGCAATCGCTCCATGATGAGCTGAATGTGAAGAGATGTTTCTCCCTGAGGATATAGACAGGAGATATGATTACTACCAAGCAGTTCTCCGTGCTACCCTTCAGTTTGCTTAGAAAAAGTATGAATAGGTTTTGGAGCTCTGACACCTCTTTTAAAAAAGAAAACACACTGACACATTATCTCTCTCTCTCTTGCAACAAAGCAAATAATTATTTCTATGTCACTTTAAATAGCAGGCTTCACCTAAATATACACTGCTCTTATATGAAAGAGTGCACTAAAAGAACTACAAATATGCATGTGAAAGTTATAGAATAACTAGCCTGTATCTTATAGAGTCAAGTGATGATAGCTGACCGGGTGAGGGTTACATATCGTGTTAAAGTGCTTTTCTTTATGTAAATCATTGAGAAAGCTGTAGTAACACAGCAAAACAAGGTTGACAAGTACCCCAAGGCTTTTGGGGGATTGTGTCAATATATTGATCTAGTGTTATATAGTCTGAATGACTCTGCACTGTGATCTTGTAATTCAGCACATCTTGGAGATTTGTATAGGCTCCTAGGTGTATATTTGGAGCACTTTGACAACCAAGGAGTGGTATAGCTATAAGGACTTCCTCCTAGAATTCATGAGTAGGAAAAGTAACTGGGAAAGTAAATTGGTAATATAGAAGAGATCTGAATTACATTTCCTGGATAAGCTTCCTGGGAAGCTGACAAGTGGATTTTTATCAATTGATTTATTCACCTCATATTATGAGGTGTAACTAATGCAAATGCTATACTGTTTGATTTATTTGTGTGACTTTATTCAATATGTTGATTGACACTACTGAAGGGTGGTGCGCTTCTCTCTCCCCATTGCATATTTTTACTGGAGCATCGGCGTGAACGGTGCAAGTCCTGTGATATTGACTACTGGATATATCCATGTATGTATGTATGTATGTATGTATGTAAATACAGTTGTGCTCAAAAGTTTGCACACCCTGGCAGAAATTGTGACATTTTGGCATTTATATGACTGATCATGTAAAATAAATGTCTTTTATTGAAGGGTAGTGATCGTATGAAGCCATTTATCACATATACAGTTGTGAGCATGCGAGTTGTTGCTAACGCTTGCGGGCTCGCACAGCCAAAGGCAACGGATAGATTATGAACAAACTAGGACACTTACCCACATACAGGACTGTTTCACTGTTACTGCCGATCATCAGTGTGGGGTGAGTTCCTAGTTTGTGTGGTGGATATTTGTAGAGAGCAGTTCACTACAGCAATAGTTTCACATATGGTGGGCTAAGAGTGATATAAGCCCTCCACCAGGTTATATTTTATTTATATATATATATATATATATATATATATATATATATATATATAAAACATGTGCTCCACCTCCTCATCTCACCTGGTACTTCACTCCTGCCTTACCCCTGCTTTCCCCTCACTCACCGCCTCCTTGCTCTGCAGCACCTCCAGTATGTTGCTCAGGAGCTGGCCGCTGGCTTCATGATCTGGTTTGACGTTGTTATCATCGAGCTGCCCACTTAACTGGTCAATGAGAAGCGGCAGAAAAGCATCTCTGCACTCTGAGGAGAGAAAGGATCCTTCTCAGCTTTTGAAACATAATTAGACAGAAATGTATCTGCTATTCTCCTACCTGCTCCAAAAATACAAAGCCAAAATATTTGAGAATTTGCTCAGCCTCAGATATAATCAATAGAATTAAGTGATACCCCACCATAAAAAATAATTGCAAATGAAGATTCAAAATGTAAAGGTTGTGTTTTTTTTACTTATCAAGTTTAATTATTTCAAACACCATACTGAAACATTTCAACACAGTGACCCTATATATGAAATATGGTTTACTAGGCCAATTCCCATTTAAAAGTGTTTTGAACACGATAGCAGCTTCATCTTGTTGCACATTCAGTCCATAGCTCTCTCAGACCTCCATTTTGCCCAAAGTACAGATGTATTTTCTGAATTGCTGACAATAGTGAGTACAAGTCAAGTCTCCATTATGATAGAGGCCCAGCACAATAACCAGAAAGGTCTTCAGATTACTTGTCCCTTCCTTAAACCCACTATGCTATATTTTCATGGCAAACAAAAAAGAAAAAAAATGAAGAGTATCCCAAAGGACTATCACAGCGTGAACCTTAAAAACTAAAAAAGTGTGAAGTGTGTAATAAATTAACAATATCTGCCTTTGTCACATAATTTCTTGAGAGCTTAATCATTAACTGATCCTACCCCCTCAGCATGGGCTTGAGGGACCAGAGGCCAATATTCTTCCATATGTTTTTTTTTTGTTTAACTTTTATATACTGTTATTCCTTACTATTTGGGTCAATTTTCTCAGGCGGGTGCTTCCTTATACACTAATCAGCTTTCAATTATTCCTGTTGGAAGGACTGGCAGTTTAAGCTGCTACATTCCCTCTGCATTCAAAGTCTAATTTCTCCTCCTCACATATTTAAATGGACTCTGTCACCCCAAAATTAAGTTTATATATATATTGTTTAGAGAAGATTAGTATTGTTTGTGCTACATTTTTAGCCAAACAAGCAGCTCCCAAATATCCCTTAGCTATGTTGATATGCCAATTAGAATCACAGTCTGATTATCTGGCCTTATGGGGGCCAAAACAGTGACCCCCCCCCCCCCAATATTGTTATTGAGATAGATTCCCTTCACCACACTTAACTACTCTGAGCCACAAATTAGCATACCGAGCCACACTTTAGCCACAAAATAATTCTGTATATTCAGCAATAAATTACTGTAGAGATAAAAGCCTAGTACAAAGTATAGTCATTATTTTATTTTAAGTTCTTTGGTGTGTTCATTTAACCAGCAGAAACTAAAATTGGCAATTCTGCTGCTGCATAACCCATACAAAATGTTACTAATTGTATGCTGTATTATTTTTTTCTTACATTCTAAGAATTATTTTCTTATTTTTCAAATGTAGTTCTTGATTATGATATATATTCAATAACTACTGGATTTGAAGAAAAGAAAAAACACACACACTTATTTGTCAACTGTGTGCCAAACTAACATTATTAGCTGTGTAAACCATGACCATAAACACCTTTTTGGGGGAAATCTGAATTTTTATAGACTATGTTGTGAATATAGGAATCCATTTCGATGATGGGGTATGTATTTGTAGTAATCAGTGGAGGGATGGGCAAGGAAGGAGTGAATAGAGAGAATACCAGTGCCTTTGTTTAATTATTGCATGAGATTGATAATTAATACCACACCCTTCCTCATCACTGGCACAAAAGCAGGATGTTGCATCAAAAGATGCAACCAGAGCTCTCCAGAAATGTAAATGCCCCTTTCACACACAACTTGTATCATGGGTCCTGCAGATGCATCAACATTTTTTAATGTTATGTCTTTTTCCTGCTTAATTATGCTGTTAGACTCAACGTTTTCGAAGACATTGTTTTTCATTGGGCAACGGTCCTTTAAATGGAGGATTGGCCCTTCAGATCATGAACTGGTCCAGCAGGCTTCAGTTCAGAGTGAGGTTTTTCTGTTTCTACCTGAACTTGAACTCCTCTGAAATTAGTTTTAAAATACTAGTCTCCGCGTAAACACAGCGATACAGAGAATCTACTAGAGATTGAAATGATATGTGAAACTGGTGCCAATATATAACCGGAGCATCATATACTCACCTGGCTGCAGGAAGAGGTCACTTTCCACGACCTTACTCATACAGGTTAGAGTCTGATGGACCAGCTGGGATGCTGGGACACTCTGCATGAACGTAGCAAAGAGGACACTGCAAGGAGTGACATAAAACTCTATGAAAAAAGCATGTTTTTCTTTCTAATAAACCTTCAACCTGCCATCCAAATGAATCTATGTATGCATGATTTTATCAATTGTTTTTCAGGAAGAAAATAATTGCAAACTACTATAAATGATGGGGGCAATTAAGAAAAATGTCCATAAAATGGCAACCTATTCCTCAGACATTGTGGTAAAAGGACTAGTAAAGTGGCTTGCAATTGTTATTCAATTCTTTGTTTTAAGAATCCGAGGTAGAAGGTCAACCCCAATAACAAGTTGATTTTGTCCCTTTATTTATTTCTCAGGTCTCACTTTTTTTATAAGACAATAAAAAGCAATCTGAAAATGCATCCTTTTTTTTTGCTATATTGAAATTTGTATTTTATTCTGAAAGGGGATCAATACACCCACATTTTCTTATGCAAAGAAAATAGTTAATCAACTCAGATGTATGGTATTTTTAGGTAGATAGAATGAGTAGACAGAATGCGTCTTCAGATCTAAGTATCTGTAAGCTCATGAGCAGAAATGTGCCTTCGCTTTGCCAGATATGAAAATGCCACTGCACATGCATTAGCCATTGTTTTCTAAAGTGAATAATTCCTGAGAAACTATGGTAGATTAGTAGTAGACCGAGATGGTCTCTTTATAATTTCTGATTAAAATACCTATATTTCTAGCCCAATTATATAAAACGCTTCTTACATTTTTTTAACAACCAATTGTGGTTATAATAATTTATATTTGAACTTTTCTTTACTGAGCCCCTTTAAGATGAACAAAGAGAATCTTGTATGCTGTCAAAATCTAGGCCCTGGAGTTTGTCCTTACCTGAGCTCCACTGGGTCAAACACAGTTTTCAAGTCATTTATAATCCCAGGTAGATATTTCAGTGCAGCCGCCTGTAAGAGAATAGCACAAGATTTATTTTCCTCAAGAAGACAACATCATCCTTTAAGGGTGACATTATCTAGACACAATTCAGTAAATGTATCTCTTGATGGATGAAACAAAAATGTCTGCCAGATTACAACTGGAGACGCACCTTAATCTTCACAGCCTCTTCCAGTGGTCGGTCCATGAGCTCATTGAAGGAAAGGAAGAGTTGGCGTATGGAGTCATTAAACTGGTCTCTGCCTTCATCCTGACCGTAAAACCTGCAAGTAAGATGGAAGAAGTATTACTTTGCAGAAATGGTATTGGAGAAGTGGAAAAGGCTTCATTGGAGATGGTAGGGACAAACACAATACAGGAATACTAGCATGCCTGAGGATTTTTAGGTAGATAGAATGAGTAGACAAAATTAGTCTTCATGTCTATGTATCTGTAAGCTCATGAGCAAAAATGGGCCCTCGCATTGCCATGGTTTTCTAAAGTGAATAATTCCTGAGAAACGATGTACTTTTTATGCTGCATTGTATGCAAATTAGTAGCTCCCAAATTTAAATTTGTGTGTGGTGGCCAAGACAGTGACTCCTGATGTTGTCAGTTTCAACCCTTCCACAAAAGTAATGCTGTATTTCTCAGCAATGTTGTACCGTGGAGAAAAAAAGGCTAGTACAATGTGCGTGTGTTTGCGTTGTTCAGTCGTGTCTGACTCTGCGATGTCATGGACCGTAACACACCATACGGATCCACTTGGTATTCATGGCATAGATACTGGACTCGGTTGCCAGTTCCATCTGCAGTGGGCCACAGAATATAGTCCCTGGTATTCCTAAAAGTGCATTTAATGTTCTGTAAGATTAAATTAACTTGCTGTTTGGTTTAAAAGACAGCTGCAGTTGAAGAAAAAAGGGAAATGGGTATTGATCCAGGGAGTAATCAGAATGTCAGTATTTGGGGTCAGAAAGGATTTTTTTCCCATTATAACATAATTGCCAATGTTTCAATGGGGTGTTTTACTTACCTTCCTCTTGATCAATTAATAATTTATGTATTAGAAGTAACAGAGGAGATCTAAAAGTACTTTTTAAACCTCAATTACTATGTAACTCATTAGCAATAGAATCAATAGCAGAAACTATTTTGAACATTGCTTACATGTTAAGCTTAGTATTCAAGTAGTATGGTAGTTGCTTCTCTCCATCCTATGTTAGATTTCCAGGGGAAGATCTGCCCAGAAGGCTGTCCTGTTTTGTGATTGGTCTAGGTTTTCCTAAAGTAGCGAGTTTAAAAAATCTAGTTGAAAATATTTTCTTGAAATAATGACACCATATTGTATGAGTAACCTTTGATTTGCCCATAGATAGCCATTGTCCTGTGTTACAGACACACCCTGACTGCAGATTCGGCAGACAGACTGCTCGGTATGCGGATATCCATGGATTTGAACACATTTTGGTCTGATTCTTCCAGACATACATTGCTCCATATGATAATATAATATGTGCTTCCTCACGTTACTTTGTTATCAGATAATGTGATATGTTTCCTTTGTGCACTATATATAATGCTTGCTGCCCGACATATAACCTGGGCAAATAAAGTGTTTTGCCCTAATCGTATGAAAGATAATGTGCGCCACCCTGGCAATTTTCCCAGCTTTGGCTCTTACCTAAGGTATAAAATTCTTGACTGGATAATAAATCGGAACAGGTACTTTATGGCTTTGAGGGAGGAGAAGAGCATCTCTCTGCGGCCTGGGTCATCTGCGCTCCTTACATACCAGGTCAGGACCTTGATCAGCTTCCTGTGGTCATGAAAATAAGAGGATTATAATAGAGACGGAGAAAGAAAGAGAATATCTGGAGAAGACACTGGAGGAAGACAAAGGTACAGAATACACAGACTAGCTGGATCCACCATAGATTTAAAAAAAATCACATTTGTGCACTATTTAAAATTTACAGCTGTATAAGCAATTGCATAGAAGCTGCAATCACAGCTATACTCCAGTTGAATACATCAGGGTGCGATTACAGAGTTTACTTGCAAACGCCTTCTACTGGGCATATGTGTGGGGGATGAAGAAGAGGACTAACCAAATCAACATTTCCCCTCCTCCTGAACCATTAATTAAAATATCAAAACAATTCCTCAGGCTCAAGCTTGGAGGAGTGGAAGACACAAACACAGAATCCCCCCAGTTTACTAAAACAAAAAACTTTTCTTATAAATATTACATATTTTACAAACATGAAATGTGTGGCATCCTTCGATGGTTTTTTATCATTAACAAAATGTGCCGCCATGGACAACAGTTGCTTCCTACAGCTAGGTACATGGTGATTCCAGACTTACTCATAGGCCAGTGTTGTACTGAAGTGTTTTGAGATGTAGGTCTCTAGGACTGGGTTAAAGTGCTGGAACTTTATGTCTGCGATCAGAGAAATGATAAATACCTGCAAAAAAACAAAAAAAACACAAAAAAGGATGAGAGAGAGAGGTGGAAAGGGGGCTGTGAAGTGTCAATAAAAAAAAAGAGTATATTGGAGTGAGAAAAATACACAAGGGAAAAAAAAATAGATTCTTGAATGAGAGTAGAGAGAGACTTTAGAACAACGGGCCAAGGACATCCAGCACCTTTCTTCCAGACCCCTATCATATTTTTAAATTAATCATATATGTCAATGGAAAGATTTAAATGCTTAAATAAGCTCACATTATATTTTGTTATTTTCCTAAGTCCCCGTTAATATGTAAGCTTCTTTTCGGAGCCTTTCAGAATACTATTTAATTTAAATATTTGTATGTGCATCCAAAAAAAAATATGGACCTTGACTTAATTTTTATTCAGATGTTTATGAATTTTGTAAAAAACAAAATAATTGACTACCCTTGCTGTGGAAGATCGAAAATGGGTAAGATAGAATAAGGAGAGAAAGAGAAGGGAAGCAGAAGTGAAATTAAAAAGGGCATTCAGGGTTATCCTGGATAACTAGTGAGAGTATTGATCCAGGGAGGAATCCGATCGCCAGTATTTGGTGTCAGGAAGGCATTCATTTGTTTCCATCTTTTGAGACAATTGGCAATGTTTCAATGTTATTTTGTTTTTCTGTTTGCCTTTCTCTGGATCAGTTATCAATTGGTAGATTGTACGAAAGAATAAAAAGGTAAAGAGGATGGAACAGGAGAGTACAGTTGAGAAATAATACAAAATACAAAGGTAGTAAGAAAAAAGATCATGGATATTAAAGAAGATGGTTGAGGACATAAGTCGAATGACAATAACAGAGAGAAGGATGAAGATGAGAAGGAGAAAAGATGGAAGAGGATTTAAAGGGCCACTGTGATGCTCATATATTAGGGTTTAATTTGTTTAACTCAATACTAATTGGCTATAAAATCAGTATTTCATGTAAATAAATTCAATGTAGATTATAAATCTTACATGTGAAGCTAGTGTTTTAAACTTCAGCAGAAATGCTGCTTTCCACTCCCTATAAAGGTGTCCAGGGAGAGGAAGACAATGTGAATAGGATGGACTATCCTGATAGTAGTCTTTATATGTTGTCCTGATAAAAAATGTTTTATCTATTTCCCTACTGCACACAAACCTACACCTGTTAGGAAAAATGTTGGACTGCCTCCTACACAGATCCTCTCTCATGTTCTGGACACCTAACACGGGTGGAGAAAAGTACATCTGGATGCTACAACGCCAAGTTCAAATGCAAGTCTTAAAGGGACTCTTCTAGCAAAAATGTTTAGTTCCATATAAATATTTGAGAGAGAGCGAGATAAGCTGCAGAAAGTGAGAATCTGTCACTCTGGGGACTTCTTAAAAGTAATTGAAGTGTAACGTTTATATCCTAATTACATTGAGGAGGATGAAATTAATTAACCTAGTTAAAACTTACATTGATTTGTTCTTGAAATACTGCAAATCCATATCTATATAAACAAATTAAACCCTATTGTATGACCACTTCAGTGGTCCTTTAAGAAATAAAATAGGCACAGGCTAAAATAGAAAATAGACACAGTCTCAGAGATTATGAAGTAGAGGTACCAAAGAAGATGGAAGGGGGTGTAATGATAGATTGTGTAAGAAAGAAGATGGAGCTGGGTAGAGATAGAGAGAGAAGAGGGAGCAGGCACCAAGAAAAAACAGGAAGTAGACACCAAGAGAGAAAAGGGAGCTGGCACTAGGAGGAAGCAGGCACTAACTGAGAGGGAAGAGGAAGCAGACACAGAGAGAAGAGAGAGCAGGCATTGAAAGTGAAGAGGGAGCAGACACTAAAAGAGAGGTTGATAGTGAAGGAGGAAAATAATGAAAGGATTAAGGTGGTGGGAGAGGTCGAAATCATGGGAAAAGTACAGAAAACGATTATATGGGGAAAAGAAGAAGGGATAGGTACAAAAAGAGTGAAGAAGAGAAACAGTAAGAACAAGAAAAGGATTGATAAGAAATACAGGAACATAAAGGCCAAGAAAAATATCTGAGGAACTGTAAAATGTAGCACCTATAAACCACCTTCCATCCCATCCCTTGTAATCTCACCAGGGCATCAAACACCAGAACATCACAGCTCTCCCTGTCAGAGGTCTCCATCATGATGTTAAATAGAGCGTCCAGTGTGTCCTGCAAGAACTGGGAAGACAAGTCACTGTGTGAGACCATATTCAGGAGGACAGTGTGGGTGGAAGCATTATATATTTAGTGCAAAAAAGTATAATTCAATATATTCTTCAGGAACAATGAAAGAGATTGAGTGTTGTAGATTTCAAGCGAAGGAAACATAAGGTGTGTTTGGGTTGTCAATAACGAGATACAGCAGTGGTTCTAAATATAGTATAATTTAACTATATATCTAATAAGTACTTGCATGTTATCAATACATGCTTTTTTTACAGTGACCTTACAATTAATTTTGAAATGGTTAGTTCTGATCCATCCACAAAATATAGACTAATATCTATTTCTAATGGGTAATTATACAAATAATTGCTTTATACCCCCCTGGGGCTCTGGCTGTATTGCTTTCACTGTAAAGCCATGTGAAACTAAAGAGACTTCCAGGAGTAATTAAACTGATAAGACTAATCACTCCCTAGGGTCTGAGCATGCTCAGTCATTTTTCCCAATTTTACATGTCTTTACTATGAAAATAATAGAACAAAATCCCCAATCGGTAATTATCAATTATTGTAATAATGGCACCATTAGAAAAATATATCAGTCTAGTTTATATAACAGAATGGCTAGTTTGCATGGTTTTAACACTAAAAGCAATACAAAAATAAGCAGAGAGGAACTGGCAATTATCACCCAATAGAAAAAGCTGTGAGTCTATGCTTAGTTGATGGATCAGAAAGGCTGATCTAAAGGTAAAAAAAACTTCCATGAAAATTTACTGTAAGAAAATACATTAATAAAGTACTTGTTATTAGCTATATATTTAAAATATTATATATTTGGACCCTCCCGTTTTATGTAAGTGGAATGTCATACTGGATGGACGTAATGCATTCCGTGATAAGAGAAGAATTTGACACAGCATAACATTTCAATGGACTTAAAAACCCTCTCCCTCTCCTTAAAAAGATCAATTTTTCCAAATCGCTTTAAAAAGACCCCTTAACCCCATTTCCATTTGTTTTTTTGCCTCCATATTATTCACCTTCATGATCTCTCCTCCATCCACGTCCATGAGTTTACGCAGAGTCTCAGAAACAGGTCTGAAGTTTGAGCGCCAATTTAGCAGGCCAAGCAAGTCCACTGGGATGAAGGAAGAAGAACGAAGAACAGGTCTAGATTAGAGTCACTCAGTCCAACTAGGTGTTTTAAAGCACATATTAATCCCTAGCCTACTATCTATCCCCAGGACAATAAAATATAAATCCTTTATTTTAGTTTCAGTTTATTTAATTTAGATTTGAAATCAGCCCAAATAAAGTGCTTCTGGGCAAGGAAAGTCAGCATGATTAAACTGTTTCTATTGAAAAAATCTCAATGCCATTCTACAACAGAATCAACTGAAACCGCAAGGTGTCCTCCCTGACTTGGAACGTAAAGGACCACTGTTTAGTTATTCAGAAGACCATATACAAAAATAATGAAAACATGATAATTGGATAAACACAGCTCAGCCTTTATATTTTTTACTTACATGCCATTTTACTTTATTCTAGTGTGCCATTCTCTGATACTTTTTTCTGGAAAGTGTGTAATTGTAAACTATTGAGCTTTCCAATGGCCCAATTGAAAGCACTAGCAATTTAAGAGGTCACATAGAAGTTTCCTCTACATTAAAAGTTTTATCCCATCTGAAGACGTTGATGAGCATATGCATTAATACAATATATTGTATTATATTTGTTACATTGCATGCCTGTCCGATGTCTGCCATTCAAGCAGAGCTTCAAAACAAGCGGGGCAAAATTGCCTGGGGAGAACACGGTTATGTTTAACATTACATCAGCACTATACCAGCTACATGGCATCAGAACCACCTCCTCCAACAAGGAATTCATCTCTTTTGTCCTGTTCTTACACCAGCACCACCAACCTCCAACTCTCATCAAGTGCCCTCATAATATTAAACCCGGTCTATTACCTCCGGCAGACAGGAATCTCCTCCCACCCTTACCATTTTGTGTGAGTTTGGTGGAACAGATGAGGATGGTGATCTGGAAGCTGTCCTTAGTGGGAGACATGCTGGTGGAGTGGCCCCGAGGCGACCTTCCCTCCTCCTCTTCCTTAGTGCCAGGTAGAGTGAGATACAGCTTGGCATCATCAGGCTTCTTATTGTCTCCCTAATGATTACAAAAAATATAGAAGTATAACAAAAAACTTTTATTAACATTAAAAAAAAAAAACT
Source organism: Discoglossus pictus (assembly GCA_027410445.1). Lineage (NCBI taxonomy): Eukaryota > Metazoa > Chordata > Amphibia > Anura > Alytidae > Discoglossus > Discoglossus pictus. The sequence continues at coordinate 99,262,823 of CM050167.1, forward strand.
TTTGAATTGTTGTCAGTGTCAATAGCTGAAATTTTTATCTGATAAATTATGGACTGTCTCAGGCTGAATGTTTGAGTTATTCTCTCTTGTTAATTCAATTTATTTGACAAAAATATTTGTATGAGCCTATACAAGATAGCAACTAAGTATGTAACATTAGCAGAAGAATTTTTTCTTTTGAATACTCCTTTTGTGTATAGAAAGTTACATATTTTCTGGCTTCAGAACTTACTGAGGGGTATGTTTTTCTTATCTATCCATGGAGAAATGTATGGGGGAGAAGTTAAGAGATTGAAGGGAGGGGGATTTGTTAAATCATTAGAATATTAGTATTTGAGACTTATCTCCCTCTCTAAGGCACAGAAGCAGGCAGTTATAGAATAAATTAGAAGTGCATCTCCTGCATAAATGTAACCCCCCTCTCATACATGCAACCTTTATCAAAGTATAATGGATGCCTTCAGTTACCACCATTTCCCCACAAATGCTCTTAGTTAGACTAAGGCACCATATAGTGGCCCTTTAAAGGCTCTAAAGTAATTACAACTGCAATAATATTTTTTCAAAAAGCTTGAAAAAAAAAAAAGAAACATTTAAATTATGTTCCTGATCCATTACATTTCCCTCCGGCGGAAGTCTTTTTATTTTGCTTGAAATCTGTTAGTGCCTCATGCATATTTTAAATAAAACTATATATCAAGCTACTTGTTTCAGAACAAATAATTGCGGGTAGCTGCAGAAATATCTTTGGCCATCACAGAAACTATTCTAAGAAAGTGCATCTCTTTGTAGACAGTAGGCAGTCATTGGGATAGCTTAGTGAATCTGTGTGTTTCAGGAATTGTTTCATTTAGAAACAATGTGCAGACAGATTTTAAAGTGATTCAGCAAAAGTTCAAAATATGATATAGTCCTGAAACCAATTGCTTTCTAAACTGAATATTATTGTATTTTCTTACAATAAAATTTCAATCAGCCTGTCTTATCCACTCAGCAAACCCCTGATTTTTTATCTCTATTCTAGAATGCAATTATTGCTAATTAATTACCGTGGGTCTGAGTGCCTAAATGCGATTTCTAGAACTACTTTTGGAATGTGCGCAATCCAGAGAGTAACCAGCTTGTTATATCCTTGCATAGCCATTTAAATCACAATCTATCAATCTACCTGTACAGCTTGAACTGTTAGAGGACAGAAGAGAGAGGGAAGATATGACAGAAACCTTCAAATATATAAAATTATTTAATAAAAGTTCAATTTGGAAATGTCTGGGAAAGAGAGGAATGCGAGAACAAGGGGTCATGATTTGAAGTTGGAGGATTTAGAGCGAATGTGAGAAAGTACTACTTTACAGAAAGGGTAGTAGATACTGGAACTGCTTGAAAGTGGTAGAGCCAAACACTGTTAAGCAATTGAAGCATGCTTGGTATTAGCACAAGGACATCTTGAGGCTAAATTAAGCCAAATGTTTAAGTAGATAGAATGGACAGACCAGATGGGCCTTTCTGGTTCTTATCTGCTGTCAAATTGATGTTTCTAGGTTCACTCGTTACTACTTCTATTTTAAAATTATACCATATTTTTGGAATCTTTGCCGTTTTTTAGTGCGCTTTAAAAATAACCAATAAGTTTTAACATGACAGTTCCATAGAAGAAAAAAAAAAGGTTTTGGATGTCCATTTAAGCCCAGTCATTGAGACATATAGTTATTGCCTTCACTACATGTTTTATATTAACCACACTACACAATTCTCTTTATATTAACCACACCTTATAAATGATAAGGTCATGAATTCCATCCCGCAAGGTCGTACCGTCCAAATTCATTAACCTCACAAAAGCCATTCCAAATACTTTCTCTGACTTATCACGAGCTGGGGGAAAAAATTAGAAGAAGATTATACACGTAGAAACAGTTAAGGGTTTCTTAATCTTCTTAAAAAGGGAATATCACAGTGTCAGTGTCCAGAATTAATTCCTCCACTAACGGTGAAAGGTAAAGGTCCACTTTAGAGATCATTCTAAAGAATAGTTAAGTAAGGCTTGATAACAATATACTGTATTTAAACAATTATCAATGATCCCGCCACGCTGTATAAGCTCAGATTCTCTACACTCTCTCAATGAAGTATTGGGTTAGAGTGGAGCTGCCCAGGGAGAAGTGATATTTAAACTGGCATACAACAGCTGAAGTATGGAAGTAGGTGGCGACTAGTATTGTGTGTGTTTACATGGCTAGCAGCTCAGTTTTTGCTGCTCCCTGTTACTTACGTGCTTTTCAGAGATCAATTTTAAATTTGCCACTTTCATGGGGTGGAGAGAACCAGAGCTCATGCAATGGAGGGGGATCATTCAAAATATTAATGGTTAAAGCTAAATTTATGTTTTTTTCTTATCAAGCCCTACCTAACTATTCTTCAGAGAGCCATTTATAACAACATTAAAGTCATCCTTTAACTATAAATCTACTCCACAATTAAATTCCAGTAAATTATTGAATGGTGTTGAATGGCCTTTTTAGTAGCAACAGACCCAGCTTCCCACATCAACATATGGTATAATGAGGGTTGGCCATACAAATAGACCAATAAGTTGTTACCCACTCCCCCATAAGAGAAACATATTTCCCTCTCATTTTGATAACAAGTTTCAATGAATATGTAGTCTCATCTTTATTGTATGCTCTTTTGAAGAACTAGACTTGATAACTGATAAATGTTCAGGAAGAATAAATAAATATGGTCTTATAATCATTTTTATGCTGCCGCAGACTTGCTTTCTTTAGTGGTTTACTTAAAGAAGATGTTTTTGTAAACTGGTGATATATACACCAACCTTAGTGCCACATTTCAATGCAAGTAGCTGAAACAGTCTCTGCATTCACAGTCCACTCTTAAACATTAACAAAAATGGCAGCTCCAGCTACAGGATGCTTCTATTTAATAGTTAATAAACTACAAGATACATTTATTATTGTATTTTCTCCAAGGGCCACTGCACTTTGGGAAAAATTCATTAAGTTCTAAAAGTATGTAACAAACTAAAACATTTTTTATTCTCATAGCACACAGATTGCAAATATTGTCAGCTAAAAATGTTTATTTTCACAGACCTTGTCTGTACCTAAATGATTCCATTTTTGTACATCCCACAGTTCCTGCTGGCTTAGAGGACTAGGGGATGTATCCTGCTATTTTTATCTATTCAAAAGGTGGAAGAAGGACGACTCATTAGTTGATTCAGATAAGGTTTTAACATTTTATATATTTCCCTTTCCCTTATATGCTTAGTAGAAGATAGCTTATAAACATACTTACAATTGCTGCATGTCCTACTCTGTACCTGCCCCATCACACATTGAAAAGGAAATATGACTATCATGGAAGCTTCCATGCACTGGCAGTGATTGCAATATGTAAGATTTACCAACGTGAACATTTCCTAGTCTACTTTGGTCCTTTAAAATATATTGCCCATTATCAAGTGTAGGTCTTCAAAAGTACATATTGAAATACTGAAAGCTTACATTCCTGGGAAGAGCGGTGCCGAAAAGTGAAGCGGAGGTGGCAGCGACTCACATCCTCAATGGGGATAGAAACCTGGGGGTCAGAGAAATAGGTGAAATGGATCAAAAGTGGAACAGATGATGATTTACATGGGAGCAGAGAAGAAAGGGAGGTATTAACACGAGACAAGAAACAGGGTATTGAAGAGACTCTGATGTCCCAAATTTGCTATTACACATTTAACCCTCTGTCTGCCCACGTTGTAACAGTTATGTGTGGCCCTCCTGTGTCAAACTTGTATCTGTTATGAGGTGGAAGAGGGCTTGATTTAAAATGCCCAAAAAAAAAAATGGAGGCAATAAAAGGAACCTAGAAAGAATTTGTTTATTTGTTGCTTGAGATAGCGAGATATTACGTAGCAGTATCCTTTCATTTTTCAAATACTGGTCTCAGAGCACAAAAATGTATTCGGAAGTTTAACTAACAGGGAATGAAGAGATCATACTTTTGTCTGCAGATCTCAAAGGTTTTCTTAATATATTCTCATGCAAAAAATAAACTAAATTGTTTAGAACAATTGTATGCCATAACCCTTTAAATGATTTGTATGCATTGCAGAGGCCCCCATGAGTAATCCCTCTTCACTGGACCTTCATTGAGTTACTCATTAACCACCTGATGGTCGGAGGGAAATTATAATTAAAACATAATTACCCACAATACCCCCAGCTGCCTGTTCACTTGGCAAAGAAGGAAGCAGTAGTGAGTGCAGAAAGGGAGATCCAAAGAAGTTATATTAATAAAGGGAGGTCCAAAGTGCATGTAACGTTCTGATCGTGCATCGTTTTTATATCCCAAAAAAACACAATGCCACCAATGTTCAATTATAATTTCTCCCATTGAAGGTCCGGTGGGAAGAAATTATTCAAGGGGGGTCCCTGCAATGCATAGAAATGATTTTATACACATTGCCATCAATAATAAAGGCAAAACCCAAAACCAGAACATTGTATCCCCCTCCAGGGGCCACCAACGAGTTAACAAATTGTGGCCAATAGGTGGGAAATTCTTAATGGCTGTCCCTACGATAAGAAAAAAATAATGATCTCATTGAGCAGGCCTGATAAACCTATTTTATTTATTATTTTAGATAGTTGCATTTGATTTTCTTATCCCACAAGTCATGTCTTTGTAACAAAACACCTACAGGAATCACGCCTGAAAAGTTACATAGCAAAAATTGTTATGGGCTACTAAAAAGTTTTATAAAAAGAGCAGTTTTAAACCACTACGATTGTACAATGGATACAAACAACTTATTGAATCCTAGCAGCAAAGTGCTTCTGGAAGTCAGGACCTCCATTTGGCAAACTCTAAATTAGGGTGTGATACTACGCTAGTTGAGTGACGGGTAACTACGGAAAATTAGCTAATCCCTTAAGTGGATGAACATGATACATTTTAAAAGTAGTTTTTCCCCCTGGTAGCAATATTTTTAAGCAAACAAATGCTTTTCTAATGTTTACAATTTGCCATTTGCAGAATGCTTTAAATGTGTGAAACAATAGCAAAACAATATGATTATCTGATCAGGATAAAAGTAGGAGTAAGATAAAAGAACTATAGGGCCACATTCACTCAAATGCAAAAAATCACAGTGATTTGTTCCAAAAAATGACAGAAGGAAATAAGCAGGAAAACATCTGTTAATTTTTCATCATAAACTAAACAGCAGCAACACGTTTTGTGTTACATATTTGATTTTTATATGGTGGTACTTTTCATTTCCCATAGCTCCTTTGTGTCTATGTGGTGGGATTTCTGTGTCCTTTCACTCAACTTGACAATTTCATACTATGAACTCACCTTTATTGTTTCGTACCAACATGGCTGTTTGACTTGGTAATACACAACAGATTTGTACTCCTGTAGACCCTCGTGTCCTGCGCCAGGGTGGACAGCTTTCTAAAAGGTAAAAGCACAAACAAGAAGAAAATGCAGGACATTTGTGTCTAAAAACTTTAAGGGCCAATGCAGTGATCATACCATAAAGTTTTGTTTTTTTATTTACGAACATTTTGGCAATAAAATCAAATTTTAAGAAAATTATCCTGTAGCTTATTAAAGTTTACATACCCTATATCAGGTATCCAAGGTGTGGCAGAGAGCCTGCCCAGTAAGCTTTTCCAAAAATGTTACTGGAGTGTTTTTTACCTGCAGCAGCCACCGCAAGGGAGGAGACAGATAGGAAAATCTCCTGGTCAGATACTTGTCTACCCCTCGGCCATCTGATAGAGGGTGGAGAAAAACCTATACGCCGAATGTTGAAGCTCAAGTGTCAATTTTAAAAGCTACATTGAATTGTGTTTCTTAAAATATTGATTTTATTGGTAACCAATCATTAAATAAATAAAATGATCACTACTTAAAAGGAAATGTTAGTGTTCTTATAAAGGGCTCTCTAAAGAATAGTTAGCAAAGGTTCAATAACAAAAAACTCTTTGTAAAATGTTTACTGGGCATCTAAAGATGTAATTACTATTTTTAATCATGTCCCCAGACAGTATGAGCTACTTATCCCTCCATGCCCTGAATGATGTATTGTCTCTGTTGTGGGAGCCACCCAAAGGAGAATGCTCTCCCAACCATGACAGTACTCAAAGTATGATAGAGGGAGGTGACAAAAAAAGTGTCCGTGTGTACATTGCTTGCAGCTTAGGTTACACTATGGCCTGATACTAATGTGTGATCTATAGAGTGATCTCAAAATGTTTTCATTTTGGTACTTCCCCCTGGGCGGCTCCCACTTCAGGGACAATACATCATTACGAGGGTGAAGAGATTATACAGCCCCGGACATGATTCAAAAAAATAAATAAATGCTTAAATGCACAGTAAACGATTCATTTATTAAAATTTTGCTTATCAATCAAGCCCCAACTAACTAATATTTAGAGAGACACTAAACTGGTTAACTTCTGCAATGAAAACTGGTTTGGTTATCAAACCCCTTCCCAATTTTACTAATAGCGATTGTGTCTTTGCACTTCCTACTTTGACTCTAAAGAGTGGATACTGGTCTTTATATCCAATTTATTAGGGAAGAATATCACCTCCACCAGATTGCCATCCTGGTCATGCACAGAAAGTGTAATTTCAACATTCTTGGGTGTTTTCTTCTTGCCTTTGTCAAATTCCCCCTGAATTAGAGTGACATACATGTCATTTCGAACATCTCCTGGAAAGATTATATGGGGACAGTCAGATACCATTCCTATTGGAACATGATACAGAAAGGCAAGAAATGATCTCTACAACAGCAAGACATTACATACCAGGTAGGATGATCTCTGGGAACCCCATTTTCCGAGCCACAGCTGTAGATCTGTCCACAAGGTGAGAATATTCTTTCTGTACCTGAGCCAGATCGCCAGGGAGAAGCTTCAGAGATATCCAGAGCCCTGAAAGGATAATGGGGGAGAAGATGTTGTATCAGTATGAACAGGTCTCTTCTGTCTTTGTCAGGTTTTTAATCCTGCAGCACTGCATATTCCTTTATTAAAGCAAAATACTAGGAACAAAAAACAATTCGTTTTATTAACGGCATTATTAAAGGACAACTAAAATCCAGAAAAGTGCTCTGCACCATTAGATAGAGGGTGTTAGAGGGTGCAAAAGATCATGGAAACAGTGTTTAAAATTGATCCTGAATTCATGGAGTTATGATCAATAGAAGGCAGGCTAGTGTTACCTCTGCCTTAACGAGTAATGAGCTCTGTACTTCATTATATGCTAGCAGTTTTGTGTAGCAACTCATCAGACAGCGCAGTAGCTAATGCTGTGTTGCTGAAGGTCCTGGGTTCAAATCCCCAAAGAGACTGATATTTTTCTTTACTGTTTAAAAAAAAAAATGAAATATGTTCTTTAGGTTGTATAATAAAGCATATGTCAACATGAGGTGCATATTTATGTTTTTGATAATTAGGTAAACTATTTAAAAATATATACATACATATGCCAGAAGTTTCACATTTTAGTTTGAACTGATGGTATTTTTTTATACAAAACCTTAAAATTAAACAGCCATAAATAAAAAAACAATAATTAGATCAAATAACATAGAATTTAACTGTACTGGGAGGATTTGAGGGCCCAATGGGATGGTTGCAATGTAGAGAAGGAGAGACGTTATTGCTTGGAAGGAGATTCCTCTTCTAATAGATCATCAGGCACTTGCACAGGAGATCTTTCTCTTTTTGGTCTTTTAAAAACTACTGAACCAAGCTGGAGTCATGATGTTTCATTATGAGGTTCCACTAGAAACCTATCGAGAGAAACCTGCTTCTGCCTACATTTCAAAATGTTTCTGAAGTGAGACATTGTTTGATCATTACACAAGTCCACATTTTGGCTTGCTTAAGCTTTGTCAGGCTGATACTTTTCAACACAATTTTGGAATTCCACCCATTTAGCACACATTTATTTGCCGTGTGCAGTAGGTGCTTCCTCCCTTCACTTCACATGAAGAAATTTCCTCAGACACCATCTGTTGCTGCTCCCTTTGAAGTTCCTTCAGCTCCTCAGTGCTGAGCTCTTGTCTCTGCTCCTCCACTAACTCTTCAATGTACTTGGTACTGACCTTCAGGCCCATGGTCTTGCCCAGAGACACAATGTCCTCCACTACTGGGCTAGGTTAAGCCTCCAAGTTACTTGGAGCTACAGTTTCTGGACATAATTTTCTTCAGACACAGTTCATGGTCTTGAGATGGCACGCCAGGCCTGATCTATCAAAGTGACACAGTGGAGGATATTAAAATTCTCAGTATCTACGGAGTATCCAAGGTCACCTCAAAGCACCTCCGGAATAGGGCCTTGGTATTCAGTTTTTTAAAGTTTGAGATGTCCTACTGGTCCATGGGCTGGATCAGAGGAGTTGGCCCTCCACATTACACTTAACTTTATTTTTATCACATTTTCTCTTTTGAAAACTCTGGGGTTATCACTGTGATACACTAAGCGTTGAGTTCCGAAATCATCGAGTTCCGAGGAGGTCGAGAACCCAAGGGTCGTGCGTGCGTGTATAATTATATATATATATATATATATATATATATATATATATATATATATATATATATATATATATATATATATATATATATAGTGTTTAAATTTGAAAATTAGTTTAACTGTTATAAATACTCTTTCGCAAAGTGTGCTGATTTCATAATTTTTTTTTTCAATAGTAAAAGTCATTGGTCCCAAATAAATGCCTTCCACTTGTTCGCTTTTTAACTTGACTAATGTATTTATTAAAAACACATATGAAATTTATATATATACTAGCGACTTGCCCGTCAAAAATGACGGCAATAAAAACTGAAGCCTGGCAATGCTGTTTGCCACACAATGTAAGCCTCTCCCCCTCTACTTTACTGGCCTTGTGATGAGCGCCTTTGGCGCTCATCACAGGCCTTGCAATGAGCCCCTTTGGAGCTCATTGCGAGTCTCTCCCTCTGTCTACTTCCTCCCTCGTGTCTTATTTCCCCCCTCCTCTCCCTCCCTTGTGTCTCCTTCCACCTCGTCTACCTCCTTTGTATCTCCTGCCCCCCTGTGTTTTTACCTCCCTCTCCCTCCCGTGTCTCTAAACCCCTCCCCTGTGTCTCTTTCCCCCTTCTCCCTCCTATGCATCTCTCCCCCCCCCCTGTGTCTCCCCCAACCCACTCCTGTGTCTGTTCCCCCCTGGCCTGTGTCTCTTTCCCCCTCTTTCCCCCTGTGTCTGTTACGGAATTCCTCGTGTCTCCATTTCCCTCCCTTGTGTATCTTCCCCCCTGCACTCTCTCCCCTGTGTCTCTTCCCCCTCCTCTCACTCCCCTGTGTCTCTTCCCCCTCCTCTTTCTGTGCCTCTTCCTCCCTGTCTCTTCCCCCTCACCCTCTGTGTCTCTCCCCACTCTGTGTCTTCCACCCTCTCCCTCTGTGCCTCTTCCCCCGCCTCTCTCTGTGTGTGTCGCCACTGTGTCTCTTCACCCCTTCCTCTGTCCCCCCCCCTCTGTGCCTCTTTCCCCCTCTCTCTGTACCTCTTCCCCCCTTCCCTCTGTGTCTCTTCCTCCCTCACCCTCTGTATCTCTCCCCCCTGTGTCTCTTCCCCCCTCTCCCTCTGTGCCTCTTCCCCCCTCTCCCTCTGTGCCTCTTCCCCCCTGGCCTGTGTCTCTTTCCCCCTTCCCCCTGTGTCTGTTCCCCTCTCCCCCCCCCCCCATTTCCCTCCCATGTGTATCTTCCCCATGTTCTCCCTCCCGTGTGTCTTTTCCCCCTCCTCTACCTCCCCTGTGTCTCTTTCCCACCTATCCCTCTGTGTCTCTCCCCCCCTCCCTCTGTGTCTCTTCCCCACTCCCCTCTGTGCCTCTTCCCCATCTCCCTCTGTGCCGTGCCTCTCCCCCCCCTCTTCCCCACTCTCCCCCCCCCCCTCTTCCCCACTCTCCCTCTGTGACTCTCCTCTTCCCCACTCTCCCTCTGTGCCTCTACCACCCACTCTTCCCCACTCTTTTACCTGCTCTCGGGTCGCGCTGCGCGCAAGCGCGGCTTGCGCCGCGCTCTGCGCAAGCGCGGCTTGCGCCGCGCTCTGCGCAAGCGCGGCTCGGGCGCAGAGCGCGGCTTGCGCCGCGCTCTGCGCAAGCGCGGCTCGGGCGCAGAGCGCGGCTTGCGCCGCGCTCTGCGCAAGCGCGGCTCGGGCGCAGAGCGCGGCTCGCGCCGCGCTCTGCGCAATGCGCAGCACTTTATAATTGTCTAACTGCGATTCGTCTGAAGCGTGACGACGAATCGCAGTTAGACAATTATAATATGTGATATATATATATATATATATATATATATATATATATATATATATATATATATATATATATATATATAATAATTAAATAAATAAGAGTTTAACAAAAAAAGGAGGAGTATTGAATCTATGACTTACCAATAAAAAACAAAAACTTTAAAAACAGAATGTTTACCACTGCACCATCACATTCTACTCTTAAATACTGTATAAATCTATAATACAATGTGTAACAGCTACAGATCTAGCCTTATTATTTATGCAGATTCTTGTGGGAGGGCTTGAACTAAAATGACAATATCTAAGTGAATTCTTGATCAATTTTAAAAATGTAAACACATTTTCCACATGATTTGCCACCCTCTAACTGATGGTACATACAACATATGGCAAGCAAGAAAAATGTCATAAAATTAGTTATAATAAATGTTGGCCTCTGCTGGACCCTGGATGAATCCATGCCACCCCCCTCCCCAAAGTCCCGCCACTGACAACCAAAACACACACACTCACGATAAAGCTCAAAGGAAGAGATATAGCAAATACAAAATTAATTCCTGTACTCATAAACAGAGCTTTAAAAAAAATTCAGCTGTTCCCCTAAATATGTTCTTACGTCCATGTCTTACATAGCTGTTAATGTTGCTAATTTAGTAAATACAAATGCGTGGCATGTTTCTTTAACTACAGTGTTCCTTCCATTTATGTCACTGATCAGACCCCGTGTTCCCCACCACCCCTATGTCTGTGTCACTATGTTCATGCAGTGTGTCTCCATACCCTGCCCCTTGTGGTTCACTTCTTTGGCCGCGATCACCTTGTTGTAAACCGCAGTCAGCGGCTCATTCTCTGCAATCACCCGAGAGGTCATTAAAGGGGACATGATGAGTTGCCGCTGACGGATATAGGTTTCCATGGCAATTCTGGATATAAGAAAAATCGTTTCAAGAGCTGAACAATTCATACAGAAACAAATGTCATTGTTTTTCAAAACACCAAAAATAGGTCTTATAAAATTCCTGGCCTTCATTTATAAGTTTCAGCACCTGGGGTGCCCAACATCTAGTAACCCAGAATATAATTCTCCGATAGTTATCCTAACAAGATCTACCACTTTACAAGTACAGTTCCAACTGTACCTCACAATTATTCAGACATATTGTTTAAGACATTTATACCTCCACCTGATGGGCATGCTGTGTTCTCTTATTACAATGAGAATTAAAGGACCACTGCAGTTGAAGAGAAAAAAAGACACTTGTTTGTCAGGTATGACCCAAACGGACAGCAGCTGTGTAAGCCATGGACAGAAAAAAACTTTTTGGGATAAAGCAAACTACTGAAGACTTTGTTTCTGAGTACAGGAATCCATTTTGTGTTTGCTACATTACATCCCGTGAGCTGGATGATGGCCGCTTATCCAGTGATCAGCGGGGGAGAATTGAGGAAGCAAAAGTCCAGAGCCTTTGTTTCATAATTTGACAACTGCCCCAGAGACAGGTAACTGAAATGTAAACACCAAACTTTGCTAAGGTTATCATTTTAAAAAATGCCTTTATGTTCATGGCTCACACAGCTACTATGTTGTTGGTTTGTCACAAATTTCATAAACATGCAAGGTACAGGGACTTTATAAAATGGAGACTCTTGTATCTATGGGTGTAGAGCAGCATGGCTCATACTCACTGCTGGAAAGGGATAAAATGCTGCTTCTCTTCATCATCTACCTTCCCATGAATCACGTCGGAGATATCCATCACTGCAATGGATAAACAGAACCACTAATGTACCCAAGTGCTGGATTGTTGCAGCAAAACAAAGTCATATTATATAAAACACCAATATCATCTTGCTCACCTGCCACCCCAAATGGTCTTCGGAGGCCAAACGTGTGCTTCTTGCCATCCTTCAGTTCCATGTGTCCCACACGCACTATCTGACACACAAGGCTGATCCGAGGACGGATCAAGTCCAGAGTGCTGAGATCCTGAGAAGAGTGGGTGGTGATCAGATAGTGGGACTATACATGATAACCCTGTATTTACTAAAGTGAGCCCTCTCCAATTCCTACATGCACTGTGCTCGGTGTTCCTTTACTAGCCGGCGATATCTCTTAAAATCACTTGTGAGATACTAAAAACATATATTTCAAACAATAACAGGTTACAAGCTCTAGTACGAAACTAAAATAAGTTGCAAGCTCATAAAAATAGTCTACATTAAAAGACCACTTGGTCAACTTTGTCTTTATAGTCTTTTGAATAACTACTTGACAACGGGCAAATGGTTTTAGACTGCAAAAAAATAAAAACAGCGGCCATATTTTTTAGCTTTAATTTGCATTTACTCTTTACAGCAGTATTCCATTTTAGTTTCAGGACCGACACATTTTATATGTTTTGGAAATGTGGTAGAACAGTGTTAGGGGAAGGGGTGACAGGGGAGTTAAAGAGGCTCCAGGCTTACTGTGAACACAGCCCGCAGGTTGTTCAGTTTCTCGATATCCTTCGGCATCCCAGAGCTGCCCCAACGTACCAAATAATTCTCACTGCGAGAGAATAACCATAAAAGGTAATTATATTGATGTAAAAAAAAAATTATGTTTTCGAGGCTGTAAATATAATTGATATTCTCCCAGCACTGCTGTATTTTCATCTGTTAAGCATATCATCAAATATTACAGATACATTAATAACAAAACAAAAAAAAGCATATAAATATACCATGGTGAGCATGCATGCTTAGAAAATGAAACAAATTCGGTTGTAAGTGGCCTTTCTGAATCCATGCATACAACAATTCTAAAATACTCCCAATCCGCTCCAGGATCTGACCTGATGAAGTGTGAGCTGTCTGGATCATAGAGACACATCAGTAGCTCTGCATCCTCCCCCATGTTGCAGACAAAGTTCTTGAGGTTCATGTACAGACTGTACGTGTGCGCGGTGTGGATCATGGCTGGACCCCGGCACTCCAGGGGCTGCAACTGAGACTACGTGGAGAAAAGTAGAAGATGCAATTACAAATCTACATTCATTTGCACATGGTGTAATACAGTCTGTGCATGCTTATAGGACCACGGTAATGCTCATATAAATAGGGATTAACTGGTTCACAACAATTATAGTATTTGAGAAAAATAATTAGTGTAGCTTTCAAAACATTACATATAAAAAGGACTATTTTAGTGGTCTTATCTAAAAAATAGGTAGGAATTAATCAGAAACAAACCATTATTAATTTTTTCTGCGCATTTAAAACAATGAATTACCATTACAATGCACCAGACTGTATAAGCACCAGATCTCTCCACCCTCTGTATGATGTACTGTTTTTGCAGTGAGTGCCACCCAGGGGGAAATACCAAATTGAAAACCTTTTGAAACCACTCTAAATCCACATTAGAAGCAGGCAGCAGTTTATCACAGGCTGCTAGCAATGTACACAAATACACCTTCTAGATACCTTGCACTATCCTACTGCAATCGCAGCATGCGGATTTGAGAGTCTATTCAGGGTTCAAGAGATAAGGAGCTCATATTCCCTTGGGGTATGGTTGAAAAAATAGTAATACATTTCTAAAAAATGCAAAGTAAAAGCTTAATAAAGGATTTTTTCTTATCAGGCCCTACCGATTTTTAGAGAGACCACTATAAGAACACTGGGCCTTTAAGGTTTAGTGTTTTGGACTTAAGCAGAATTGCTCCCAGTGTCCACAGGGTGAGGAGGAATGTCCTGGCAGGAGTCTTTATCCGATAATGGTCTTTTGTCTCCCTAGATCTATTATAGGCAAACCTACATGTGTCATAAAACATTTCTGGACAGCATTCTAGGAAGGTCCTATTTTATTCCCTGGAACCTAAAAAGGGCTTCCATCAAATGGACATTGAGTGGAGGCTATTGTTCTAATGTCAAAATTAAAAAAGGACATTTTTTTTTCTTTTTCTTTGTTGCATAAGAAAGAGGGTATTTGATAATGTGTCACATGGTGCTTTCTTTTACAATCAAAGGTCCCAGAGCACAAAAATGTATTCAGAGGTTTAACTGCTCTTGAGGGCTTGAAATCTTAGCTGGCAGACTAAAGTATGCTCCCTGTAGTTCCTGGTAGTTTCAATAACATTTAAACAGGTTTTACTTAATATTTGCTCATTCAACTTTTATGATGTTTAAAGCGTGCTCTTTTACATCTTTGAAGAATAAAAAAATAACAGTTTTACTCCATGTCCCTTTTAGTTTTAAAAACTCACATTCAATTTATTTTAATCAGATGTTGTTACTGAATAAACAAATGAAATTGTATTGTTTTACTACTACAACAGCCCTTTAATTTTTAAACCGTTCTCATAAGGATCTACCAGTACCTTTTCTTCCTGGATCCTCTCATCAATCCTCCTGGATGCGGATTCATGCGAGCGGTACAAGGTGATGATGCTGGTCTCATCCGGGTCCAGAATGTTTCCATTCTCATCTCTAACAACCAGGTCCAGCCCCAATATCCTGTTCATGGGAAGATTACAATGGTAGACGATTGGGTCTCATACAGCTGAGCAGTAGAGGCAGTGCAAACTATAATACCTTATTGAAGGTTATTCTACTCATCTCAACTTTCCTCAATTATTCTTAATGGACCACTGTACTGCATTTATATGTTTGTTGGGCATAGACTATTAAAAACAATATACAGATTAATAAAAAATCAAAAAGTTAATTTGGTTTCTTACTTTTGAAAGTGTCAAGTTTCCCTCAAGCAGAGCTGTTTGTCTTCTACTACTACTCCCCTTCTCCTGCGATTGTGGGCAGCTCTGCCTGAAAGCTGGATTAGAAAAAGTCTGACTAGTCAGACTATGGTTCAATCTAAGCATGCTCAGTGAAGGGGAAGGGCTATAATTGGTCATGTACTGCCACTGTGCATGGCCTATGGGGCAGCCACAAACATGTTACAATATAGTGGTTACTTCTGTGTAGAGTGTGGGGTCTGAGCAATTTATGTCACAGGGAAGGACTAGTGACAGCAAAGCCAAGCCTGCTTCCAAGATTAAACGATGGTCCAGCCCTCAGAGAGCCAGCCACACTCCCTGACAAGGCACAGGGAGGAGGAGAAAAGCAGGTATGCTTGAGGAGAAAACCGACAAGAAAAATACTATTTTTACTTTATACTGAATGTTGTTTGTCATAGTCTTTGCCTAGCAGACAAAAATGAGTTTTACTTTGAAATACATTACATAGTTCCTTTAAAACAAACCATTATGAAGAACTACATAAGAAAACATGCACCCAATATTTTATAATTTTTATATGCAACAATGTTGCTGTGGAATCTACCGTTTTAGTTTCCAGAGATCACTTTTCTGAAATGCTAGTAAACCTTAATTGCGGAGAGGAAGTTTCTAGATGGCTAATGGAATTTGCAGCTTTAAGTACCTGTGCTTTCATTAGAACTAAAAAGCTCATTAGTTTACAAAAACACACCTTACTGAGACGTATTAGTGAAGAAAATAGAAACCTGCAGTAAAGAATAATTGCATACAAAACTAAAAAAAAAAAAAAAATTGACTGTGTTGAGGTTTCTATACTTTCAAAAAAAAAATTTCAGATCTTTCCTGTTCTCTCCTCACCAGCAGTGGTGACCAGCAGCCACTAGGCAGCGCGACGGTTGACGCCAAGATTTTGTTCAATTTCTTTTTAGTGTCAGTGTTAGATTTAGGGGTTGACTAACCTAACTCTAATCCCTAAATCTAACTCTATCCCAACCCCTATGAGAATATAAAAGAAATTCTGGGTGAGACATTTTTTGTCACCTATTGGCCGCTGACCGCCACAGCTGGAAAGGAGATAACACGAAAGGTCCCATTTTGTTTGTTATCAATTTGAATTAGTCAACAAATAATATAGAAAAACATTGTTAGTATATTCTTTCTTCTGCATCTTCCTCCCTGGTAACTTTCACCACAGCCCCTTTGACCCGCTGTCTCCTCTTCATTCCCAGTATGTCCCTCCTTTCTCTATGCACTGTCCACAAACACATTACTCTTCTACGCTTTTCCATTATACACCCATCCCCGCCCATCCTCTTCTCACCGGTTCCCATAGTCTATCTTTGCTGTCACTTTTTTTCTAAGCTCGGCCAGCTCATCCTTTGGCAATGTCCCAGACAGGATCTGTGAGCGCCATTCCATCAGCTGGGACATCATGTCCTGTACCTGGCTGAATACAGTCCTCTCGTTGTGCTGTGGGAGAGAAGGGTGTTAGCACGCATCGGAGGTGGGAGTCAGCCCCATATAAAATGACTACACTGTCAATGTTTATATGGAAAAATAAGATCTTTCTATATGTTTATCAAATGGAACATTGTTTTAAAATATATATAAAAATATCCATATGTCAAAATAAATGTAACAAAATAACATTACTGCCGTTTGTTCCTTGCTCCTAAAAGCTGCCAGGTGTATCTCCCTCATTGTATCCCTCAGAGAGCTAATAGGCTAGCTGTAAAACACCATATTGCATCTTCTAATGTACACAGCATGGTTAATAGCTTCCTATTGCTTTACTGGCTGCTGTGCTAAATCTGCAGTACAACACATGACCACATGGACCAACAGGAAACTACATCCCATTGCTTTTGCAATAGAAGATGCAATGTGGAGATTCACAGCTTGCCAGACCACCTCACACAGTGGCTGCATTTCATGAGTTTTAAAAGAAACCTTTGTAATTTCTAAATTAGTTTTAAATACATAAAAGCATATTTTAAATTTGGGTCAATTTACAAAGCCAACATTGGCATGAAATAAGATTTACTGTAGCTTGTAAGATTAACAAAATTATGTGATTTCAATTTCATATTTTGGTTTTTCCATTTATTACAATAAATTTAAAACAATTATGAAAAACCTATTTAGAATGCTTGGAGAGAAAAAATGCAGAAGTCCCACTCACCAAAAACAGAGAGTGCCAGAGAGCTCCCCATTCCCGCAGGGTAGCAGTAAGTTCCTGTACCAGGGGTAACTCACTGGGTACCACCTGCACATGGTTCCTGCAAACAAATGAGGACAGGGGAAGCACATAGTGACAAAAGTCCTCAACACAAGTTATAACTCACCCATCTCTGCTGTAGGTTGTTTCTGCCAGTTAGGCCTAGACGATAGCTAGCATTTTCAGTGGCAAGAGTACTTTTTTTTATATAATTTTTTTTTATATAAATACACTTTTATACACTTTTTTTTATATAAATGATTTAATTAGGTAAATCATTTTTAATTTTACGCTCCTCGTTACAATTGTGAAATACAATTTTCACATCACTAAGAATCCCCCTAAAATAACATACTCAGCTTCATGAACCTCCCCCTTTCTTCCTGATCGCTCTCATGAGAGTTCACATATTGCACAGCTGTGACCGAAGGGCACTCCAATAGAGGAGCTTCACACTACCTGTATCTAATGCTCTTTCATGCACATATACTGTAGAGCATGTCCCTGATTGCCAATATTATTACACCGGTAGTGTGAAACCCAGTGGGCGTGGCCTTAGGTCACAGCTGTGTAAGATATCAACCAGAGAAAACAGGGGGAAAAAAGGAGGAAGTTACTCTGTGAGCTTCTTAGATGTAAATTTTATACATCATGGAAAATACAAGTAATTTACTTACCTAGTTAAAACATTTTCTATAGAACAAAATAAAATGTCTAAAGAGTCCCTTTTAATTGCTTGAGCGGTACAGTGGTAGAGTGTGCACGTGGAATGTAAAATATCAATAGGTAGTAACATTCTGTCTGTAAGTGCTTTCTTTTTTTCACATTTTGTTTTTCAAAAGTAATACAATAAATCATTTGTTGCTATATTAAAACTGATGCATGAATTCTGGGTTTTAAGTTTACATTCCATCATTCCCTTTCTTATAGCTGCACAGTGGATGTGTCCTATTATTATTTTAAAAGGGGCTTCTTAGGCATTTCCTGTTTTAATATAAATATTTTAACTAGGTAACAATAAATTGGATCTCTCTCAGTGTAATTGTCATATACAATTTACACTTCACTGAAGCCCCCAGTGTAACAGTTACTCATCCTTATGGATCCTCCTCCTATCTTCCTGTTCGTTCTCATGTGGGGTACCATGTTTCAAAGCAGAGACGTAAAGTTACACCATACAGTGGACCCTCACACTATCAATGTCTATTGATGACCAGGCACACAGCATGTCACTATCTTCTTCCAGCAGTACAGCCCCTCCCTGTGGATGTGGCCTTAAGTCATATCAGTGAAACATGGCTCCGTGCATGAGACAGATCAGCAAGAAAATGGAAGTAAATGAAGTGTTAATTCCATGGGTCTGTTACATTAAGGATGATAAAATTAATTGAATCACTAGGTTAAAACATTTTACAAAAACATGTGTATTCTAATAATGATAAAACCACATTTTCTATATGACATATTGTATATATACATAAACACATATTTTATTTATAATTCATATATAGTGGTGTAATAATCTTATGATTAGAATATAGCAAGGGTATTGGAGGAGTATTAACTGAGGTCTGGGGAATGCACAAATCTGAGTGGGTCAAGGACAGCATAAAATCTATTCATGCCCCAGCACTTATGGCAGGAAAGAGCAATCATGGAAGGTAGGCACATTTAACAACAGGCATGAATTGCGGGCATAGAGTGGAGGCTCACATGTCAGACCAGACTGAAATAATTCTGGGTATGATCCAATTAATGTTATATATTTGTTTAAGTGATTAATGTTCACATAGAAACCAAATTAAATGCCCACGGATAAAATGTGAGGAAGTAAAGTCAAAGTAAACAGAGTCTTGAAAAACGTGTACAAAATATTGTAATCTGATGAGATCCATTTAAGATTGAAACAGTGACTAACTGTGGGTAGGTGTAAATCCATCATATCCTATGCACGATAGTTGTAATATACCAGCAAGAATATGCTAAAATGATCCATGTGTGAAGATGTATTGGAGTGAAAGTGCACTGTGTACTCATTTGCATGACCCTGTCCAGTTTCCCAGAGTGCAGTGCAAATCCAGAGCAGGAGATAAGTTTTTTTTAAACTTATTTTCAGGCATCCAAATGTGAACATAAATGTACTACTTAGTGTGTGTGTGAGTGTGTACATGTTGTATTTCTTGACATTCTGAGCTGAAAAAAGATTTTATGAGCTATTTAAACAAGTTATTGTACAAACAAGTGCATTATTTTGCTTACTGTGTTTATGAGCTATTGTGCTTCCTATGTATGTGTGTGTTTTTATTAATTTGTGCACGGTGTATGTGTTCTATGGATGGTATATAAATCTAAAAATGCCCACATACATACACATATTGTCATACACACTGATTTTGAGACTCCCCTGAACCCATAAGCAACCCTGCTATTTGTAACTCTGTCACACTGGGTTGCTAGTATTCAAGACTATTAAAATGGACATGAGACTTGTTGTGGGGACTGTGACATGATGT
The DNA here is from genome assembly GCA_027410445.1 of Discoglossus pictus. Taxonomy (NCBI): domain Eukaryota; kingdom Metazoa; phylum Chordata; class Amphibia; order Anura; family Alytidae; genus Discoglossus; species Discoglossus pictus. The sequence continues at coordinate 99,282,647 of CM050167.1, forward strand.
TTTTTGTATGTTGTGTAGTGTGGGCCACAATAATTAATGTTGGGGTTACTATATAATGTTATGTGCACTGTAATATTGTTATCTTACCTGTAACTAGCAGAGGTACACTTTCTGCCATGTATGTTAGTGTGACAACAAAGAGTTAACTATGCAGAAATGTGAAGGTGTATATGGCCTAATGGAATGTTTGCTTGCTCAGAGGAGGCACTAAGGGGGAGATATGGGGTAATACATTAAGCAGAAACTTCTGGTGCTGATGTGGAATCCCCAGATGCTACTCTACTCCCTAGTCTAGTATAGTCATAAAGTGATATGCTTCACCTTACAGCAAAACACAGGTCTTGGATATGAAGTGACCTGGCCAGATAACCCCCAGGCTCTGGTGTATCTGGAGATGGGAGCGGGGTTTTATGGCCTAAGGATTCAGACCCCATCATACAGGAAGGGGTGTGGGTGAGATCTTTTTGTGTTGGTTATCCCTCTGTAAGGAAAATAAAGTAGTCAGTATGCTCTGCACTAAATAAGGGTGTTGCTGGTCTGATTTTTCCTGTTTCTCCATAAACGATGGAAAGATCTGAATTGCTGGGTGCAGAGATGAATATAAAGTCACAACCTGCAGATTGCTCCTGTAAGCTACAGTAGGAGAATTAGTGGTGTACAGAGCCCATCGTCTCTGGGTTGTAACCCATATGAATATATGTTTATGTGTCTGTACTCACACTTTGTCCTCGGTCACCTCCTTCACGTGGATATATGAGACTGGAAAAATTCCCTAGAGAAAAAAAAAAAAGAAAGATAAATCACAATTAACAATGTACCAACACAGTCACTGTAACACACACATATACAGACTCACATTGTCCTTCATATAAACAGATAGAGACTGGCTCAATCAAATAGCAAGAGCTCTCACCTTCTGTGATTTGTTCCTCCAGCAGAATCCTCTGTACCAACCTATGCATTGGGAACAGATAAAGAGTGTGAGCTCTTGGCGTCAGAGAACTATGCAAGGCTGACATTAAACTGCCAGTGTAAGTGCTTTTCAAGTTAAATATTTTTTTTAAATTCACCATTAACATTAAAAATACATGTGTAAATAGCACTAAAGAGGGGAACTGTGTTTTTAAATGTATTTTAAAAACACAGTTCCCCTTAAGCATGGCTGCTGCTGTACTCCTTTCTCACCTGCATCCTTATCCTTGGTTATACTGTCCAGAAGACAAGCACATCAATACAGATAACATTAATAACGAGGGACAGATAATCTGGAGCATGCTCTGTAGGCTAAGGGGACTATGGTTGCAATCCCTCAACCCAGCCTCTCTAAACTAAGAATGCTCCAGGTGATTTGTTTGCCTTCTTGACATTATAGCTCAAAACAAATGGAGAGGTGGAGGAGTACCGCATCAGGCATTATTGATGGGAACTGTCTCTTTAAATTATATTTTCTGCCTAAAGCCTGAACTAAAACAAAATTGGCTCTTTAAAATATCAGCCATAAAGGACCCCTAGGCTGCTTAATCATTTATCCACAATATTTCTAAAACATAATTCCAAAGTATAATTTATGTTAAGCTAAAATGAAAAGTTAGTGCATAAAATGAACAAACAATTTAAAATTGTTATAAATGTTTCTGTTATATGAGCAATTGTCTGTATCCCTTTAATTTACTGCATTTTAACCCCTAATGCCCAAAAGGCTATTTTCCCATAATGCAGATTTGGAGCAGGACCATGTACTGTGCAGACACCCTCAGTGTATGTGAATATTTCCTGTAGATATCATGCTTGACAATACAGCAAACAATGGGTTAAGTCATGGCCTCTCCACAGGCCCGGAGGACAATAGCCACATTCTGCCCAGCTGAGGGTGTGGGAGGAGGGCACACAGCCTGAAGGTCATCACTGGTATAAAGCTGCCAGGTCTGAAATCTTCAACTACTTTCCGTTTCATTTTCCTATATTCTTTGTCAGACTGTAAGCTCTGCAGGACAGCAAAACTAGAAAATGTTGCTTCTGCATAATGTTACTATAATGGGCATAGAAAAGCATTAGTAGGAACGGCTTTGAAAGAGTTGCTGCTATTGAAGGGACACCATTGTCCAATATCTTTACAATATGCTCTTTTGAAGAACTATACATGATAACAGACTATAACATAACTATAGACATTTGTTTAGTAACTATTATTACACACAGTTTCTTTACTAGACGCAACCATTGTCTTGTTTGTGCATTCAAGTTCTTAACAGGCAGAAGATGTGTAGACAGATTACATGTAAACTTAAAAAGGCACATGGAGAGTTTCTAGATTTTGCTAGGCATATATTATACCCATGTATTTATTTACTGTTATGCATTATTTTTTATTAGGAAGTGCTTATAAGTTATGATCTAAAATAGTGCAAATATTACCTGCTTGGGCCTACACTCTGCAGCTCATGAAGACCCAGATTCTGCTGTGCAGTGTCTCATACTAACCAGTGACCATGTCTCAGCAGCACATTGCAGAGCCTTTGTCACCGAGACCCTGCACAGCTAGCACTACAGAGTTTGTGTCTTGATGAGCTGCAGACCCATAAAGTATGCATATCCGTTTGATTTTAGTCAATAAAAACAGAGCGTATAAGAACTTCTTAATTAAATAAAGTACATAAAAAGTAAATAAATACACAGATATATTATCTAGAAAAATCTAGAAACTCTACATGTCCCTTTAATCTTACTGAAACCACTGCTACCAAGGAATGCTGTACTTCAATAGAATCAACTGAATACTTCTCAGCAGTTAAAGTAGATAGATAGATAGATAGATCGATAGATAGATCGATAGATCGATAGATAGATAGATAGATAGATAAAATGGTCATTACAATGTATTCACAGTCAAGTGAAAAATAAAACAATAAATAATGCATTAATTACTAATTTGTACTATGAGTTCCTTCCATTTCATTCATTTTTAGGTCACCACATTTTTGAAGTTTTTCAAAAGAGTCTAAACTTCATAATTATTAATATTTTATGAAAAATAGTTGTAGTTATTTTATTTTCTGAGATTTGACTGGAATGCTAGATATAATGTCCTGAGAATGAGGGACTTTTTGTTTACAAGAATGTATCAAACCATGAATCATTTTATCTGTAATTTATTCAGGGAACATGATCTACAAGTCATTCTGCTGCGTGGTATTTATTTATTTCAAGGGGATGTATTGTGATTGATTGTTACATTGATTTTTTTTTTTGTTATACGACATGTAGAAAGCAGCATCTAAGCCAGGCAAGTTTAATGTTTGTCCTCGGGGGCCGGTTCCAAACCACATTTCTGAATTATTTTTAATTTTTTTGAGTACAGTTTGATTAAAATCAGTGTCTCAATCATTTAGATTTATTTACTATACCCATGATGAAGCAAGGAGCTCAAACACAGCAATGGCTACCCCTGGTAAAAAATGAATTGCATACAATAATAAGTTAAAGGCTGTATTTTTTTTTATTTTTTGAAAATGATTAGCCACTATTAAGTGTGATTCTTCAACATAGCATATAGTAAATATAGAACTATTTGTTATACCATATTTGTCACCCACAATGAGCAGGTCATAGCAGAGAGGTCAGACAAATCACAGTCCTCTGGAGAAGGTACTGGCAACCCAATCCAGTATCTTTGCCATTAAGACCTTATGAATCGGCACAAAAGGACACAAGATGTTCCTGGAGTGCTGTTGTCCATAGGGTCACAGAGAGTTGGACTCGACTGAATGACTAAACAACAACGACGACGATCTCCCCCTAAAGCTACACTGCCCAAAACAAACAATCCTCTTTACCTTTCAACTGTCAGTTCCTCTTTATAGTCAAAATTGCATGATGGTTCCTCAGCCAATCACATTTTACATCCCAGGATTTGTTTTGACATGATCCCCCGTTATTCCCCGAGTACTGGCAACAAGGACCTCATTACAAGAGAGTAAATAGGTAAAGAAGGCAACAACCAAACCTTTATTCCATATCTCAAAAGCATGTTTTCATTTCTCAGATGGTATGAGAGCTAATTAATTGTGTCTATATAAAATAACATTATTATTTCATTATCTCAGTTAAAATGCATCTGAGAAAAAATGCACATGTTTTTGAAGAAGGTAACAAACTAACAACAATAGCAGTTATGCAAGCTAAGAGCATAAAAGCATTTTTTTTTTATCTTAAATTTAGGAAATCTACTTGTGTTATGGGGGCTACCATCTTGGACTTGTAACCTAGTAGGTTATTCAACTGGGAGTTGCTCTGCTATTTTGTTCTGTTGAAGGATGGCTACTCAAAGTGACAGTGTTTTAGTAGCACTAAAAATAGATGTTATCTGAATTCAAAGATCCTTACATTAAAGCACCATGGCCACCACAGTTAAATACAGCTTTTAGTAATTTACTAATTTTGCTTTATTTATTTTGTACGTTACAAAGCCAGGTTCTTCATAAGCGCATACATAATATAAATATCACACTTCAGCGGTCCTTTGATGTTGGTTTGGGAACAAATTAAGATATTTTTCTACTCTATGTGCAGTTAGGAAAGGAAGAGAACTTGGTTGTGTATTGGGTCAGAGGGGGCCTAGCATTACATTTATACTGGGCCACAAGATTTCTGATGGTAGACCTGATAGTAATAATAGGCATAATCAGTCCTAGAGCGCAGAACCAAGTCAGGATCTCAAGAAAATCCAGTGAGCAAAGTAAAGTCTGTATACAACAAAGAAGTCCTGGTCTGTACAGTATTCCAGGACCAATATTGCCTACCCATTCTTTATACCACTGGTGTACAACAGATGGCCATGGATTAACCATCTGGAGTGGATTAGCATGTCCCCTTTCCACAGCACGCATTCCAATTTCATTTCCCACAACTAGCACATCACTTTCTCTTGTTCCTTCTTACTATTTCTCCATTTCCTCTTAATCTTGTTCTCCTACTCTGATTTTTTTTATTTATTTATCCAGCAATAGGGTTAAAATATTGAAGGCCTCTTTTGAGTATTCATGGTCCACCTCCAAGTGAAGGCCACTACTAATTATAGATTGCATCACAGACACACGATTAATAGCAAAAAATTAGCATGGTTTGAATAGGATGGTTTTGTTATGGCTAGCACTGCCTACCTTAGAAGATTTGGTCCCCACCTGGCTGTCAAAAGGAAAATGGCGGCTATGTCACTCACCTTCATACGTCTCCTGTACATGAACGGTGTCTCCCACTTGTAGGGTCAGTTCTTCCTTGTTTGTTGCCTTGAAGTTGTAGATGGCTAAATTGATTGGGACACAGATAGAGAGAGATGGAACAAAGATTAGTACAATTATCTTTATAGAAACATAAGGAATTTAATCTCTGTCACCAAAGACTTTATAACAAATGCTTTATTGTAGATTATGGTTAAGATATATCTCTAGATTATGATCACTTCTTGTGTTTGCATACTTACAATATATTGTTTCACTTGCCTTCCTGAATGTAGTTTTTGTTAAAATAAACTAAAATAAGCTGATTATTTTAAAACGCACCTACCCTATCTAAAATAAAATAAAAAAAATAATAATTTCAAACCCATAAATAATTACACAGACAAAGTGGGGAAGAACTAGGATTCAAACTCACAACCCACAGGTCTTAGGCAGATTCTTTTATGTTCAAGTCTCAACAGGTCTGTTTCAATTTTTAATAATGATTTTCGTTTAGGTGAAAACAAATATAAAACTTAAAATGGGTGTGTATGAGATAAATGTGTGCTGTAATGCGGAAATAAAATATGAATAAAATAAAAAATATTAAACTAGCATTCAAACTCATAATCTGATAAATTATATACCATTATATGTAATTACTCGTACTTCTCATCCATCTGCATTATAAAGAGTAAGTACATAAATTAATAAAGCAAAAAAATAATTAGTGTAATAGAAACAGACTGCACCTATCTATGCAGGTTCATGGCAGGGCTTCTGAAGATATATAAGCAATAACTAAAACATTACTAAATCAAAACTTGATCAATTTACAATAAATTAAACAGCTATTCCTCATGATTTTCAAGTCTTTACCAGATGGTACATGGCAGTATTGGTGACAGACTGACAGGTTTTAATTTACGAGAAAATTTATTTAATATATAAAAGAACACACACACATTATTACAAGCAAAAATTGCAGATTTTAACATAAGAACCGATGCTAAAATTTATTTTTTATCATTATGCAGGCTTTATGAGCAAAGTCATGAACAAATTGTGTTGTATCAACAGCCGGTTGAGGCTTTGCACACTACTCCCTGAAATTTTGGGCAACATGGAATAAAGCTGACCAGCTGATTGACTGTGTGGCCACCAGAATTGCGACATGTCTCCAGTCATGCTTTAATTAGCCGAGACACCATAACCAAAACTACCTTAAGCCATCAAGGAAACTCTCCTGCTGAAAACTCTTCCGAACCCCTCAAGGAACAGTGCAGGCTCATGAGCGCTGTGCTCCGTCTTTAGCTTCCTACATACCCTCTCTGCCAATACAAACAATGGCACGCAGTTGGCACGTACTGCCCTGACTTATGGCAGCAGCACAACTCAAAGTGGAATTCATCAGCGGGATATGGCTGACAATTGATCATTCCAGTAAGCAGTGGATCCTCCACAACTTCTCAAACCTGTCTGCACCATCCAGATGCTAACCAAAAACCTGCTGACTTGTCCATATACTCTGCCTGGCCTAATAAATTAGGTACCTATAATCCCTTATCATTTCTTAAATTCACTATAGTACAAGTGCAATGCCAAACCGCCAAGTATATCAAAATATTATCCCTTGTTGCATGGTTAAAAAAAAACTAGTTCTGGTTATGCTGATATCATTATAGTTTAAAAGGGACTCTGAAAACAAGAACTTGATTTTGGGATGACAAAGGACCACTGTACTGCATTTACAAATAAAGCTCATGTGTATTTGTTGAACATAGGTGATTAACAAGGGTATACAGTTTAAAAGCTAGGGAAAAATGCTAGCTTGCTTTTATTTATTTTAAAAAGTTTTTTTTTTTTTTTGCCCCTACTGCCCATACTCAGTTCTGCCTGTGTGCTGGACCATCATGTGACTTGGAAGCATTCTGGGCTGATATAACTTACCCAGCCCTGTGACATCATTAGCTCCGCCTCCCACTGTCTATATAGTGGTAACAGCTCTAATGTAACATGCTTGTAGCCAGGGGCAGAGCTAACAGTGATGCAGGTGGTGCAGTGCACCAGTGCCCTTCTTTGTGAAGGGGCCCAGTGCGGTTTAATTTTTTTTTTACATTTATTTATTTTCTGTTGTGTAGGGGACCTTCACACATGCCAAACCTACAATGGCCTCCTGTTTAAAAAAGGGCATTTCTACTGAAGCTCCAAGAGGTGGCAGTGTGGAGCAGTTCAGCTGGAGATGTGTATTATCAAAGTGTTGGGAGAAAGGAAGGGCTGCAAAGTGACAGCAAAGTAAAAGGGCTGGGGATGGGTTCTGTGAGGGGGGAGCAAAGGAGATATGCATGGGTGCTATGTGAGGTGCGTGCTGAGCGGGGTTGGGTGCTGTGTAGGGATGGCTGCTAGATTCAGATGGATGCTAAGTGGGATGGATGCTGTGTGAGGATCGATTGTGAGAGGGACTGGGTGTTTCCCACCGGTCCACCCATAAAGAATATCACTGGAAAGTGGAGAGCTCCCATCCTGGAGCTGTGCTGCAGGCAGAAGATCTTTGCACAAGCAGGAGGTAACGGAAGGGCACTGACTGAATTGGTACCAGGGGGGATGCCCAGCACAAACACATTTTTACAAACCACAGTGATAGTCAACCTGTCCCTACTGCCCACTAGTGGGCGATTCAAGCTTTCATGGCGGGCGGTGGGGTGATCTCTAGGTGGCGTCGCTGACAAGTGACGTCACAAGCCGGAGACCGGCAACACCAGGTTGATGATCCCTTTTCTATAAGTTGAAACAGATGTCCTATTGGGGTGATAGTGGCCCTTTAAAAAGGGATAAATCAGAGGTTCCAAATATAGTATAAGGTAAAACTATATGTAAAAGTACTCTATGTTTACAATTGTTAACATACAACCTGACTCGCCCACTAAGGATAGTTGTGATTATTGCCAATAATTGTTAAATATATTTGATTGCAAAAGAGTTAAAAAAAAGACACTCTAGAGGTTCTTTTCTTGAAAAATAAAAAAAGACTGAGGCTGGAGTAACCAGCTTGCATGCAACTGTGATGAAATAAGTACAAGTTCAAAGTAAGACTTAGCCATGTATTTTACTTTTTCAAAGAAAAAAAAAAAGAAAAACCCAGTAAGTAATGGTATGTTCCAGTTTCTTCCAAAACACTATAATTTGAAACGTCTCTCTCTATTTAAAGAACCATTACATCAACCTTCAAATTGAACTTTTTTTTTGTTTTATTATTATCTGAATAAAAGGATTTGTATTATATGCTTTCCCCATCTGGATCGCTATCTTGTCACGGTGAAGGGGCTTGTGTACCTCACTGAAGCTGTGATCTATACCAAGATGGGCAGGTCATAGCAGAGAGGTCAGACAAATCAGGGTCCACTGGAGAAGGAACTGGCAACCCACTCCATTATCTTTGCCAAGAAGAAGCACAACCCGACACAAATGTGCCTGACGTTCTGAGTTCACATGGTCACTAAGAGTCAGACACGACTGAAGGACGGAACCACAAGAAAATTATATGTTTACCGACAGAGAATGAATTGTAACAGTATGACAAATCTCTGCTTAGCCAGTTGCCCACATTGGAAGGCTCATGAATATACAAATGCCTTCCACTGACATCAGTGGAAATTTCCTCTACAACATTGTTACATTATCTCAAGAATTCAATACATAAATTTTGCCAAAACATGCACCAGGAAAAAAAAAAGAATATTTTTGCATGAAGCAATATTCTGTGAAACAGGGCTGGATCTACGGTTTGCAGGATTGGAAAAAAAATGCAGGTTTTTTGCTATTTTTAAGTCAACAATTTAAATGTTATGTTGATACAAATAATAATAATGCTTTTACAGAGCTTGTAAAACACACACATACACATATATATATATATATATTATAGTAAATAAAAAGTGCATTTCTGTTAACTAAAACAAGTTAAAAAATGTGTTTCCTGCTCAGAATTCAGAGAAATACAGGTAAATAAATGACTGTTATGGTAAACAACCTGCCAACAACAACTACTACACAAGCTAGGAACCGGCCCCACGATGATGAGAGGCAGTAACCTTGACTGGCTTGTGTTTAATCCATCCGGAGCTTTGCTTAAAGCTGTGTAATACAACTAGTATATAAGGAATTTAATTGGTTTTACATTTAAAATGGTATTGGATTACAAGAGTGAGGCCTTTGTGGACACATTTGCATGTTCCTGCCCAGGTTCCCAGGTTCTCGGAATTCTGAGCAGGAAAGACGTTTTTTAACTTGTTTTAGACGTTCAAATGTGTACTATTTATATACTAAACGGTGGAGGGCTTCTATCACTCCTTTGCCCACCATAATGTAATGATTGTTATAATATTATATATACACACAGCCTTATCAGGAGGGCCCCATAACATAATGTATTGTAAGAACAGCAGGACTTCATACAAACATGCAGGTCTGGTCAGTAGAGTAGTGCCTGGCACAGTGCACCTTGAACACCAGCTTAAAAAACAGCCATCCTCTTAAAGGCCCCCCAAGAAATCCTATATATACAGATTGATCTTATAAAAAATTAGATCTCACGCTGTGCAAAACGTTTTTAGACTGTTAAATGGATATAGAAGGTTCCGTGTTTTTAGTATTAAAATAAACTGCCCAAATATTTGAATATTTATAATTTTATTAACTTAAAAAGTTGTTTTTACTCACTGAAACCTTCCAAACAGTTCCTACAAAGATATGCTCCCAGCAGCTCATTCATTCAATGTATCTATAGTACTAGACAATGACAGGCTGTGTTTGACTAGTACATCTAGTACTATAGACACCTTGCATGAATGAGCTACAGGGTGGACCTTTGTAGGGACTGTTTGGAATGTTTCAGTGAGAAAAACAAATCTTTTTAGCGCTTGTAAATAAAATGATTGTTTAATTATGCAAATACTTGGGTAGTTTAATTTATTATTAAAAACAGGGAACTCTCCATACCACTTTAACATAACAAAATAGTAATTTCCATATATCCTTTAAAGTGACACAGTGGGGATACAAACTACAGTATAATGTAAAACTATACAAGTGTTTCCCAATTGAATGATATTAAAAAAAATGCATTTTCTTATGTTGAACTTTGTAATGTTTAGTAGTCAAGAAGCCCAAGGAGGATCTGTTTAATAGGGCCTTACATTGTAGTCATTTCATGGTGGGAGAAAGAGCTGCTTGTAAGGTAAGAAAATGCAATTTTTATATAACATTAAACTGAGAAAGTAGTTTTTATTACCTAATATTTTCAGTTATACCGTATATGGAACCACTGCTGTATCACTTGAAGCAGTGATGGGATGCTCCCATACTGTCTTAAAGGACCTGTCCTACCTATGTGCTTGTCAAGTAGGAGGGACCTTGGAATTTAGACAATCACTATGCTGTACTGCAACAATGTTAAAGTATGTGCAGTGCAATAAAACTGATGAATGTAAATTTCAAAGGCTTTCTCTTATCTGCAAAACAGATAAGTAAATAGAACCGAGAGATAGATATGGAGCGGTCCAGGATTGGGGATGCATTTTATAAGTTCAAGAATGTTTTATTTTTTTGTTAAGTATGTACCAAATTCTACAAGCAGCTGTGTAAGCCTTGGGCAACAAAACACTTGTTGGGAACATTTCTTAAGAAATCTGTTTCTGTGCACAGGAATCCATTCAGTGTCGGTTACATCACATTGTGAGCACTGGATGATGGGGGCTTGTGCTTAAAAAATAAAAACACCTGCAGACAATAGTATTGCATGATACAGAGACAAGTTCATGCCTAGGACCATATCTCTCCTATTCACGAGAGAATGCAACATAATGATACAGAGGACCACAAATCAAGGACACTTAAGGAGGACTGGCTCAAGCAAGTCAGGCCTGCATACAATGTGCAATGACTGCATTCTGGGCCTCATTCTGCTAATGTCCCTGGGGCCCCTCTGTCAGCTCATGAGGACATTTGAAATGACATTCTTCTATTGCCCCTTAAGTAAAGGAGAGGCTCAACAAGACAGTGATGTACCACGCCAGCCACGGATCTAAACCCCCTAAATACCGTACTCCATGAAGTAGAAGTCACTCTCCCTTGAGTAAAGTGGGGCACTTTTCCCTCTTGCCCTCCACATAGGGATAATGGAGTTATTTCCTATTGGAACACTTGGAAAACTGGAGAAGGGTGTCACTCCTTCTTGGCCCTCAACACAGAGAAAGGGGGAATTTCATTTCCTAATTTACCCCCGGGAGAAAGGATGCTGGCACTTATTCTTGGCCACCCTAACATAAAAAGGCAAACCACTGAAGCTCTGTTAAAAAAGGGGATACTTCTCTTACGTAGCCCAAACAGTAAATGGGGCCTCGCCCTTGGTCCCAAACTGGATAAGTTAGGCACTGCTCTCACATGGTCTGCCCCAGAAAAAGGGGGCACCTTTCTCAAATGCCCCCCCATGGAAAAATGGGAGAAGCACCACTCCCACTCAGTACCATGGTAAAAGGAAATGCATCACTCCCTGCTGGTGCCAACGAAATGGACATTCATTCGTTCGGACCCCCCTGGGGAACAGTGTCTCTCGCTCTCTGTTGTCTTACAGAGAAATATCAGAGCTGCTTCCTCCTGGCTCTTTAGGGAATTTGTAGATGTTCCCAACAACCCTTTTTTTTAACTTAAATAATATACTTTAAACTGTAATACTAGGCTTGACAAATTCTGGGAGTCAGAGAGCCACGTCTCCTAAACTTTTAATGCTGCCTCCTAACTTTTTAGTTATCATACTAATATTTCCATATAAATTCTATAACCTGGCTCCTAAAAAAATGTTTGGCCGGCTCCCAAGTGTGAGATATATTTGTCAACCCATGCTGTTATGTTGCAACTGAAAGAACTGTCCGGTGGAAACTGTTTCACACCAATGAATAACTCCTGCTTTCTGAGTAAGGAGCAAACACTATCTCTAAAAGGGTGCAGTTATAACCTTTGCCCTGTTTCTATATAGTAATTCACTCAGAGGAAACATGCCTGCCGATAACCAGGACAGGCTGGGACAGTGCTTGGGTACAATACTGTATAATAACCTACTGATTGTACATTATAATGGCAGGATGAGACAGTGCTTCGGTACTATATATGGTAGAATAACCTACTGATTGTACACAGAGCCAGATTAAGACCCTTAGAGGCCCATAGCACTTATAAGATTCTGGTGCCCCCATATAAATGTACCTTGAACAGCTCAAGGTCACACTCGCTCGCAGCTTACGTATATTCCTTCCCGTCTTGCATAGACATGCACACATTCAAACGCAAGGGAAACTTTGATAGTACGTCCTTTTCCCACCGTGACAAGTAGAAGACTGGCTGGCTTGGTACGCCAGGATTGCCAACTGATGTTGGTAACAAAAAGTAGAACCCCCACACAAAAAAAAGATCCTATTCAGTGCATTTTATAAATCTCACTTTTTATGGCTAAATCCCATTAAAAAAAAAAGCTAAATGCCTATTCAAACCATGTTATAATTTTCCATCAACAAAACAGCAAAAAAAAGCTAATTGATTCAATTAGCTATGGTGCCCCCTTTCCTTGATGCCCTAAGCACGTGCTTATTTTGCTTAATGGTTAATCCAGCCCTGATTGTACACTATAATATCAGACTGGGACAGTGCTTGGTTACTATATTCTGTAGAACCTCCTACTGATTGTACATTATAATGATAGGGGTTTGCCTTTATTTATATGGAATCTGTCACCCCAAAATCAAGTTTTTTTTGTTTTTTAATTAGTCTTAAAGACCATGACAAATTGGCTATATATTGCATTAGCCATTTTTCCTAAAGTGAATCACTCTGGAGAAGTTAAACAATGTTGAAAGGTATATATGTTTCCTGGGTTTCAAATGTTTGGTAAGAAACAGGCAGTGATTATTAGAAGTTCAGTATACTTACGAAGTCAAATCCAGCCTTGCACACCCACAGGAAGCTTACATAACCAAGTACACACAGGAAAGGCAGCCAGGTACAGATTTTGACCTTTCTGGTAGAAAGACATTACAGCACAGCCACGAACCATAGAGCTTGATACATATGTATCAGCTGCCTGAGCCTCCTCCTGATTGGCCAAAACAAATTATGAATTTTATGGTAATTTAGCATGGGTTTCAAGGGGGTGTTAACTCTAATTTTCAACTGTCAGAAATTACAAGGCATTTTGCTGAATTGAAGGTAAGTGTTTAAATGTTTATTCTGGTATTTCTTCATGCAAATAAATCTAAACACTACTGATTTTCCTCTATCAGATGCACTCATAATCCAGGAAACTTAGATATGCCTTTAAGCTGCATTCATATGAAAATGATTAGCTTCTGAATACTAATTTGCTTCTTTGACGTGCTAATTAATATCGCCCTGTCTGTAGAGGCCAAAATAATCCCCCAATGTTATCATGTAGGAATATTCCCTCTCCTTATCAAGCATTCTGAGCCACACACCAGCATATAGAGTTGCACATTAACAGACAGTAGCCCCAAAAACAATGCTGCGTATCACTAAATGGTTTACCGTAGAGAGAAGTGGCTAATATACTGTATAGAAAGTTTTTTAAAGTTAGTCTCTAGCATGAAGACAATTTGTGTTTTGGATGACAGTGTCCCTTAAATGCAGGGTATGACAAACTTATATGAGGAGCCAACCAGGATAGGGAGAGACAGACATTTTGTTAGAAGCCAGGTGTTAAAATCTGCTTCTTCAATGGACATGATAAGGACCTAGACCAAACCTACCCAACAGAATCATAAGGTCCTTTTGCACCCCTGTTAGCAGGAGATGGACAGTACAAGGATAATCACCTCAGGAGCTCTACCAGCCAGTCAGGATACCAGGCAGTAGTAGTTACCAGTTGTAACCATATCCCAGACCTGGATCAATAGCAATAATCGCAATGAAAGTTTAGGATTAATACATAGAATGAGACTCACATATAAGGTTATGCAAGTTCAAACTGTAATACCTTTATTTTTGTTCAACATACATATTTATTCATTTCTCTGACCATCTGCTGGCCAGTCACAGCTGGCCCTATCCCTTGGTACATATGAGGATTTCCAGTCAGCAGGGATCCAAGTGGGGCACCTGTCCATCAGTATGTCAGGCCTCTAAACTACCCATGTGGTGCAGTAACCTAATTAACAGGGCAAGTTAACCTATCCTGAGTTGTTTACCTTCCAGTAAGTGCTGCTTATCTTCCCTTTCCTAAGGTCCCTATCTTTTTAATCTGATCTTCTAGGGATATACTCATGTATGGCAACTTCTTTCAGTGCTGTGTGAACCCCTTATGCCCAGTATCTCTCGCTCTGGTTCCCATCGTCCCTGGGGCCCCAGCCCTATACTTTTTTAGCTTCCCCAGCAACAGACTAGAAGTTTGGTACCAAACATGGATATGGCTCCCTTAACCTTACTGTAATAATCAACATTGCACCCAAAATAATAATACATAGAGTAACCAAATCATGAAACATCATACCCGTAACATGGCAGTCAGAACCATAAAACATAGAAGTCCCAAACAAGGGATACAATCAGAAAATTGAATACTGGGGAGTCCATATTAATCCTTGCCATCGCACAACAGTCCAGTGGCCCACTGGGCATGACACCAGGGAATGTAGACTATACAGAAATAAGTAAAATGTTAGGAGTCAGTAAGTAGTATTTGTGGTGGTTCCGTGGCTTCTGGGAATTGTCAAGGCCTGATTTAATGTATAGTAATTTTCTTACTGCAGGTTACCAGGACAGGCTCAGATCGTGCTGGGTTTCTAATTAATGTTCTCCTAAACATAGGGTTGTGAAAAAAACTTTAATTTGAAGCAGGATACTCAACTGTAGCATTCTCAGATTACACCTTACTTTGTTTACCTATGAGTAAAAGATGACGGACATATATGAACAAACAAAAGACTGGGTATATTACACCCCAAGGTCATGGTAACATAATTCCCGAAAGCCATTAAATATCAAAAAAAGAGAATACAATGCTCTATGTAATGTATTGTGTCCTCTTAAACTGAACAGCTTTTTTATATTAAATCTAAGGACATTTTTAACACATCTTTTTACATTTATCACATTTCTGAGTGCAAAACAGGAATGTTATGAAGACATCTAGTTAACTTAAAGGTTAGTTATTTTTTATGCATTTATTATTAAGAAAATTCCTGTTTAGTAATTTATAATAGTACTATTAGATTAATTTATAAAAAATAGAGTATCAGCCACCAGCTAAATGTTTTTCTCCACTATGATAAGGTCATTCAGGTGAGGAGGAGTTGCCTAAAACAGGCCTAAAGGGTTTTAAGATACAATAAAGAATTGCTGACAGGCTGCAGACTAGCAGACTTCCATTACAAAAACACAAACTAATGGATATAATTGTGTAGGTACACCTTGTATCTGATAATTTAGCACCTGTCTGCTAGACAAAACCATCTAATCACTGTCCTTATAGTGGGTGGATAACAGCAGTAACTAAGACTTTGGAAGTAACTAAATTAGGATAATAAGTCATAAAGCTTATTTAATTAGAAATAAACTAAATGTTAATGTCTGCAGGACCCTAGAAGGAGCCATGATACATTGGTGGAATTTGTTTGTGGGAGAGGGGTGTTTATGTTTCTGGAGAGCTATGGTTGCTTCCTCTCATGCAACATTTTACTTCTGAGCCAGTGAGGGGTAAAGGGTGTGGTGTCAGTTTCAATCTTGTCCAGTTATCAAACAAAGGTTTGGGGCTTCTCTCCTTCCCCCACCCCTCCCTCCACTGATAACTGCCAATTCACACACCCATCATTCAGCTCTTGTGATTTTATGTAACAAACACAAAATATGTTCTTGTGCTTATAAAAAAAACCTTTTCAGAAAAACTGCGGATTGTCCCTAAAACAAGAAAGCCTGGTCACCTTACTGCACATTATCACAACAGTCTCAGGCAGTGCTGGGTGTTTATCTAAACAAGCTGTTGTAATCTCTGCAGTAAATATATAGTATCTTGGTTTAGCAGTATTAGCATTAATTATAAATTGGTATTTTCATGTTATATTACTTTGTGACACTAGCTCAGTGTTGGTTGGGGCATTTTAGATTGGTGCTGTATTCATTTTCATAAATACATTTTTATAAAGTATTTGAAATACTAATTTTAATAAAGTATATTTAGTATTGTGTGCAGAACACTGTATTATATTGCTGCCCTGTCACATAATGTTATTCTTTGAAGAGGCTGGTGATAAAACAACTTTTCCAGGTCTGGCAACACACACAGTGACAGATTCCATGCAATACCTGCACATAATAAAATACAATGATTGGGGGAAGTGATGGGTGCAGGTAGCGGGGCCTGGGAGGGGCAGGTAACACTAGATTTAGGGAGAACTGTACAGCACACCTTGGGAGGCGAGTGTGTGACAGGGAGTGTGTGAAATAGTAGAAAAAGATAGGAAAACAAACAAAAAAAAAAAAATATATATATATATATATATATATATATATATATATGGAGATGTGGAAGATAAACCACTCACGCCTGCCTTACCGTTACAGTAGCCAATTTCAAACAGAGATTTATACAAACACATTTCTATATAATAAAGTTAATTTATTATACACTTATTGAAGTCATAATGCTTAGAAACATCTGTATAAGCCATATTTTACTCTCACCATGTACATTTTAACCAATAAAAACAAGTTGAATACACATTCAGTCTTTCAAATATATATATATATATATAAATAAATAAATTAATTAATTAATAAATAATAAGAGTGAGGTAGCAGTGAGTATCCCATAATCCAGATGAATAAACAGAGTATTGCAGTAAATAGTGATACCTTTTTTATTGGACAAATAATACTCTGATTATTTATCTGGATTACGGGATACTCACAGCTACACACATATATATATATATATATATATATATATATATATATAAAAACACTATATAAAGCAATATATATATATATATATATATATATATATATATATATATATATATATATATTGTTGTTTATATATATCCTGCATTATGTAGTGTTAACAAGAATCTCTACACATTTACAACACTAACAATCATACATCTATAACTATATGTCAGATATGCAAACAAATTGCACTTTACAAGTTAGCTGATCCTTATGACATGTCACATGACAAGGTAGAAATCCAACATAAGCCCCTGTAAATATGTAGTGTTCAGAAGAGCTTGCAATCTACATGCCAGTAATGTTACAGAAGAGCAGTTAAGCTCAGTGAGTGGTGCACTGAATGGGTCATTGCCAGAAGTGTCCTGGCAGGGGGAGGTGTGCCTGGGACTCACCCACTCCAAACTTCTCCCTCTTGGTGGGTATCCAGCGTGCCATGGTACAGGGGATCCTCTGTGGTGGGGGGTACCCCCGGAGTGTTACTGTGGTGCACTCCCGCCCTCCCCCTGCTCCCTGGTCTCCACCATGTTCAGTGACTCACAGGGAGGGCTGGGGGAGTGGAGTTGGACTGCCTGGTTGTGGCTATAGGAAGGAACGGGGGAGTGGTATAAGGAATAGGAGGGGTTTGTTGTTACAGTACAGGGGAGTAGAGGAGTGGAAGTGATTAGCAGCAGTGGTATTGAGGGGGAAAGTGATTACTGGTGGTATAGAGAGGTGGGAGTGATCAGTAGTGGGCTGTGGAGGGGGGTGCGCTTAGCAGTGATATAGAGGTCGGGAGTGCTTATTAGGGGACTGTGGAGAGGTAGGGCAGTGCTTATCATTGGTATAGGGGGGTGAGAGTGCTTAGTAGGGGCTGTGGAGAGGTAGGGGAGTGCTTAGCAGTGATATAGAGGTCGGGAGTGCTTTTTTAGGGGACTGTGGAGAGGTAGGGCAGTGCTTATCATTGGTATAGAGGGGTGAGAGAGAGTGCTTAGTATGGGCTGTGGAGTGGTAGGGGAGTGCTTAGTTGGGGACTGTGGAGAGGTAGGGCAGTGCTTATCATTGGTATAGAGGGGTGAGAGAGAGTGCTTAGTATGGGCTGTGGAGTGGTAGGGGAGTGCTTAGTTGGGGACTGTGGAAAGGTAGGGGAGTGCTTATCAGTGGTATAGAGGGGGAGGGAGTTTAGTAGGGGGCTTTAGAGAGGTAAGGGAGTGCTTATTAGGGGACTGTGGAGAGGTAGGGCAGTGCTTATCATTGGTATAGAGGGGTGAGAGTGCTTAGTAGGGGCTGTGGAGTGGCAGGGGAGTGCTTAGTTGGGGACTGTGGAGTGGTAGGGGAGTGCTTAGTAGGGGACTGTAGAAAGGTAGGGAGGTGCTTATCAGTGGTATAGAGGGTGAGGGTGTTTAGTAGGGGGCTCTGGAGAGGTAAGGGAGTGCTTAGTAGGGGACTGTGGAGAGGTAGGGGAGAGACCCGGATGTGCTTAGTAGTGGCATAGAGGGGTGAGAGTGCTTAATAGGGGACTGTGGAGAGGTAGGGGAGTGCTTAGCAGTGGTATAGAGGGGTGGGAGTGCTTAGTACGGGGCTGTGGAGTGGTAGGGGAGTGCTTAGCAGTGGTATAGATGGGTGGGAGGGCTTGGTAGGGGGCTGTGGAGTGGTAGGGGAGTGCTTAGCAGTGGTAGAGAGGGGTGGGAGTGCTTATTAGGGGGCTGTGGAGAGGTAGGGGAGTGCTTAGCAGTGGTATAGAGGGGTGGGAGTGCTTAGTACAGGGCTGTGGAGTGGTAGAGGAGTGCTTAGCAGTGGTATAGAGGGGTGGGAGTGCTTAGTAGGGGGCTGTGGAGAGGTAGGGGAATGCTTAGCAGTGGTATAGAGGGGTGGGAATGCTTAGACGGGGGCTGTGGAGAGGTAGGGGCGTGCTTAGCAGTGGTATAGAGGGGTGGGAGTATTACCTGGTGTAGTGGTGGTTAAAATGGCTATGAAGAGGGGAGTCAGTGTGATTTGTTTGTTTAGTAGGGACGTAATCGTTAATCTTTTGTAGCAGACAGGGGCATAAAGGGGTAATTTGCAGAAGTGGTCAGTGTGGAACATACAGAGGGCAAGTGTTATATCTACAATAGGACAAAGTGTTACATATTGAGTAGTAGAGAAACAGAATGGGTTAATCAGACATGACAGAAAGGGGCACCAATAATCTGTAGTAGTAGTAAGGGGCAGAATAACTGGTTGATCTGGGGTATAAAGAAGACAAGTATTATATCTGGAATAGTATAATCTGGGAGGAACAGAAGTGGTAAACCAGGTATGGTAAAAAGAGGCCGAAATGACAAGTCTGGGTAGTAGATAGGGGTCAGGAGTAGTTTATCTGGAGTAGCAGAGAGGCAGAAGTTGTTAAACAGGCAGCAATGACTAATCTGAAGTAGTAGATTGCTACTCCAGATAGACAACTACTGTCCCTTTCTGCCCCAGAGAGGCAGAAGTGGTTAATCAGGTATGGCAGAAAGGGGCAGCAAAGACCGATTTGTAGTAGTAGATAGGGGGCAGAAAGAGACAGTAGTTGTCTATCTGGAGTAGCAGAGAGGCAGAAGTGGTTTATCTAGTATATAAAAGATAAACACAAGTTGTGGAGCTGGTGTAGCAGAGAGAAGTAGACATGGATAACTGATGCAGCTGGGAGTGGTCACTTTAGTGCAGCAGAGGGGGTAGGAGCAGTTGGTTGGCAGGAGTGGCTGTACAATGGCTGCAGGGTGCAATCATTTCTTTGCTGGGTGTAGTATATAAACCATTAGTATAGCAGAAGGTTGGATATGGAGATTCTTGGCTAACAGTATGTACAAGTGGTTAGCTGCGGAAGAAGACTTCTGGAGTGGGACTCCTTGTCTGGGGCCCCTGCCCGGCTTCCATTGCTTCTGCTCTGCTCCTTCTTGCATCTGACCCTGGATTTTCCTGGAATGTGCAGGGAGGAGACAGCGCAGCCTGGTATTGCAGGACATGGACATTCACCATGTGACCACCAGGGGGAGCATGACACATGTGTCACAGCATTGCTGGGACACTGCAATCTTAGCTGCTACATTACGTGGTACATGTGCGGGCAGCAATAGCCTTGCATATTGTTAAAGGCTCTGCATAGTATTACAGTGGTTAATGACTGAAGAGAAGCTGATGCCAATGTAAAGTTTATTAAAATCCAGACCCTGCTGACCCATTTGTCTCGTATTCCCCTGGTTTATAAACTGCTTGAGCGTCTCATTTACAATCACCTTACCCAGTTTGTTTCATCCAATTCCCTAACTGACCCCTTCCAATCCAGCTTCCGACCCAAACACCCCCAGAGACAGCTCTCACAAAAGTCACTAATGACTTGCTCACCAAGTCAAAGGGTCACTTCTCTATTCTAATTCTTCTGGATCTCTCAGCTGCCTTTGACACAGTTTACCACCCTCTTATCATCCAAATTCTCCACTCTCTCAGCACCTGTGACACTGCTCTCTTATGATGCACATCTTATCTAGAATATTGAACATTTAATGTCTCCTCTGGCTCCTGTTATTTGCGTCGCTCCTTGACCGTTGGTTCAGTGCTAGGCCCCCTTCTCTTCTCCATCTATACTTCCTCCCTTGGTACCTTAATAAAATCTTTTGGATTTTAGTATCATCTCAATGCAAATGTCACTCAAATCTGCCTCTCAGCACCTGAACTGTTCCACTTTCTTCTAGCACAAGTCACCAACTGCCTCTCTAGCATATCCTCCTGGATGTCTGCCCATCAACTCAAAGTCAACATGTCAAGGAGTGCGCTCCTAATCTCCCCACTCTCTTCCTTAGTCTCTACTCCTCACTTTTCACTCACTGTTGACAATGGCAGACTTGGTCCAACTTGGGGTTTTCTTGGACCCCACCCTGTCTTTCATTCCCTATATACAATCAATCACAAAATCTTGTCAGTTTCACTTAAAAAACATCTCCAAAAACCATCACTATCTGACACAAGACACAGCTAAAATTATAATTCACTATTTCATCTTATCTCACCTCCACTACTGCAACTCTCTCCTTGCTGGCCACCCCATCACCCGTCTCTCTCCACTCCAAACCACAATGAACGCCCTCTGCTAGACTCATCTTCCACACTCAACGCTCAGTTTCTGCAGCTCCTCTCTGTTAATCACTCCACTGGCTTCCCGTAGCCTCCAGAATCAAAATTAAAATCATGACCCTAACATATAAAGCCCTCAACAACGGTGCACTCTTTATATCTCTGCCCTCATTTCAAAATACTCCCCACCTGCCAACTTTGCTCTAACGACCTTATTCTATCCTCCCTTATCACCACCTCACACTCCAGCCTCCAGGATTTTTCTTGTGCCGCCCTGATTCTTTGAAACTCCTTGTCTCTGTCCACTCAACCTCAAAACCTCACAAAAACTCATCCGTTAAGAAGCTTGTCACCTCCAGCCTTAATATGCACAATGCATCTATCACCTTATTTCCCTCATCAGAACCCTTTTGAATGCAAGTTTGTGAGTTTTCAATCTTTTGGTGCTTTAGGGAAAGTACTATGTATTATTAATGTTAAGCTCAATAACAGGACCCTCCATTATTGTGCAATGTGTTAAAAAAAAGCGCTACGTAATATGTTGGCATGTTACATAATCACACATAATAGTTGTCAAACTGCGATTCGTCATCACGTTTGTGAGCCTCGCTGAGTGAGGTGATCCGTTAACGCATAGAAGCCTTTCTGAGCTTGGAGCACTTAGGCGATGAGCACCAAAGGCGCTCATCACCCTGTGAGCCTTGCGAAGCGAGCCGTTGAGGCATTGAAACATGCAGGACTTAGCCTGCAAGAAGTTAAGAAACACAGGACTTACTTAGGCTGCAAGCAGTTGAGGAATGCGGGACTTAGAAAAAAAAAATTCAACCTCGGAATCGCGGGGGCAAAAAAACGACCTTGCAAAAATACGACTTTAACGGCTGAACTGCAGAAATTGAAAAACAAGATAACAACATTTCAAAATAAAATAAAAAAAACACTCACACACAGCACGGGGGGAAAGCCAGGATGCCTTGGAGTGAGGTTGCACGCAAATTTAAGCTGAATTAGCAGAGTTTCGGCACTCAAAAATCAGGTAAAGCGAGAGAAAAAAATGGCGGACGAAAGAAAACGAGGCTAAAGGAGACCAAAGCGCGCAAATCACCGACAGGCACGTACGAGTTAGCCAGGAACGGCCTTGGAAGCTCCGGGGCAAAAAAAAACTACCTCGCAAAAATAGTAATTTAACGGCCGAAATGCGGAAATCGAAAAACAAGAAAAAAATAAATAAACATAAAAACACTCTCACACACAGCACCGGGGAATGACAGACAGGACGCCTGGGAGTAAGGTTACATGCAAATTTGAGACGAAATTGCTGAGTTTCAGAACTCGAAAATCAGCTAAGCCAGAAAAAAAAAATGGTGGACAAAAAAAATGAAAACAAGGCTAAAGGAGATCCAGGCACTCAAATCACCGCCAGGCATGTACGAGTTAGCCAGGAACGTAGGAGATACACAATATACCATTACAACAGACAGAAAATGCTCGCGAGCCAAGTAACACATAGAAAAAATCTCCCATTTTACAACACTAACTTGCAAATAATAACATTACAATTCTAAAATGCCGCTTTACCCGCCTAAACACACGTTTTGGCCTCGCTCACACAACCTATTTATATTGCACAATTGCCACATTGCTGACACTTTCTCCTCACTTGATCAACACTCCAACTGTACATGCAGGAAAATGAGGATGAGAAGGGAGGATGAGGAGAGAGGACCAGGAGGGAGGATGAGGAGGGGGGTTGAGGATGAGGAGAGAGGTTGAGGAGGGGGGATGATGAGAAGGGAGGATGAGGATGAGAAGGGAGGATGAAGAGGGAGGATGAGGAGGGGGGTTGAGGAGAGAGGACGAGGAGGGAGGTTGAGGATGAGAAGGGAGGATGAGGAGGATGATAATGGAGGGGGAGGGAAAGAGACACAGGGAAGGGAGAGAAGGCAAAAGACACAGGGGAAGGAGGGGGAGAGACACATGAGAGGGAGAGGAGGGGAAGAGACACAGGAGAGGGGGGATAGACACAGGGGAGGGGGAAAGAGACACAGGGCATAGAGAGGGGGGACACAAGAGGGGGGCACAAGAGGGACGCAGGTGGCAGCACATTTCCCACCCTCGGCTTATACTCGAGTCACTAAGTTTTCCCAGTGTTTTGTGGTAAAATAGGTGCCTCGGCTTCTACTTGGGTCGGCTTATACTCTAGTATATACAGTAGATTGTTAGCTCTTCAGGATATTGATTGCTGTAAATTAAATATAAATAGGTAAAGTATATTAATTTATTAATTCATATTACTTTATTAATTCACTGTTCTCAAATTTTTTGCCCATTTTACACTGTACTTATATATCTAGGTTCGCGATGAGCTCCAAAGGTGATCGTTGCAAAGCCGGACAATTGAATACATGAGGGGATAGACTCACAATGAGCGCCAAAGGTCCACAGAGGAGCAAAAGCCTTATATTGTGTGGCAAACAGCATTGCCATGGCTTAGAATAGTTTTGCCCCGTTAAATATAAATAGGTAAAGTATATTCATTTATTAATTCATATTAATTTATTCATTCACTGATACTTATATATCTGTCTTCGCGATGAGGGCCGAAGGTGATCAGTGCAAAGCAGGAAACTTGAAGGACACGAGGGGAGAGACTCGCAATGAGCTCCAAAGGTCCTCAGCACGGGGCTCGCAATAAGCGCAGAAGGTCCTCAGAGGAGCAAAAGACGTACATTGTGTGGCAAACAGCATTGTCATGGCTTAAAATTGTATTGCCATCATTTCTGACGGGGAAGTCGCTAGTAATATATAATATTTATATTGCGCTTGGTTTCATTAGAAATTGCCTTTGTAATTTGCTAATTGTACCTACCATCCTTCATCCTACTTTGTAAATAGCGTTACGGAAAATACTGCCACTTTATAAATAAAGAGTTATGATAATAAAACTGTGTACTTTTACGGAATATATAAGCTTCCTGGATTTTGCTAGTTACTATGTATCTATTTACTTTTATGTACCTTATTGTATAAAGAAGTGCTTATGATATTTTTACTTCCTAAAATAGTTCTTGTATGGGTCTACCCACTGCAGTATATGCAGTCACAGACTCTGTAGAACTGGATGTGCAGTGTAGTGTCCTAGCCTATCGGGGACCACGTCTCAGCAGCACAGAGCAGAATATTACTGAGACTTGGACACAGATTGCTTGTTATGAGACACTGCACATACAGAGTCTGCATCTTTGTGAGTTACAAAGGCCAGACCCAGGAATGTAATATGTGTTTGATTTTCTGCAGTAGAAAACAAAGCTTATAGGCACTTCTTGATAAAATAAAGTAAATAAAAGTAAACAGTTACACAGGTATATTAGATACCTTTTTATATCTAGAAACCTTTCTTTTCCCTTTAAGCAGCTATGTGGGGTATTCATATATATGTAAGATCGGAGGAGCAGGGACCTCCTCTGTTTTTGTATTAATATTTGTTATATTATGTCACATGCTCACGTTATATAATGTATCTTCCCATATGGTGGGTAAGAGTTGGGGTAGTAGTGGCCAGATAACAGGAAAGATCCCACATATGTATGAAGCGCTGTAAAAAAAAAAAGTTAAATAAAGGGAAATAATAATATATTTTGAGGTATAACCAGTGGCAAGCAAACTATTTCACTTAAAAAGCTGAGGATCTATCCTACAGTGGGTCCTCCAACCGCTAGATGTAGCTGCCAATATTTTGCAGCGCTGCCGATATGTGAGAAAAGTTCTAAGCTTATAATGTTAGCCTAACCCTTGAACTAACCCTAACCCTCACCCTAACAGTTTACCCAAGCCTTGAATCTTTGATGTGGCACCGGAATATCGGCAGCGCCATCTAGCAGATGCTAACCTTGGGGTCTTGTGTAAAATGTCTGAAGGCCACATGTGGCCCCTGGCACACACAGCCACAGATTTGACTAGTCAGTGATTGGCAGCAGATGGCCTTGGTTCATATGCAGCCCTTAGGCACTTCCCATGTGGCCCAACCTGTTCTCTGGGGTTGGAAGTCCACGCCTCTTCAACACTACACAGGCCATTATATTGCACTAAAACTAGCCAATAATACCAACTGTACTCATAAATACTTCTCATTATCTATACCTTTATTAACAATTAATTTTCTACAACAATGTTAGTTTAGGTAAAATAAACATGTTTAAAACACTGGGAGGGCCATTTTAAGCACGTAGCAGCCACATATGAAGCCCTTCAAGTCAAATAGTATACCCATTACTGACTTGAGTGCTGGGCCTGTGGGTATGTAGCTTAAATATGTGTTTTATCTGTAAAGCTTGCAAACCTCTTGTACGCTTTTATACTTTACAAGTATATTTAGCTTGTTAGTTTTTTAGTAATATTTTGCGAAATGAAGACTTGTTTCACTATAGGGCAGCAAAGCAACACTACTGTACTATGTAAAGCAGGAGTGTCCAAGTTCAGTACTGATTGACTCACAAGTCATGCTGATTGACTCCACTGTGCACAGAAAGGAAATCCTCAAATCCAGGCTTGTGTGCAGCCCAACAGGACGGGACTTGGACACCCCTAATGTAAAGCTTATCATGTGCCACAACCCTAACCCTGAACCCTAACCTTAAGTCTAACCCAGTGGTAGCCCAGTGGGCGATTCAAGCTTACATGACAAGTGATGTCACACACACACCGGAGATCGCAGCAACATGCTTGGCTTGGACCGGATCACTATCTAGTAAGTACAGGAAGATACATAGCTAGGGACAGCAGTCAGGACCGGATCACTATCTAGTAAGTACAGAGTGATACATAGCTAGGGACAGCAGTCAGGACCAGATCACTATCTAGAAGGTACAGGGTGATACATAGCTATAGACAGCAGTTAGGACCGGAGCACTATCTAGTAAGTACAGGGGGATACATAGCTAGGGACAGCAGTCAGGAACGGATCACTATCTAGTAAGTACAGGGGGATACATAGCTAGGGACAGCAGTCAGGACCTGACCACTATCTAGTAAGTACAGGGCGATACATAGCTAGGGACAGTAGTCAGGACCAGATCACTATCTAGAAGGTACAGGGCAATACATAGCTAGGGACAGCAGTCAGGACAGGATCACTATCTAGTAAGTACAGGGCGATACATAGCTAGGGACAGCAGTCAGGACCGGATCACTATCTAGTAAGTACAGGGCGATACATAGCTAGGGACAGCAGTCAGGACCAGATCACTATCTAGAAGGTACAGGGCAATACATAGCTAGGGACAGCAGTCAGGACAGGATCACTATCTAGAAGGTACAGGGTGATACATAGCTAGGGACAGCAGTCAGGACCGGATCACTATCTAGTAAGTACATGGTGATACATAGCTAGGGACAGCAGTCAGGACCGGATCACTATCTAGTAAGTACAGGGCGATATATAGCTAGGGACAGCAGTCAGGACCGGATCACTATCTAGTAAGTACAGGGCGATACATAGCTAGGGACAGCAGTCAGGACCGGATCACTATCTAGTAAGTACAGGGCGATACATAGCTAGGGACAGAAGTCTGGACCGGATCACTATCTAGTAAGAACAGGAAGATACATAGCTAGGGACAGCAGTCAGGACCGGATCACTATGTAGTAAGTACAGGGTGATAAATAGCTAGGGACAGCAGTCAGGGCCGGATCACTATGTAGTAAGTACAGGGCGATAAATAGCTAGGGACAGCAGTCAGGACTGGATCACTATGTAGTAAGTACAGGGCGATACATAGCTAGGATCAGCAGTCAGGACCAGGTCACTATGTAGTAAGTACAGGGCGATACATAGCTAGGGACAGCAATCAGGGCCAGATCATTATCTAGTAAGTACAGGGCGATATATAGCTAGGGACAGCAGTCAGGGCCAGATCACTATCTAGTAAGCACTGGGCGATACATAGCTAGAGACAGCAGTCAGGACCGGATCACTATCTAGTAAGCACAGGGGGATATATAGCTAGGGAGAGCAGTCAGGATCGGATCCCTATCTAGTAAGTACAGGGGGATACATAGCTAGGGATAGCAGCCAGGACCGGATCACTATCTAGTAAGTACAGGGCGATACATAGCTAGGGACAGCAGTCAGGACCGGATCACTATCTAGTAAGTACAGAGTGATACATAGCTAGGGACAGCAGTCAGGACCGGATCACTATCTAGTAAGTACCGGGCGATACATAGCTAGGGACAGAAGTCAGGACCGGATCACTATCTAGTAAGTACAGGAAGATACATAGCTAGGGACAGCAGTCAGGACAGGATCACTATCTAGAAGGTACAGGGTGATACATAGCTAGGGACAGCAGTCAGACACGGATCGCTATCTAATAAGTACAGAGGGATACATAGCAAGGGACAGCAGTCAGGACTGGATCACTATCTAGTAAGTACAGGGGGATACATAGCTAGGGATAGCAGCCAGGACCGGATCACTATCTAGTAAGTACAGGGCGATACATAGCTAGGGACAGCAGTCAGGACCGGATCACTATCTAGTAAGTACAGAGTGATACATAGCTAGGGACAGCAGTCAGGACCGGATCACTATCTAGTAAGTACCGGGCGATACATAGCTAGGGACAGAAGTCAGGACCGGATCACTATCTAGTAAGTACAGGAAGATACATAGCTAGGGACAGCAGTCAGGACAGGATCACTATCTAGAAGGTACAGGGTGATACATAGCTAGGGACAGCAGTCAGACACGGATCGCTATCTAATAAGTACAGAGGGATACATAGCAAGGGACAGCAGTCAGGACTGGATCACTATCTAGTAAGTACAGGGGGATACATAGCTAGGGACAGCAGCCAGGACCGGATCACTATCTAGTAAGTACAGGGCAATACAAAGCTAGGGACAGCAGTCAGGAATGGATCACTATCTAGTAAGTACAAAGCGATACATAGCCAGGGACAGCAGTCAGGACTGGATCACTATCTAGTAAGTACAGGGGGATACATAGCTAGGGACAGCAGTCAGGACTGGATCACTTTCTAGTAAGTACAGGGGGATACATAGCTAGGGACAGCAGCCAGGACCGGATCACTATCTAGTAAGTACAGGGCAATACAAAGCTAGGGACAGCAGTCAGGACTGGATCACTATCTAGTAAGTACAGGGCGATACATAGCTAGGGACAGCAGTCAGGGCCAGATCACTATCTAGTAAGCACTGGGCGATACATAGCTAGAGACAGCAGTCAGGACCGGATCACTATCTAGTAAGCACAGGGGGATATATAGCTAGGGAGAGCAGTCAGGATCGGATCACTATCTAGTAAGTACAGGGGGATACATAGCCAGGGACAGCAGTCAGGACTGGATCACTATCTAGTAAGTACAGGGCGATACATAGCTAGGGACAGCAGTCAGGGCCAGATCACTATCTAGTAAGCACTGGGCGATACATAGCTAGAGACAGAAGGCAGGACCGGATCACTATCTAGTAAGAACAGGAAGATACATAGCTAGGGACAGCAGTCAGGACCGGATCACTATGTAGTAAGTACAGGGTGATAAATAGCTAGGGACAGCAGTCAGGGCCGGATCACTATGTAGTAAGTACAGGGCGATAAATAGCTAGGGACAGCAGTCAGGACTGGATCACTATGTAGTAAGTACAGGTCGATACATAGCTAGGATCAGCAGTCAGGACCAGGTCACTATGTAGTAAGTACAGGGCGATACATAGCTAGGGACAGCAATCAGGGCCAGATCATTATCTAGTAAGTACAGGGCGATATATAGCTAGGGACAGCAGTCAGGGCCAGATCACTATCTAGTAAGCACTGGGCGATACATAGCTAGTGACAGCAGTCAGGACCGGATCACTATCTAGTAAGTACAGGAAGATGCATAGCTAGGGACAGCAGTCAGGACAGGATCACTATCTAGAAGGTACAGGGTGATACATAGCTAGGGACAGCAGTCAGACACGGATCGCTATCTAATAAGTACAGAGGGATACATAGCAAGGGACAGCTGTCAGGACTGGATCACTATCTAGTAAGTACAGGGGGATACATAGCTAGGGACAGCAGCCAGGACCGGATCACTATCTAGTAAGTACAGGGCAATACAAAGCTAGGGACAGCAGTCAGGAATGGATCACTATCTAGTAAGTACAAAGCGATACATAGCCAGGGACAGCAGTCAGGACTGGATCACTATCTAGTAAGTACAGGGGGATACATAGCTAGGGACAGCAGTCAGGACTGGATCACTATCTAGTAAGTACAGGGGGATACATAGCTAGGGACAGCAGCCAGGACCGGATCACTATCTAGTAAGTACAGGGCAATACAAAGCTAGGGACAGCAGTCAGGAATGGATCACTATCTAGTAAGTACAAAGAGATACATAGCCAGGGACAGCAGTCAGGACTGGATCACTATCTAGTAAGTACAGGGCGATACATAGCTAGGGACAGCAGTCAGGGCCAGATCACTATCTAGTAAGCACTGGGCGATACATAGCTAGAGACAGCAGTCAGGACCGGATCACTATCTAGTAAGCACAGGGGGATATATAGCTAGGGAGAGCAGTCAGGATCGGATCACTATCTAGTAAGTACAGGGGGATACATAGCTAGGGATAGCAGCCAGGACCGGATCACTATCTAGTAAGTACAGGGCGATACATAGCTAGGGACAGCAGTCAGGACCGGATCACTATCTAGTAAGTACAGGAAGATACATAGATAGGGACACTAGTCAGGACCTGATCACTAACTAGTAAGTACAGGGTGATACATAGCTAGGGACAGCAGTCAGGACCGGATCACTATCTAGTAAGTACAGGGCGATACATAGCTAGGGACAGCAGTCAGGACCAGGTCACTATCTAGTAAGCACAGGGTGATATATAGCTAGGAAGAGCAGTCAGAATCGGATCACTATCTAGTAAGTACAGAGCGATACATAGCTAGGGACAGCAGTCAGGACTGGATCACTATCTAGTAAGTACAGGGGGATACATAGCTAGGGATAGCAGCCAGGACCGGATCACTATCTAGTAAGTACACGGGGATTCATAGCTAGAGACAGCAGTCAGGACTGGATCACTATCTAGTAAGTACAGGGCGATACATAGCTAGGGAAAGCAGTCAAGACTGGATCACTATCTAGTAAGTAAAGGGCGAAACATAGCTAGGGACAGCAGTCAGGACCGGACCACTATCTAGAAAGTACAGGAAGATACATAGCTAGGGACAGCAGTCAGGACAGGATCACTATCTAGTAAGTACAGGGGGATTCATAGCTAGAGACAGCAGCAAGGACTTGATCACTTTCTAGTAAGTACAGGGCGATACATAGCTAGGGAAAGCAGTCAGGACCGGATCACTATCTAGTAAGTACAGGGTGATACATAGCTAGGGACAGCAGTCAGGACCGGACCACTATCTAGAAAGTACAGGAAGATACATAGCTAGGGACAAAAGTCAGGACTGCATCACTATCTAGTAAGTACAGGAAGATTCATAGCTAGGGACAGAAGTCAGGACCGGATCACTATCTAGTAAGTACAGGGCAATACATAGCTAGGGACAGCAGTCAGGACTGGATCACTATCTAGTAAGTACAGAGCAATGCATAGCTAGGGACAGCAGTCAGGACTGGATCACTATCTAGTAAGTACAGAGCGATACATAGCTAGGGACAGCAGTCAGGACCGGATCACTATCTAGTAAGTACCGGGCGATACATAGCTAGGGACAGAAGTCAGGACCGGATCACTATCTAGTAAGTACAGGAAGATACATAGCTAGGGACAGCAGTCAGGACAGGATCACTATCTAGAAGGTACAGGGTGATACATAGCTAGGGACAGCAGTCAGACACGGATCGCTATCTAATAAGTACAGAGGGATACATAGCAAGGGACAGAAGTCAGGACTGGATCACTATCTAGTAAGTACAGGGGGATACATAGCTAGGGACAGCAGTCAGGAATGGATCACTATCTAGTAAGTACAAAGCGATACATAGCCAGGGACAGCAGTCAGGACTGGATCACTATCTAGTAAGTACAGGGGGATACATAGCTAGGGACAGCAGTCAGGACTGGATCACTATCTAGTACGTACAGGGGGATACATAGCTAGGGACAGCAGTCAGGACCGGATCACTATCTAGTAAGTACCAGGCGATACATAGCTAGGGACAGAAGTCAGGAACGGATCACTATCTAGTAAGTACAGGAAGATACATAGCTAGGGACAGCAGTCAGGACAGGATCACTATCTAGAAGGTACAGGGTGATACATAGCTAGGGACAGCAGTCAGACACGGATCGCTATCTAATAAGTACAGAGGGATACATAGCAAGGGACAGCAGTCAGGACTGGATCACTATCTAGTAAGTACAGGGGGATACATAGCTAAGGACAGCAGCCAGGACCGGATCACTATCTAGTAAGTACAGGGCAATACAAAGCTAGGGACAGCAGTCAGGAATGGATCACTATCTAGTAAGTACAAAGCGATACAAAGCCAGGGACAGCAGTCAGGACTGGATCACTATCTAGTAAGTCCCGGGGGAATACATAGCTAGGGACAGCAGTCAGGACTGGATCACTATCTAGTAAGTACAGGGGGATACATAGCTAGGGATAGCAGCCAGGACCGGATCACTATCTAGTAAGTACAGGAAGATACATAGATAGGGACACTAGTCAGGACCTGATCACTAACTAGTAAGTACAGGGTGATACATAGCTAGGGACAGCAGTCAGGACCGGATCACTATCTAGTAAGTACAGGGCGATACATAGCTAGGGACAGCTGTCAGGACCAGGTCACTATCTAGTAAGCACAGGGTGATATATAGCTAGGAAGAGCAGTCAGAATCGGATCACTATCTAGTAAGTACAGAGCGATACATAGCTAGGGACAGCAGTCAGGACTGGATCACTATCTAGTAAGTACAGGGGGATACATAGCTAGGGATAGCAGCCAGGACCGGATCACTATCTAGTAAGTACACGGGGATTCATAGCTAGAGACAGCAGCAAGGACTTGATCACTTTCTAGTAAGTACAGGGCGATACATAGCTAGGGAAAGCAGTCAAGACCGGATCACTATCTAGTAAGTACAGGGCGATACATAGCTAGGGACAGCAGTCAGGACCGGACCACTATATAGAAAGTACAGGAAGATACATAGCTAGGGACAGTAGTCTGGACTGGATCACTATCTAGTAAGTCCCGGGGGAATACATAGCTAGGGACAGCAGTCAGGACTGGATCACTATCTATTAAGTACAGGGGGATACATAGCTAGGGATAGCAGCCAGGACCGGATCACTATCTAGTAAGTACAGGAAGATACATAGATAGGGACACTAGTCAGGACCTGATCACTAACTAGTAAGTACAGGGTGATACATAGCTAGGGACAGCAGTCAGGACCGGATCACTATCTAGTAAGTACAGGGCGATACATAGCTAGGGACAGCAGTCAGGACCAGGTCACTATCTAGTAAGCACAGGGTGATATATAGCTAGGAAGAGCAGTCAGAATCGGATCACTATCTAGTAAGTACAGAGCGATACATAGCTAGGGACAGCAGTCAGGACTGGATCACTATCTAGTAAGTACAGGGGGATACATAGCTAGGGATAGCAGCCAGGACCGGATCACTATCTAGTAAGTACACGGGGATTCATAGCTAGAGACAGCAGTCAGGACTGGATCACTATCTAGTAAGTACAGGGCGATACATAGCTAGGGAAAGCAGTCAAGACTGGATCACTATCTAGTAAGTAAAGGGCGAAACATAGCTAGGGACAGCAGTCAGGACCGGACCACTATCTAGAAAGTACAGGAAGATACATAGCTAGGGACAGCAGTCAGGACAGGATCACTATCTAGTAAGTACAGGGGGATTCATAGCTAGAGACAGCAGCAAGGACTTGATCACTTTCTAGTAAGTACAGGGCGATACATAGCTAGGGAAAGCAGTCAGGACCGGATCACTATCTAGTAAGTACAGGGTGATACATAGCTAGGGACAGCAGTCAGGACCGGACCACTATCTAGAAAGTACAGGAAGATACATAGCTAGGGACAAAAGTCAGGACTGCATCACTATCTAGTAAGTACAGGAAGATTCATAGCTAGGGACAGAAGTCAGGACCGGATCACTATCTAGTAAGTACAGGGCAATACATAGCTAGGGACAGCAGTCAGGACTGGATCACTATCTAGTAAGTACAGAGCAATGCATAGCTAGGGACAGCAGTCAGGACTGGATCACTATCTAGTAAGTACAGAGCGATACATAGCTAGGGACAGCAGTCAGGACCGGATCACTATCTAGTAAGTACAGAGCGATACATAGCTAGGGACAGCAGTCAGGACTGGATCACTATCTAGTAAGTACAGGGGGATTCATAGCTAGAGACAGCAGCAAGGACTTGATCACTTTCTAGTAAGTACAGGGCGATACATAGCTAGGGAAAGCAGTCAGGACCGGATCACTATCTAGTAAGTACAGGGCGATACATAGCTAGGGACAGCAGTCAGGACCGGACCACTATCTAGTAAGTACAGGAAGATCCATAGCTAGGGACAGAAGTCAGGACCGGATCACTATCTAGTAAGCACAGGGTGATATATAGCTAGGGAGAGCAGTCAGGGCCGGATCACTATCTAGTAAGTACAGCGTGATATATAGCTAGGGACAGCAGTCAGGACCGGATCACTTTCTAGTAAGCACAGGGTGATACATAGCTAGGGACAGCAGTCAGGACCGGATCACTATCTAGTAAGTACAGGAAGATACATAGCTAGGAAGAGCAGTCAGGATCGGATCACTATCTAGTAAGTACAGGGCAATACATAGCTAGGGACAGCAGTCAGGACTGGATCACTATCTAGTAAGTACAGAGCAATGCATAGCTAGGGACAGCAGTCAGGACTGGATCACTATCTAGTAAGTACAGAGCGATACATAGCTAGGGACAGCAGTCAGGACCGGATCACTATCTAGTAAGTACAGAGCGATACATAGCTAGGGACAGCAGTCAGGAGTGGATCACTATCTAGTAAGTACAGGGGGATTCATAGCTAGAGACAGCAGCAAGGACTTGATCACTTTCTAGTAAGTACAGGGCGATACATAGCTAGGGAAAGCAGTCAGGACCGGACCACTATCTAGTAAGTACAGGAAGATCCATAGCTAGGGACAGAAGTCAGGACCGGATCACTATCTAGTAAGCACAGGGTGATATATAGCTAGGGAGAGCAGTCAGGGCCGGATCACTATCAAGTAAGTACAGCGTGATATATAGCTAGGGACAGCAGTCAGGACCGGATCACTATCTAGTAAGCACAGGGTGATACATAGCTAGGGACAGCAGTCAGGACCGGATCACTATGTAGTAAATACAGGACGATACATAGCTAGGGTCATATGATGTATGTAACCAGAAATGACATAAGGGAAATTGAATTACTTCGGCTCCGGTGGGCGGTAAGGAAAGTTTACGATCAAAAGTGGTAGATATTAAAAGGTTGAAGACCCCTGGTCTAACCCTAAACCTAAGTCTGAACCTAACCTTGAGTCTGAACCTAACTTTGAGTTGTAGATATTTTAATAGACACTATCCATAATAATAGGGTCCCTGGTAGTCCAGTGGTTAGTATTTGGTGCTTTCACAGCTGCAACCTGGGTTTGATTCTAATCAGGGAACCATGAGGTCACACCACCATGAAGCGAGCAGGGTTGGGCCTGGTAAGTACTTGGATGGGATACCACATAGGAGCTGTATGCTCTGGCCCACTGGGGAAGGAACTGGCAACCCACTCCAGTATCTCTGCCATGAATATAAAGTGGATCAGCATGGTGTTTTGCGGTCCATGAGGTCACGGAGAGTCGGACACGACTGAGCGATGCAAACATACATACATGCATAATAATATAATTGTTCATATATAATGTATTATTGCATGTTGATATAGCACTGTCTACCTTACTGAAATTCCTCTTATTTTTGCTTTTTAGGTAGAGATTTGTGACAGTTGCTTAAGGTCATAGGAAACCAACAGAGCATTGAACTCCAATTCATATGCAAAATAGGAGCACTGATTGTACATAGAGAAGCAGTGAGATGCCAGACTGGTTTGACGCCTATTGTGGTAGTATAATGGTTTCCTTGTATCCAGTGTTGATCTGCTATGGGGAAATGCAGCTCTATTGGGTATGTAAACAGTCAGTATTTATTCTCCAAAAGCGTAGAGAGTGTGTATGTAAACAACACTCATCATCGAATAACAAAATGTAAGTTTATTTAAAGAACCACTGTAATGCATTTAAAAGCAAAGCTTGCGTTTGATTGTTGGGCATAGACTATTAAAAGCAGTTTTGCATTTTTAAATAAATAAAGGTTAATATTTTTTCTCACATTTTAATTTGTCTGTTTTCTCCTCAGGAAGAGCTACTTATCTCCTCCTCCTTGTTCATTGTCAATGGGCGGGGCCAGTTCTGCCTGGGGATAGACGGCCAGGGAGCTTGGAAGCAGGCAAGGCTATGATGTCACTGGCCTTATCCCGTGACCTCATTAGTTCCCCCCACTTTCTA
Source organism: Discoglossus pictus (assembly GCA_027410445.1). Taxonomy (NCBI): domain Eukaryota; kingdom Metazoa; phylum Chordata; class Amphibia; order Anura; family Alytidae; genus Discoglossus; species Discoglossus pictus. Next base: position 99,318,565 of record CM050167.1, read on the forward strand.
CACAGTGGTGCCAGTTGTATTGTAACCTTGCAGCTCTACCTTAGGCCTGGCACAGTGACAGTGCATGACCCATCATAGCCCTCTCCCCCTTTACTGAGCAGACCAGAGTCAGACTTTTTTTTTAAATCCAGTGTCCAAGGAGAGTTGGCAACACCCCCTGATAGGCACAGGGAGGTGGAGATAAGAACCTCTACTTGAGGAAAAAACTAACACCTTCAAAAGTAAGAAACATTTTGACTTTTATTTATTTTAAACTCCATGGTGTTTTTAATAGTTTGTGCCCAACAAACAGACATATGAGCTTTACTTGTAAATGCACAACAGTGATCCGTTAAATATTGAAGTTTGTCCAACCTGCATCATGGGTAGATTGCTACACTCCAGTGATGTGTATGCCCATCAACAGAACATTATCTATATGAGTCTGAATTAGAGACAGATTTTGCAATAATTTTACAGGAGAAGCCACTCCAAGCTGTTCCTATTCATCTCCTTACTCTCCTAAGAAACGATTACTCAGTCCTTTTACCCATTCATAGCACTTGATATGGTTTATATAATACTACACTCATAAATAATACACTCAGTTGTTTCTAGTAGACCCAGAGTAACAGATTATTACCTTTTCTTTCTGTTGTCCCTCATGAGAGCTGCCATCTTGCACAGTTGAAACCTAAAATAACCCTAACAGGGAAGGGCATTACACTACTACACAAGAGGTCACTGTCAGCTGCATGAGAACCTCCACACTAAGCGTGGCTTTAGGTCACAGCTGTGCAACATACATAGTGAGAAGGAAGAAAGTTCCAGTAGTTAAGAAACTTAGACCTTAGAAATTAGTGAACTGCAAATTTTATATCGCCATTATAAGGGGATGATAATATTATTTAATCTAGTTAAAAAAACTATTTAAAACAAAACATTTTCCCCTAAAGAATACCTTTAACTGAAATGTGGTGAAACCACTGTATCAGGTGAGGTGACAGACATTGGCACTTGTGCAAGTAAATGCAATGCCAAACATCCCACTAATTAAATTAGTTTTAAATATAGTGATGAGTAATATATATATATATATATATATATATATATATATATATATATATATATATATATATTATATATTTCCAATTGATATTTGTTGATACATACGGTAACTTTTATCTATTGAATTAATATTATTTCTGGAACTCGCTCACCAAAATTTGTGTGCAAATAAAATTTCCAATGTGGCATCATGTAAATAAGTACATAATTATGATGGAGTTACAGTCAGGTATATGTGAAGGAGTGAAATATGGCATCCATTTATAGCAAGTAGCACAACTGAGAAAAAGGAGAATTCTAGATCTGACTTTTCCCGCTCCCCACTCCAAAAGCTCAAATCATGCCAGATTTTCAAGATATTCCAGTGTGAATTAACCCAAATGAATGAGTAACTGTAATTAAGACATTCTACATTCTAATAATCCAGTGTGATACTGTCCTTCGAGGATTGGAGAAGGACAACCCAGGTTTAGAACAGTGTTTTATCTACTTTACATTAAAATTAACATAGTTTAAATAAAAAAAGTATACATACACACACACACATATATATATATATATATATATATATATATATATATATATATATTATATATATTAAGAGTGAGGTAGCCGTGAGTGTCCAGTAATCTAGAGGAATAATCAGAGTAATGCAGTATATGGTGATATCTTTTTTATTGAACATACATATTCATAGTTTTCATGACTAGCTTTCGAGAGCGCACCTGCCTTTTTCAAGTCCGAAGCACATCTGATAGTTTCCCAAAGAAACCTAAATTACAGTAAAAAAAAAAAGAAAGAAACAAATAATTCTGTTCAGTGGGCACAGGTCTGAATTAGTGTAGGTCAAAGTAAATAAACAGGGTCGTAAATATTTGTACATCTAGAGAGTTAGAGGTACCATAAAACTGTAAGGAGACACAGGGATAGCTAAGAAATAAATTAGAAAAAAAACAAAAAACAGAGAAAACCAAAAAATAAAAAAACATGGATCTTGGTGTTTCACTAGCGCAACTTGTGTGCATGCACTGCAATCACGCCCCCCCCCCCCCCCCCCCATTATGCACGAATGCATCTCTTGCTACACTAATACACACAGCACACTGCAGCCCCTCGCAATGGTACAGACAGATCACACTAATGGGCAGAGGAGGAGCTGGGGATCATGTGCATGCACAGTTACACTATGCACATCTGGAGCTGGCTGCACACTTACATCTAAATGTCATCCATAGCCTCACTGATAAAATGGAGGCTATTAAAAAAGATAAATGAAATAATCAAACTATGAGCACAGGCAGAACAGGCAGACTGTGCTTACATGATGTCAGTCTAAGAATGAAGGAGACATATCACATATATAGTTGTGAGCGTACGAGTTGTTGCTAACGCTGCGGGCTCGCGTAGCGAGCCCGCGGCCCTCGCGAAGCGAGGGCAGTGGCCGAGGGTCTCAGTTGCTGGCATGGAGCGCCGAAGCACGACAAACCAAACAGCACGACACACACATTACGACAGTCGCAAACAACATACGACACACGTTCACACACATTACGGCCTCGCAACACTCGGACGCAACTCGCGAACATTACAAAATGTAAAACACAATACATACACACAGCACATACATAAAAACCTTACCTACACCAAGAGGGAGCACCCAGGACCTCAAAAATACAACTTACACCTCGATTTTACTCGAAATAAAACAGTTTAGAGACTAAAAAAAAATCTAAGCGAGAGAAAAAATGGCCGCCGACCAAAACGAAAACGAGGCTACAGCACTCTAAACTCGCAAAACACCACAAGAAACTCGCAAAACACCACAACAAACTCGCAAAACGCAACAAACGACCTACGGATATTCATAACACACAGTGCACACATTCAGCATGCTTACACAGCAGCTCCACACCACTAATGCTGCAGCAACATCAACACAGATTGCCAGCTCTTCATCACAATGCTTCAAAATAGGTACAGTATATTCATTTAGTAATGTATTACATATTTCATTATTATACACCAAACTTTTAGCTACCTTACAATTTCATTGCCGTCATTTTTTGACGGGCAATTCGCTAGTTGTACATAATCGTTATCGGGTTGGGGGGGGGGGGGTGTAGGAGATCCGATTCGGGGACCTGGGGGGTAGGAGATCAGAATGGGGGACCTCTGGGGGTAGGGTGGGTTGTAGGAGATCAGAATGGGGGACCTGGGGGGGTATAGGAGATAAGAATGGGGGGGGAGGTGGTAGGAGATCAGAATGGGGGACCTGGGGGGTAAGTTTTTTTTTAGGAGATCAGATTGGGGGACCTGGGTGGTGGGAGTCACCCCCCACCCCCCAGGTCCCCCATTCTGACCTCCTACAAACCCCTCCAGCCCTCAGGTCCCCATTCTGATCTACTACCCACCCATTCTGATCTCCTATACCCCCCCACTCCCCAGGTCCCCCATTCTGATCTCTTACCCCCCCATTCTGATCTCCTACAACCCCCCATCCCCCAGGTCCCCCATTCTGATCTCCTACCCCCCCCCCCCCCCATTCTGATCTCCTACCTCCCCCTAATACCCCATTCTGATCTCCTACACGCCCCCACCCCCCAGGTCCCCCATTCTGATCTCCGACACCCCAATCCCACCCCACCGCCCAGGTCCCCCAGTCTGATCTCCTACACCCGCCCTGATCAGGATCATGTACAATATGACATCATGTAAGCACAGGCAGAGCTCATTGTTTGATTATTTCATTACATTTTTTAATAGCCTCCGATTTATCAGTGAGGACATGGATGACATTTAGATGTCAATGTGCAGCCAGCTCCAGATGTGCAGGTGCCAGTCACATGGCTGCAGGAGGAGTGTGATAGTGTAACTGTGCATGCACATGATCCCCAGCTCCTCCCCTGCCCATTAGTGTGATTTGTCTGTACCATCATGGCGAGGGGCTGCAGTGAGCTTTGTATGTGGGTGCTGCAGGCCTCATGTACTGTACTTTTCTGCCATTTTATGGTGCTGAAGAGACACGCGCGCGATTGCAGTGTGCGCACACGAGTTGCGCTAGTGAAAAACGCAAGATCCAACAACACAAAACATATCCGTGATGTAAAATTAAAATAATTCTAGATAATGCAACAGGAATTCCATATTAACATGTAAACATTAAGACCTGTGTTTTTCATATTAAAGTGTGTTATAATTTTCATTTCAAAGGCCTTTCTATTGGAAATTCTAATAATCAAATGTGATACTGGGCATCGAGGAATGGAGATGGACAACCCAGATTTAGAACAGTGTTTCAATTACTTGACATTAAAATTAACAATGTTTTAATAAAAAAAAGAAGATATTATATATATATATATATATATATATATATATATATATCTAGATATCTATATATATATATATATATATATATATATATATATATATATATATATATATGTTTAAAAGCTACAAAAGCTGAACCATTACAGTGGCTCTTTTAATAGGTAATATAATAATCACCAGTATTTAACCATAGAAATAAACATTCAATTGCCACTTTATTACTGGGTGGATTCCGTTCCATGTTGACATGTACTCACACCATTACACCACAGCCTGAACTGTTGACACAAGGCAGGATGGATCCATGGAATCATGTTGCTTACTTTAATCTTTGACCCTTTTCCAGTCTTCAACTGCCCAATTTTGGTGGCCTGTGCACACAGTCTCCTCAGCATCCTACATCTGATAGAGGAAAATCTGTAGTGTATATAAAAAAAATGCATGGAAAAAATACCAAAATAAACATTAACAAACTTACCCTGATGTTTGCCAAATCTCTTGAGTTTGCAAACAGTAGCTTTTGTTAGTTAACACCCCTGAAAAGCCCTGCTAAAATTAGCACAAAATTAATAATTTGTTTTGGCCAATCACATGCAGCTATACATTTTAATACAATGTAACAGTCAGTGATGGCAGTTTGTGCAGGGAGGCATCATGGAATGTGTAGTCCTCCTGTAAAAGAAAACTGGAAGAGTCAGACACTGATCTGTAGATCTCTGCAATGAGCTGCTGCTCCCTAAAAATGTAGTAAAAAGTTAAAATCCGTATTTGAATGCAGTGTTTCTATTGGTAGGTATCAGGTGCCTATGTAAGCAGCTCTTGGTGTGGAAACAAGTTTTATTTTTAAATAAAATAAATCTGTATGTGTACAGTATGACTCAATGTAATGTCTGTTTCTCCTCTTAACACTCTCAATACCAAGGCATTTTTGCACACACCACCGCAGCTCACTGGATTTATTGTCCTTTTGCACAATTCTTTTTAAACTCTAGCGACTGTTTTGCATGAAAATCCCAGAAGATCGGCAGTTTCTGAGTTACTGAATTACTAAAACCATCCCATTCCCCAAGCCACTAAGATCACTTTTCTTCCCCATTCTGGTGTTTGGTCTGAATATCAACTGCATCTTGTAAAGGCATATGCAAGTGAGCTGGGTTGTTAATGCACCTGATAGAGGAGAATTTATAGTGTCTGAAAAAAAATGTTAGCCTGAAGTTTGCTGAATTTTTTGCTTTTGCAAACTTTTTTCTCCTAATGTTGGCACCCCCTGAAATTCCCAGGGAATATTCGCATAAGTAATACATTGTATCGTTTTGGCCTGGGGATTGTGCAGGCATGCTCAGTTAGCACTTGAAGTCGTCCTTACTGTGGGAAGTCACATGATTTCAGACACTTTCCTTTCCTTTAGCCAACCAGCAAGCGCATACTCTTTTATATTGGGTACATTTTTATAATGAAGTACCCAATATGCACAGTGCCATTGACGGGGGTGTCTACATCACTTGAGCACATTTTTTTTCATAAAGTTTTTATTGACACATTCACAAGACAAGCACATTTGAAAACAAGGAGTGACACGCAGGTCCCCCACACTTTATGATTTTCATCGTATACATTTGTGCTAGCCCAAGATAAAATACATATGTCAATTCCATGTGTCACCCTCCGCCTTTTTCCTTTTTCTATTATTAAGATAGTCTATGTATGCAACCTATAACAGGTTAGGTAAATTACCCGTGCTTAACTGCTCTATCTATGTCTCGCATGTGCTAGATATCCTGCTATGGTTACTTATTTTAGAAATTAAAACAATTTTAACTAACAAAAATAGAACATAACTTAACACAAATTAACGTGTGCCTTTCAAAATTACGTTTTACAGAACTTGCTTACTACCTTTCTTACCGTCCACGTCCGCAGCGACCTCAAGCGTGGTACCATGGAGAGCCCTGTCCCGGACCACACCAGCTATTATCTGCCTCCCCCTCTCGATCGGTGCACTACCGTCAGTGTATCTGGAATGAGTGTTCCGTCCCGCTCCAGTCACCCCATATTTCCTTATAAACAGCCACCGTATCGTTTAATGTTGCCGTCATATGTTCAAATGTCATAATAAAGTTGATTTTGTTAATGACTGAGTGGATATCTAGTGTATTCTTCCGCCAATTTCCTGCCAGACTGCTTTTAGCCGCCAACATGATGAATTGAAGCCACTTATTTTGGTGAATACGTAAGTTTTGTACTTGAAGCCTTAGGAGACATGTTCCCATCTCGGGTTGTATTTTTGTTTTAAGTGCGTTAGAGGCCAGTTCGGCCACCTTGTGCCACATTGATTGAGCAATTGGGCAGTCCCACCAGATATGGCGGAAGGATCCTCCTGTGATACAGCCTCAAAAACACTCAGGAGAGATTTTAGGGTCCATTTTGTGTAGCCTGTCTGGCGTGTAATAGGTTCTAAATAAAACTTTGGCTGATGTTTCCATATGACTAAAGTATCTGGAGCCTTTCGTCAGTTCCAGGTTAATTTTGGACCACCTACTCAAGTCCCATTCTACTCCCATATCCTGTTCCCATTGCTTAATATGCTTGGGTTTGCTAGCCATGTCAATGGAGTTGGATATAGCGTACAGTTCCCCCAATATTCCCCTAGTTAGTGGGGCTTTATTACATATTAGCGTGAACCAAGTTGAACTTGGCAGGCCCCATTTACGGAGTTTAATGGTGACATTATGGCGAATTTTGTTGTAGTTGAAGTATTCTCTGGGTGGGAGATTGTACGTTTCCATAAAACTCCTAGTATTTAGTACTGCACTCTCTCTAACCCAGCTTTCAAACCTATCTAACTTCCGTGAGATCCACCAATCTTTGGAGAACGTACCCATCTCCTCAAGGGTGCTTGGGGAAGTGAGTGTAGTGGTTAGCAAAGAGATATTGGGGCTTAGCTGTCTATTGATGTTAGCTCTTTCCCATTCCCTCAGAGACAGGGCTATCATCGGGTTGTTTCGAGCAAGCTTTAAGGGCAACGGGGAAGAAGGGTCCCATATAAGAGTATCCTATTTTAATGGTGCAATTTGGTGGTTTTCTACAAAGACCCAAAGTGGCTGGTGTTCTGCCGAATGCGCCTGGGGCAAGAAAGAAATCTGAGCTGCCCTGAAGTATTTAAGGAGGTCGGGACAGCCCAAGCCTCCAGAGGATCTCCTCCTCATCATAATTGCTTTCCTTATTCTAGGGCGCTTGTAATTCCAAATAAATCTGAATATTGCATTTTGGAAGCTGGTCAAGTCTCTTATATGTACCTGAATAGGCAGAGGCCTGAAAAAGTAGAATATTCATTTTTATTGCATTTATCCTCCCCGACCAAGAGAGTTGATACTTATTCCATTTCAACAAGTCCTGATTCAGGGACTTGTATAGCGGAATATAGTTTGACTGATACAGGCCAGTGATCTCCGGAGTAATTTTAATACCTAAATAATTTATATATTTTTCCGGCCAATCAAAGGGGTGATAGGATTTGAGAATATCTCTCAAGGCCTGGGGAGCCTGAGCCAAGATAGCTTCCGTCTTGTCTATGGTAATTTTGAGCCCCGAGATGAACCCGAAGGACTCCATCAGGGACATCAAGGCTGGTACTGAATGAATTGGGTTCGTAAGTGTGCACAGGATGTCATCGGCAAAGAGGCAACATTTAAACTGATGTAGGCCTACATTTATCCCTGTTATTGAGGCGCTATTCCTGATAGCCTGAGCCAATGGCTCAATGGCTAGAGCGAACAGGAGGGGGGAAAGGGGGCAGCCCTGTCTTGTGCCTCTTTTAATATTGATGGGTGTGTGATCAGCCCCTGGAATGCTGATGTTTGCAGATGGATTATTGTAAAAAGACTTAATAACATTCACAAAATTACCCACCAACCCAAACTTCGACAGTGTGGCGTGCAGGTATGGCCATTCTATGGAGTCAAAGGCTTTTTCCAGGTCTAGTCCTATTGTACATAAGGGGATATTATCCTTTTTGGCTAAGTGAAATACATTGAGAAGTCTTCTTATGTTATCCCCCGCCTGTCTATAGGGAATAAAGCCCACTTGGTCCTTATGTATCAACCTTGGCAGAAACTTTGCTAATCTGGTGGCCAGTATTTTCCCAAGGATTTTCACATCCCCATTCAAGAGAGAAATGGGCCTGAAGTTTTTAGTAGTAAAGGATCTCTACCCGGTTTAGGGAGGAAGATAAGACACGCCTGATTGAGTTTGGGGGGCATGGTCTTCCCCTCCATAATATCCCTGAAAAGCTTTTGCAACTTTGGGGCAAGTTGATTATTGAATGTGGCATAGTAATTGTTTGTAAAGCCATCCGGGCCCGGAGCTTTACCTTTTTTCAAGGTTTTGATCGTTCTGCGATGCTTCAGCATTTAACATATTTAAATCCTCAGTGGCTGAAGGGAGGTCATAGGCATTCAGGAATTCGTGAATTTTATAATTATTGGCCACCAATTTAGATGAGTAAATGTCCTGGTAATACTTTCTAAATGTTTCTTTGATCTCATCTTGTTTCATAGTAATTTCCCCCCTCGCGTCCCTAAGCTGGTGAATGCGCGCAGAGTTATTCCTAAAATTTAGTCTCCTGGCCAGCATAGGAGAGGGCTTGTTAATTTGACAGTAGAATTTATGTTTCGTTTTTCTAATGGCCTTCTCGGTTCTTTCTGCCAGAATGGTGTCTAATTCTGATCTGGTTCGATTTATGACATTTTGTGTTTCCCTGGTGAATTTACTCTGGTTTAACTTTTCTAACTTTTGTAATTTCTTGAAGAGTTCATTTTCTTTGCTGAGTAGTTTCTTCCTATATGCCGCTGAGATTTTTATGATTATCCCTCTAATGTAAGCCTTATGGGCAACCCAGGACCAACCTATTTCCGTCTCAGGAATATCGTTAAGAACGAAGAAGGTTTTCATTTCGTCATCTATTTGGGCCCGTATCTCTGAGCACGTGATCAACTTGTCGTTCAGACGCCAAGCGTGAATGTGGGGATTATTTTGGCTTAAATTAAATTTACAAGATATCAACTGACCATGGGCAGGGTAAAATTTGGGCATCTGATGTGTTATTGAACAGTGAGGAGTTGATTAAAGGCATCAATCCTGGAAAATGTGCTATGGGTAGGGGAGAAGAATGTGTACTGTCTTTCAGAAGGATGTAACCCCCTCCAGGCATCTATTAAGTCCAATTCTTTAAGTAGGGCATGTATGATGTTAAGTTTTCTAGCATCCCTGGTGTACGAGGGTGTCCCTGACCTATCCAGGAATGGCTGAAGCGCCAGGTTTAGGTCCCCCCCTATGATAATTTTCCCTCTGTCCTCTTGCTTCAGGAGGTTCAATAGTTTGATTAGCGTGTTGTGCGGATTAACCGTGGGGCCATATAAATTCACCAGGGAGACCTTAAGATCCAGAACCGTACCTGTAATTATAAGGAAGTTACCTTCCTTATCCTTTACCTGATTCTCAAGCTTGAAGGGGAGGTTCTTGTGAAGGAGAATGGCCATACCTGCTTTCTTGGTTTGTTGTGAACAAGTATAAAAATTTGGGTAATCCTTGTGGAGGAATTTCGGGATTTTATCTAATGCAAAGTGAGTTTCTTGTAAAAAAATTATAGAGTGCTTGATTTTTTTTATAAAAGAGGAAGGCTTTACGCCTTTTAAACGGGGAGTTGAAGCCTTTTACATTATGTGTTATTATACTATGTGGGTAATCCGTCATGGTTGTCTGTTATCTAGGTGTGTAAAAGTCGCTGGAAAGTTACCCCACGCGGACCACTCTGCCTCAGCTCCCATTTCCCATATCGGCCGGTCCGGGACATGCCCACCATATCTCGCTCCAGACGCGGACGACTCCAGGCAATTCTTGATCCGCCAGGCACAAGCGGCATAACATGTAAAAAACAAAAAAACAATATCAGTACAATTTAGTATCTCAGTAATAAACCTACAATGACAGTGAGTCCTCCCTTGACTACTACGTATAGTCATTCCGATAGGATTAAGGGAAGGGAACCTACCGCCCCTAATTATTCCTACAGGGAGAAAACTATCAATTAACATTAACCATAATAATATTAACCATATCTTAGGCACTAAGCCCCCGGTTGTCATGAAACTTAGCTACCTAAGGTAGCCATCCTGAGTACTCAATAAAATGTATGCAATACTAAGCGAGTTAGAGAACAATATAAAAACAAATAGAAAAACAATTTAGAAAAACAATTTAACCCATTACCCGCTGCTGGCTAAAGAGATTTTATAAGAATAAAGAAACCCTACATGAGTTAACATCTCCTCAAGTTAAGCCTGGCCTCTAGCCCCTATATGCTCCTGCTAAACATATGCACAAACCAAGATACAATACTGAGGTAGAGTCTATAGTGTGCTCAATGTCCCAGCGTGTGCGAAGAGTCTGGAGAATCGGGTTTTCCTCTTTCCAATCCCGAAGTGGAGTCCAAACTCCATGCAAAGTGTGGAGAGTCTTATAGAGCGAGATTATGGACCTGGAAATTTTTTAGGATAAGGGGCCTCCGTCACCCCCTGCTCCCGATGCTTGACATCCCTCACATGGTTGGAACTGGACTTTGATCTTTGAGGCAGCGGGTTCTCTGGACCCCTCCTGGTCTGCCTCGAGTCCGCCTGAAGGAAGGAGTTTTCCTCCTCGGAATCCTCAGGCACGAGTCTCAGTCTGGTTAAAAGGCTTTGGCTTTCCTCCAGCGATAGCACCCTGAAAGATTTTCCTTTGTACGTGAACAAAAGGGCGAATGGGAACCCCCATCTATACAGTATCTTATAATGGTAGAGTACTCGTAGTGTGGGTCTCATCTCCCTTCTCTTCTGTAAGGTAGAGGGTGAAAGGTCCATATAAACTTGGATCTTGGTGCCGTCTGGACCTACGATTTCCTTTCTTAATCTCGTTTCAGCCAGAATTAAATATCTAGCTTTTTGCTGGGTAAATCTGATGATGATGTCTTTGGATGTATTTTGGTCCCTAGATGAACCCATCGCTCTGTGAGCTCTTTCTATTGTCCAATTTGATTCCTCGACCGATGGAAGCATCATGCTGATAAAATCTCTAGAGTACTGCAAAATGTCTGTTATTTTATTGGGGGCCCCCCTCAATCTGATGTTATGTCTGCAGGATCTATTCTCCAGGTCCTCCACTTTGTCTTCCAGCATCTGGATCTTAGACGCGTTCTGCAAGATATCCTGCTTATCAAGTGCTTGGGCCTCCACAATGTGGTCGGTGCTTTCCTCCAGGCCCTGCAGCCTCTTGTTCAGGGACTTGATGTCTGACCGTAGATCGTCTACTGTGTGCTTGATTTCAGCTTGCAAGATCTGCTTGATTTTGGACAGGGTGCCGTCAGTTAGTTCCATTTGAACTGGTTGTGAGCTCTGCGCCGCCGCTTGGGCCGGCGAGTCCGGATGTTCCGAATTAGGACTCAGACTTGGGTTGCGGCTTGCGTCAGGTGGTTTGTAGAACTCCTGGACCCCCTTTCCAGTCTGTTTTTTTTGTACTTTGATAGTACTGCGACTGGCCATCGTTAAAGGAGGGTAGTGATTCAAGTTCAAGGACCTGGACCAGTCTGTTAGCTGGGTTAGAGGGTAATGGGTTGGTACAGTGCTAATGTAGTTAATTACTCATGGATGGCTTAGTGGCTGCCAGCCTCATGTATGCATATGAGCCATGGTCAAGCTGCCCCCAGGGAGTGCTGATCTTCTCTGGCCCAGTGTCCTCTGGGGCATGACGAACGCCTTGAGTAAGGGAATTTGTCGTTCCTTTAATGCCTCCGAGATCACCAATCCCTGCACCAGTGCTGTATAATACGTGTTCCCAGGGTAAGGGCTCTTCATCTGAATTAAGGTTAGAGAAAAAACTTCCTTGAACAGAAAATGCTTACAGATTAGTGCAGTTTGTGCTTTGAATGCGCTATTCTTAGAGTGTCCACTGGGTGTCAGTGTTAGCACACTAGTGTCAGTGTAATGGAGTCTTTCAACACCACATAGCAGGGCAATCCAGATTTTTAGACAAACACGAGCTGCAGGCAAACTTCCTCAATCTGTTATTATTACATATAAGTCCAGTTGGGGCCTTTAAGCCTTATAGTGAGACCCTTAGCCAGATTGTAATGTCCTCTGGGATCCTAACTTCTCAGAATCTTTTGATGTCTCACTTTCATAAGAAAAAGTCTGTAATAAAATATGGTGAGGGCTCTTTTTTTGAGAGGATTCTGTGTTGCATCAAGCCTCTCTTAGCAGTATCTGCTTTATCTGTCTAGATTTGAAATTCGCGCCACAAAATGGCGGCCGCAGGTTCGCGGGCTTTGTAAATCTGGGGTTAGAAGAGGCTACCTGCCTTGAAGTGTAGTCCTCCCTGCTTTCTTGTCTGTAGTGACCCCTTTGGGTGCTCCCTATTGTTGCTCTAGGGCCCTGGGGTTCGCGGTGTGATCTGTAAGGCCTGTAAGGCCTGGCGGGCAAGATGGCCGCCCCCACGAGGCTGCGCCTCTCTCACAGGGTGCAGAGGCCCCCGGGCCGTCGCCCCCTGCTCCCCGGTCTCCCGACCTCCTATCACACCCCACCTTCAGGCCACTCACCCCTCCGGCCTCTGGTCTCACTAGCCTTCTGGGTGTCTCTCCGGTCTCCGGTGCCCCCTACTCACTCCGCTCTGGCCTCTCGTTGCTTTAGTGCGGCAGCGCCAGCACAGCCGCCGGGACTCTGCGGAAGCTTGGACAGGGGACTCCTCTGCAGTCGGGACTCCCCCGGGGGTAGGGGAGGAGGGTCTGATGTGCTTCCCTGCGCTCCAGCGCAGCACGGTCCGGTCTGCTGTGAGAGGCCGTGCAGCCTGCCAAATGCTGCGATTTTGGGGCAAAATAAAATTGGTCCCCACAGTCTGTGTGGGTAGATGAGAACCCAGAAGCCTGCAGATTTATTAATTTGAGTAATTAGGCAGTTTATGCCCTAAATTTGATATCTGTGGTGCAGAGCCAACACGACGTGCAGCCTTCCAGTCTGCTGGCTAGGACCGCCCCCCTTGCATTGCCACATTTTATTTTTTTGCAAACATTTTTGCATTTTTTCATGCAAATTTTTTTTGCAAGGTGGGTCGTGATGCATTCTACAGGATGCATTTATAACCCACCTCACTTGCCTATACCTTTAACCAGGTCTGCATTCAGTTGCTGCCACATAATTGACTGGTTAGATATTTGCATCAGTTACCTAATAAAGACGCCAGTGAGTGTATATTTGCAGAAGGCTCAGAGTGATGGAACGTTTACATACTTACTGTGCTTAGGGCTTCTTCTGTGTATAAAATGGCACATGTGGCTTGCTTCTCCAAAAGGATGCACGCACAAAAAGGTGACTGAAAGAGTGAATAGACTCCTTTTCTCCCACCTAAGACCAATTCACCTAGCAACCAAGTGTTAGATTTAAGTTAAAAGTTGTTATAACCAAACTTTTCAGCATCATAGAACCTTCTAATTTAAAGTTAGTTTTTTTCGTTAAAAACAAATTCAATATTTTTCACAATTTTATCTGTAAGGACTAGTTCCATAAACTGATTTTGCATGTAGAAAATATTGGTGTTCAGCTAACTTGTGGTGCTGATAAGGCTGCGCCAATAGAGAAGGTTTTATGGCACATCAATAAACCAACAGCTGACAGTGTAATACTTAATTGCTCTTCTAACGCTTGTCCAAGTGGGATATGCATAAAACACATTTGGACCACAGTGACAGGAGCTCATGTAGGAAGCCACCCTTGCTGTGTAATCATGGTCTCTATCCTTTTTGCTCTTCCATTTATTATATTTATCTATTTCTCATCACACCTTTCTTTCCATCTTATGCCATATTTTGAGAATTGCCTTTTTTGTATTTATTACCTGTGCTGTCTATCAGCCTAAAAAATTCCCCGAACGTGTAAAACTGTAGCCCGTAATGTAGCCAGTAAGACTGCTATTAAATTGGCCCCATAAAGCAAGCCCTTGCCGATCTGTAGGTTTGGAGCGAAAAAAGCCTACAGGACGTTGAACTTTGCGGCCGCAAATCCTTTGTTCTCTCAAGCCCGTAACCACTACGTTTCCAATAATGCTATTGCAACAATTTAACTTGCCTTCAACCCTGTAACCCGCAAATGGAGCCAAGAAGCCAACGAGTGCTAGAGAGGAACCACAAGGGGGGGGGGGGGGGGGGGGGGGATATAGTCCAATCCATGGCACTTAAATGCACATACCCACAATACTGTACTTTTATTAACAGGGAAAGTGATTTTAGGTCTTAGAATTAATAGCACAACATTCTCAAACCCGCAAATCTGCCAACAAAAATACTTTATTTCATGTTTCATTTCCGTGTTATATCGATCCTGGCAATCAATGTGTTAATACATATAATGGAACTTGCATGTAATAGAATATCATATTTACGGCTTTATCAATATTGCATTATATCTGGAATGTGGGTACGATCGTAACTCGTAATTGAACCCTGTAATACTTTGAAATCCAACCTCCATTTTTCAGTGGCGTAATGATGATGATCTCTGTTTCCATTGGCGCCATCTAAACTCGTTACTACGGGTTTGACTAATTGATCATGTTCACAGCCGTGCATCTGACGTTCGAATAAAGATTTACGGGTTTGCGTCTCAAGCCCGTAACACGCAGCCTTTTCTAATTTAATAGCTGTGTAACTCAGGCAAATTTCAAGCCCGCAGCCCTTGCCAGCTTCCTGATGCTGCTACGGCTTCTAATTTAATAGGGCTGTTAATCATGTATACTGTCTCTGTATATGATTGCAGAGTTCAGGTTGAAAACTTGAGTATGTGGAAGTGCAGCTGGGGCAGCCCTAAGATAAGTGGATCAAAGTCCTGCATTACCCTTAATTACCAACACTGACAAGGTTTATCTATATAATAATTGGACACTGAAGTCATCAAACTCTCACACTGACTTTAATCAGAGCTTTATTGATTTTTATTCTTTCAGCTTGCAGTCATGTAACTTTGCGCCATGCGTGGCTCATTTTGGAACTATAGATTCTGAGTTTGACTCCTGTTTATTTTATTTCTTTTTACACTATTTTTTTATTTTAATTTAATTAAATTTGTAATTTGTTTTATATATATATATATATATATATATATATATACAGTCAGGTCCATGAATATTGGGACATCGACACAAAACAAATCTTTTTGGCTCTATACACCACCACAATGGATTTTAAATGAAACGAACAAGATGTGCTTTAACTGCAGACTTTCAGCTTTAATTTGAGGGTATTTACATCCAAATCAGGTGAACGGTGTAGGAATTACAACAGTTTGTATATGTGCCTCCTACTTTTTAAGGGACCAAAAGTAATGGGACAATTGGCTGCTCAGCTGTTCCATGGCCAGGTGTGTGTTATTCCCTCATTATCCCACTTACAAAGAGCAGATAAAAGGTCCAGAGTTCATTTCAAGTGTGCTATTTGCATTTGTTGCTGTTAACTCTCAATATGAGATCCAAAGAGCTGTCACTATCAGTGAAGCAAGCCATCATTAGGCTGAAAAAACAAAACAAACCCATCAGAGAGATAGCAAAAACATTAGGTGTGGCCAAATCAACTGTTTGGAACATCCTTAAAAAGAAAGAAAGCACCGGTGAGTTAAGCAACACCAAAAGACCCGGAAGACCACTAAAAACAACTGTGGTGGATGACCGAAGAATTCTTTCCCTGGTGAAGAAAACACCCTTCACAACAGTTGGCCAGATCAAGAACACTCTCCAGGAGGTAGGTGTATGTGTGTCAAAGTCAACAATCAAGAGAAGACTTCACCAGAGTCAATACAGAGGGTTCACCACAAGATGTAAACCATTGGTGAGCCTCAAAAATAGGAAGGCAAGATTAGAGTTTGCCAAACAACATCTAAAAAAGCCTTCACAGTTCTAGAACAACGTCCTATGGACAGATGAGACTAAGATCAACTTGTACCAGAGTGATGGGAAGAGAAGAGTATGGAGAAGGAAAGGAACTGCTCCTGATCCAAAGCATACCACCTCATCAGTGAAGCATGGTGGTGGCAGTGTCATGGCGTGGGCATGTATGGCTGCCAATGGAACTGGTTCTCTTGTATTTATTGATGATGTGACTTCTGACAATAGCAGCAGGATGAATTCTGGCAATATTATCTGCTCATATTCAGCCAAATGCTTCAGAACTCACTGGACGGTGCTTCACAGTGCAGATGGACAATGACCTGAAGCATACTGCAAAAGCAACCAAATAGTTTTTTAAGGGAAAGAAGTGGAATGATATGCAATGGCCAAGTCAATCTCCTGACCTGAATCCGATTACGCATGCATTTCACTTGCTGAAGACAAAACTAAAGGGAAAATGCCCCAAGAATAAGCAGGAACTGAAGACAGTTGCAATAGAGGTTTGGCAGGGCATCACCAGGGATAAAACCCAGCGCCTGGTGATGTCTATGCGTTCCAGACTTCAGGCTGTAATTGACTGCAAAGGATTTGCAACCAAGTATTACAAAGTGAAAATTTTATTATTTAATATTTATTTATGACTGTTAATCTGTCCCATTACTTTTGGTCCCTTAAAAAGTGGGAGGCACATATACAAACTGTTGTAATTCCTACACTGTTCACCTGCTTTGGATGTAAATACCCTCAAATTAAAGCTGAAAGTCGGCAATTAAAGCACATCTTGTTCGTTTCATTTCAAATCCATTGTGGTGGTGTATAGAGTCAAAAAGATTAAAATTATGTCGATGTCCCAATATTTATGGACCTGACTGTATATATATATATATATATATATATATATATATATACTAGCGACTTGCCAGTCAAAAATTACAGCAATAACATTTGAAGCCATGGCAATGCTGTTTGCTAGTGATGTCGCGAACAGTTCGCCCGCGGACTATTTGCGGCGATTTTGGCATGTTCGCGTTCGCAGCGAACGGCGAACATATGCGCTTTTCGGTTCGCCCCCTATTCTTTATCATTGAGGAAACTTTGTCCCTGCACCTCACAGTCAGCAGACACATTCCAGCCAATCAGCAGCATACACTCCCTTCCAGAGACTTCCATCTGAAGGACAGCAACCCAAAAAGCCCTTTTTAGGGCTAGAACATCATTTATTTTATTTTATAATTTTTTTCTGTGTAATCTAATTGCATATGCTTGCCTGCCAGCATGTGTGTGTGACAGGCTAACACCTAACAGCTTATATTGTGCTCAGTGAAATAAAACAACACTTTTTTGACTGTAATAGATTGAATATCAGTTGCCTGCCTACAGGCGTGTGTGTGAAGCCTATTGCATCTACTCTGCCAACTTTTGCCAGTGCACAGTGATACGTCATATCTGGTGCAACCGTAGTGTACAGTGACATAAAACAACACTTTTTTGACTGTAATAGATTGAATAGCAATTGCCTGCCTACAGGCGTGTGTGTGAAGCCTATTGCATCTACTCTGCCAACTTTTGCCAGTGCACAGTGATACGTCATATCTGGTGCAACCGTAGTGTACAGTGACATAAAACAACACTTTTTTGACTGTAATAGATTGAATAGCAATTGCCTGCCTACAGGCGTGTGTGTGAAGCCTATTGCATCTACTCTGCCAACTTTTGCCAGTGCACAGTGATACGTCATATCTGGTGCAACCGTAGTGTACAGTGACATAAAACAACACTTTTTTTGACTGTAATAGATTGAATAGCAATTGCCTGCCTACAGGCGTGTGTCTGAAGCCTATTGCATCTACTCTGCCAACTTTTGCCAGTGCACAGTGATACATCATATCTGGTGCAACCGTAGTGTACAGTGACATAAAACAACACTTTTTTGACTGTAATAGATTGAATAGCAATTGCCTGCCTACAGGCGTGTGTGTGAAGCCTATTGCATCTACTCTGCCAACTTTTGCCAGTGCACAGTGACACTCATATCTGGTGGCACCTTAGATTACACGCGCAGTGCCCCAAATTTGAAGTGGGAGGACCGACCAAGCATCTTTTTCCATCTCCCGCTTCCAAAAATCCATGCCATATACACGTCCCCTGATAGTGGACGTAACAGGGATTAAACCGATAGGAATAGTACTACTTAACAGTACACACCTTATAATAACGCAGACAGAGGCAACGCCTATAATCTTCCATGCTGTGCAGTGGAAGCCCCCAGACTCTGACCTGTGTATAAACTTCCATGCTGGGCAGTGGAAGCCCCCAGACTCTGGGAATCTGAAGAAGAGGAGTCAGAGGAGGAAGGTGGCTTTGAGGAGGTGGAAGACCAAACACAGCAGGCGTCCCAGGGGGCTTGTTGTCACCTTTCGGGGACCCTTGGTGGCTGGGTGGAGGAAGAGACCTTTAATGACATCAGTGAGGACAAGGAACGGGACATGGCTAGCTTGGTATCCAACCTTGTGCAAATGGGGAGTTTGCGGTTGTGCAAAGGGACTGTTTGCGGATGTTTGCAGTGCATTAAACGGGGAGATTGGTGTGTTACTGTGAAGCAGGTGTAACCCTTACACTACCTGATCGATACAACATCATACCTGATGTTTTAAAGCATGTTATTCCAAACAATTTAGGAATATTAGGTGATTTATGCCCTTTATGGCTTAAAACCAGACTCTGCATCAACTATGTAATTTTTCGTGGGAGTTTTGCCATGGATCCCCCTCCGGCATGCCACAGTCTAGGTGTTAGTTCCCTTGAAACAACTTTCCCATCACTATTGTGGCTAGAAAGAGTCCCTGTGGGTTTTGAAATTCGCCTGCCCATTGAAGTCTATGGCGGTTCGCCGATGTTCGCCCGTTCGCGAACATTTGATGAAGTTCGCGTCCGCTGTTCGCGAACCCAAAATTTGATGTTCGCGACATCACTATTTGCCACACAATGTAAGGCGTTCGCTCCTCTGTGCCTCTCCCCTTGTGTACTTCAAGTTTCCTCCTTTGCAACGATCACCTTGGGCGCTCATCGCGAAGACAGATATATAAGTACAGTTTAAAAGATAAAAAAAATGTAGTTTAGTGAATTAATAAATTAATATGAATTAATAAATTAATAAACTTTACCTATTTATATTTAATATGCAGCAATCAATATCCTGAAGAGCTAACAATCTATTTGGATTTTCCTGCACGTGAAAATGTACAGTTGGACTGTTGATTAGCTGAGGAGAAAGTGTAAGCAATGTGCCAAGTGTGCAGTGTAAATAGGCTGCGTGCGCGAGGGCAAACCGTGTGTTTAGGCGGTTAAAGCTCCATTTTAGAATCCTAATGTTATGAGTTGCAACTTAGTGTTGTAAAATGGAGGCTTTTTTCTATGTGTTACTTGGCTCGCGAGCATTTTGCGTCCGTTGTAATGGTATATTTTGTATCTCCTACGTTCCTGGCTAACTCGTACGTGCCTGGCGGTGATTTGCGCGCCTCGCTCTCCTTTAGTCTCGTTTTCATTTTTTTTGTCCATCATTTTTTTTGTCACTTAACCGATTTTTAAGTGACGAAACTCCTTAAATTCGACTTAAATTGGCGTGCAACCTCACTCCCAGGCGTCCTGGCTGTTGCCCCATGCTGTGTGTGAGTGTGTCTTTATGTTTTAGTTTTTTTGTTGTGTTTATTGATGTGCGCGGTTCTGCCATTAACTTCATATTTTTGCGACCTCTTAATTGTTGTTTCTAAAAGTCGTACGTCCTTGGTGGTGTTTGGCGCTCTTCAGGTCGTGTAGCCTCGTTTTCATTTTTTTCGGCTGCCATTTTTTTTCTCGCTTAGACGATTTTCAAGTGCCGAAACTCCTTAAATTTGACTTAAATTCGCGTGCAACCTCACTCCCAGACGTCCTGGGTGCCCCCTCCCGCGCGGTGTATTTATGTGTTTTTGGATGTATGCGGTTCTGCCGTTAACTTCGTATTTTTGCAACCTCAGATTTTTTTTTCTAATTCCCGCTTTTCTGGATTGTTTTTTTTTCCAAGATTGTAATAATTTTGGAAATATAACATATTTACTGTTCAGGGTTACTGCACCAATATTGGTCATATATCACCCCATTACAGTTAATATGTTTATATATTTCATTTTAGCTTATGAACAAAGTAAAAATTACTATTAAAAAATAGACTTGGTGAGAGTTGAACAAATGCGTTTCTAAAGCCCAGCATCCTAACCACTGGGATATTTTGCTATATGTATTCTAATGGATGAGGAGCAATATATCTAATGAACAGCTATATATTGAAACTATAACAATGTCTTACTTTACCTGCAGCTCATTATGTATTCATAGAATGCAAGGGCAGGTTAGAGGCAGGTTAAAGGGACATGGAGTTGAAGTTTTCATTAAAACAATTAGTAAAACATGTTACCTGGGAGTGAATCTCCCCCGTAACACAGCACATCTTCACAAGTCCAACTATACGGCCATCTACAAAACATTCTCCCAAAATCTACTGGCATGCGCAAAACACCCTATCTCATGGTTAGGACGTATCCACTTTATTTAAAATGAACCTCCTTCCCCGCCTTATGTATCTATTTCGCTCCCTAGCGATTGCCTTGAATTACATGGATTTAGACAAATTACAACGCCAAGTCTTTAAATTTATATGGCAGAATAAATCACATTGTATCTCTAAATCAACTATGTTCATCCATAAATCAAAAGGAGGTCTCTCCTGCCCCAATTTGAAACTATATTTTAAAGCGGCACAATTGGCCTTTGTTTCAATTGCGCACTCCCCTACTCACCAGCCTCTCTGGATATTTATTGAGAACTTTATGATGGCCCCATATAAGTTGGATTCCATTCCATGGATCCCAAACCCACTGACATGTTTGGGTAAATTGGATAGTCCGTATATAAATCATTCCTTAAATATTTGGTCATGGGCTGTCCGCAATTTTCAGCTGATCCCGAGGTACCCCACTCCTTCTCCCTTAATTCCCAACCCCAGATTCCCGGATAAGCTCCCTGCAGCCTCTTTACTATGGTGGAAGTCCCATAACCTACTGACAGTGAATTCCTGGTATCGAGATAATACTACCTTAACATACACTCAACTAAAAGAAGAATTCAACATCCCCATTCAGGAACATTATACATTTTGTAGATTTAAATACTTTCTCTCCACGTTAGAACATACACTAGGTAAACCGACTTCAAATTGGTTTACTAGGTTATGCCTGTCTGCTCCTCTTACAAAAGGTATTGTGGGTATTCTGTATGATACTTTTAATTCCCATCCCGCCATCCCCTTTCCAAAATATATGAAAAAATGGGAAGAAGACTTAAATTGCAAATGGGATATGGAGACTTGGCAAAACTCTTGGCGAAACCTAACCGGGGGATCTTTGAGCAGTAATATACTGGAGACCTCTATTAAGGTTCTCCATAGGATATATATCACCCCGGACAAACTATTTAGATGGAAACGTTCCCCCAATCCTAATTGCTTTACAGCTTGTCAGATCTCTGGAACCTTTTTCCACACTTGGTGGTCATGTCCCCTGGTTCAGTCTCTTTGGAACAATGTTTTCCAATTAGCCTCAACCATATTTGGCACGCCTGTTATGGCTAAGGCAGACATAGGCCTGCTAGGGCACTCTGTCCCCTCACTATCAAAATACCAAAATAGACTCCTTCAGTATTTAATGCTAGCAACAAAGAGTCATATAGCCAGGCAATGGAAATCTCCCACTCTTTCTCTACAATCAGTCATCAATAAGATGAACTACATTGCAATAAATGAAAGGCTAACCCATTTACTGGAGGACCGTATGCCTATTTTTCCCCAGATATGGAATCCCTGGACTCATTCTCCCTATAGCCCTCCTATCACGTGAAACCTATTGAATTAACATTAAGCTATCCTTTGCTAATATTTACATTGGAGCTGCGGACCGGGGACTGGAGGAGGCGGGACGGGCGGTGGATCCAAGCTGGTAACCAACAGGACTTATACTTCAATACCCTTGAGACAAAAACCTATGTGCGAATTTAAATTTCTTGTGTAGTCAACAGTGTTTTTTTTCTCTCTTTTATTATACTATTTTAGCTCATTTAGAGTTATATTGTATCTATACAACAGTTTGTTGTTTGTTACTTTTTTTGTTTGTTTATTTGTTTGTTTATTTCTTACTTAGGCTCTGGATGTTTGCTCTGCTAGACCGAGCCTAACAAACTGTTTTATTTTAGGTAAACTTTTTCCTAAGAAAATTGGAAAAACTTAGGTAACCTGGCCCCCCATAGACCTTCCCACAAGTGGGGATATATCTTTTTGGTTAACTTTATTTCAATGATTACATGGTATTTTCTTATGGTGTAATGTTATGTTAACCTTTTTCTTTTTCCCCTTATGATTGTATGTTAATAATGTCAAACCTTAGAGAGGAAAACCCCCAACCCCCTCCAAGATTGCATGGAAATGAGTTTAAACTCCTTCTGGAGGACGATTTGTAAACATGCAGACTTAAACAGGCAATGCCATTTTAGTTAACAGGGTAATAGTCCTAACTTCCCCCATGTCGTGATAACCCTATAATGCCTAATATCAAGCACGTTGCCTTGTGGCCCTAAAGGCCAAGAGCCAGGCCAAAGGGGTGAAAGCTAAATGGCCCCTGGGAGCTGCTAGGATCTGAGCTCCCACTGACAAGTTGCTGAGCCGTACAGACTCCCTGTGATCAGCCAGCATTCCCTTAACGCTGTGTGGCAAGCCCGCATGAGGAGACTACCAATCCCAAAATCCCACAGGGCTCCTCGCCATCCAATGACAACACGCTATGTTCCCACCCGGTGGGCCGACGGGAACTAAAGCTCAGCTTACCGTTACAGCCTTTGCAACGCCTGAGCCGCAGATGACCATAATAATTATAATACTTTTTATAAAAATCCTTAGTAAACCTATGCTATATACTATAACAATCCCCATAATATGCTGACTTCCTGCTACCTAAATATGTGGGAAATACCTGGGGAAAAGGAGTGGGGAGGGAGGGTTAAAGGGTAGGAAATCAAGAGGTTAATGTAAAGGACATTGCCTGTGTGGGGGGGTCGGGTGGCTGTCGGGGCCTTAACCCACTTACAGGCAGTCTGGAGTGAACTGTAACCTCTCCCTGTAGGCTATTAGTGCTCATCAGGCACTGTCTAGCCTGCTTCACAGGAGAGGACTACCAGTCCCATAATCCCGATGGCAGCACACTGTGCCCCGGAGCCCAGGGAACCATCAGGGGACTTCTGCTCCCTCCTGCAGCAGCTCCTTGAGCTGGTGCAGCCACAGCAGCGCAAGCTTTACTGCTGTACCATCTCCCTGCAGGCAGCCAATGCTGTCTTAGCTGCATGACATGCCTGCAACAGAGACAACCTACCCGATGATCCCCCCAGGCTCACCGATCCAGCCGATGGCATTGCCCTGTACTGGGGGGGGGGACCGCCAAGGGATGCAAACTCTCCTCCTGCTGACGACTCCTCAAGCTGGCCTGCTGCCAGCAGCGTCCCGGACGCGACCACCTGGTCCCAGCTCAGATACCGTACGGTCCCCATCAGCCTCCACGCCACAGCCAGGAGGCAGCCAATGCTCCAGGACAGCACAGCAGGTGACGGTGCAGGAATGGAGGGAAGAATGGGAGAAAAGAAGAAAGGGGAGAGAGAAAGAAGAGGGAAGCAAAGGAAAAGAAGGAGAAGGGAACATAAATAAATGGAATATAAAGAAAGGAAAACAGGGGCAACAAAGGGACCTATCTTAGCACATGGCTAGCTGGGGGCATAATGGCGGTAATGGTGCCAAAATCCTATAAATGACTCGACCTCCCCCAGCTAGCCACCTCCTACCCATACCCGGTCAAGTGGCCCCTCCTTCCAACCCCCCTGGAGTGGCCTACGGGCCCTTCAGGAAAATCAGATAAGATATTCATTTGGGAAAAATAGTTATAGAATGGACAGAAGAAAAATAGATTGGTGCCTTCAAGATAGTTAAAAAGACATCTTAATATATGGCATATATATATATTTTTGGATTAAAAGAGTGAGGTACATTGTATTCTCATTTGCATGTCCCCGTCTTTTAGACATGCAAGTGGGCTTATTAATGTATTATTCGTTTTCTGTACTTTGTACGGTGGAGAGCTTTTCTCACTTTTGTGCTCACCATACACTAAATGATTGTTGTGGAATACCCAATCCTACAAAATCTATTGCACAAACCAGAATCTACCTCATACTGATGATAGCCAAAAGCTTGAAACAGGCCTGTATATGAGTGATTCTTGGTTTGTGTAAAATCCAACCCGATGCTTTGCTTAAAAGCTGTTTAATACAGCGGGCATATGCTTTAAGGGAGCAATGTATAAAGTTGCTATTTTTGGATTAAAAGAGTGAGGTACATTGTATTCTCATTTGCATGTCCCCGCCTTTTAGACATGCAAGTGGGCTTATTAATGTATTATTCGTTTTCTATATATATATATATATATATATATATATATATATATATATATATATATATATATATATAATTATGTTTTAAACTAGTTCAAAGATGGTATTTAATCCCAGTTACCATTAGTAAATTTGACAGAAGGAAATCAGATTTATGTTGGAGAGGATGTACTGAAAAGGGTACGTATTTACATATGTGGTGGAATTGCAGTAAACTCCAGCGGGATTTCGAAATTAACTGAAATAATTATTTCACTTACTCCGAGTTGTATACTGTTTCATATGTTTGGAGAAAAGCTTCCTCATAAAAAAAAATGACTGATTTCTCATTGTCTTTTGGTAACTAAATGGGTTGTAGTTAAACTATGGGATCAGAAATATTTACCAACTTGGGAAGAATTAGTCCAAGTTATATGTAAAAATAGAGAATTATAAATTATGAGAGATTGTATGAAATCTCCTACATCATATTTATCTTTAAAATAGCAAGTTGTGGATAATTATATGAAAGATAGAGAATCTATGATAATGATATACATTTTTCTTATCTCTATATTTTATGATGTATTGACTATTATTATTGTATTTGTATGTGTATACAGTATATATATATATATATATATATATATATATATATATTTGTGGCTGGGTCCCTCTCTTACGAAGAGAGGAGACTGAATGTGGCCAGTGCTCCGACGAGGAGTAGGAGAAGTGTGGCCAGATGCTACCGAAAATCTGGCCTGCGTGGAGGGCCAGATGGAAGGACGTAGGTAGGAGGCTGATTGGGCCGAGTGAGCACAAGGGGAAACAGAAATGGTATAGAAATTGGGCGATTTAGGACTAATGAAAAGCTGTGAGCTCAAAGTGAAGTGATGAAGTTGCCAAAATATGAAGTGGCCTGCTTAGCTGAAGGTGGATAAGATTGCTTACTTAGTGGAAGAAGGCCAATCGAGGAAATGCTTAGCGAAGTGATTTAGAACTGAGTAGATAGCTGGCGGCTTGATGAGAAGTGATGGTTAAACCTGTGAAAGAATGCAATGTAAGGGTGAGAGGGGCGTGTGTGAAGGTGACAAGTGGCGTGTCATTCGACATGGGCAAGGACACCGATTGGCCAGAACAATTGGGTGGAACCTGTGAAGGCTGATGTGTGTCTGTTAGTTAGTAGATTTGGGCTGAATCTTACCTTGTGGGCCAAAAGCCAAAAGCGGTACCCTGGACATGGTCAAGGCAGGCTGCACAGAGGATTAGGGCCAAAGCTGCGACTTACCTTGCGCGAGGGGAAGCCGTTAGTGTAGCTGAGTACTTCCGCATTCTGTAAGTTAGTGTTGTAAAATGGCGGCGAATGTGTATGTGGTTGGCGGGTTTGTATGATTTAATGTCCTTGCTAATGGTGTATGTTGTAGGTCGTACAGGCTTTTGTAAAAGCAGTATTTGGTTTGTGGGATTTAGCGGCTTTAGGGGTCGTGTAGCCTCGTTTTCGTTATTTTTCGGCGGCCGTTTTTTTTTCTCGCTTAGGAGATTTTCGAGTGGCTAAACATTGTAAATTTGACTGAATTCAAGGTTTAAGCTGTGTTGCAGAGGTCACGGGTCCCCCCCCCCCCCTCTTGGTGTGGGTAAGGTTTTTATTTTATTTTTGTGTGTATTTTTGTGTTTTTTTAATTTTTGCACTGTGTGCGGGTTGTCCGTTAAGGTCTTATTTTTGCGAGTCCATAATTGTTTTTGTGTAAGTCATCAATTTTTTTTTCCTAAGTCCCGCGGCTGGTATATTTTTGTGTAAGTTCGTAGTTAGTCATTGTGTGTTTATGTTTTTTTTTCCAAGTCCCGCTTGTGTAGTGGTTTGTAAGAGCCGTAGAGCCTCCACCTCCATAAATGCGGCCCCTCGATTCGTGAGGGCCCGCATTTGCATCCTGCAATAAGATTCCGGCTCATTGCAGCCGACGTGGGAGCCTCCACCTCCGCAAGTGCAGCTCCTCGCTTCGCGAGGGTCCACATTTGCGGTCCGAAAGTCGGAGGGGGTTGTAGGGATGTGCCCCCAAGAGTTATCAACAACCCATATTGCTGACAACTATATATGTGACTAGAATATTGCCCGTCAGAAAATGACGAAATGAAATTGTAATTGAGCTAATGCTGTTTGGTGTATTGTAATCAAATGATACATTAATAAAGTTATATACTTTACCTTTTTTGAAGTAATATATGCAGGAAGCATTGTGTTGAAGAACTGACAATCTGTTTTCATGTTGCTGCAGCATACAATGTGTGTTTTCAGCTGCTGTGTAAGTGTCAGCAATGTGTGCAGTGTGTAGTGTAAATAGTGTGCATGCGCGAGCAAAATCCGTTAGGGTAGCTGTGTACTTCCGCATTGTGTAAGTTAGTGTTGTAAAATGGCGCCTAATGTGTGGTACGCGGCTGTGGCTGATTTTGCGTCCTTGTTCTTGGATCTCGTCTGGCTTTTTCGGAAAATCCATATGTGTTTGGTGGTGTTTTGCGTCTTTAGGGTCCTGTAGCCTCTTTTTCGTTTTTTTTTCGGCTGCCATTTTTTCTCTCGCTTAGGTGATTTTTGGGTGTCTAAACTCTGTAATTTGGACTTAAATGGAGGTGTAACTTCACTTGCAGAGGTCCTGGGTGCCCCCCCTGCTGTGGGTAAGCTTTTTATGTGTTTGTTGTGTGTATTTATTGTGTTTCTAATGTTTTCAGGTTTGCGCGGTTCAGCCGTTAAAGTCATATCTTTGCAAGGTTGTAGTGTTTTTTTCTAAGTCCTGCGTCTCCTATTTGTCGTAAGTCCGTAAACGTTGCGAGGTCCGCAGTTGCTGGCATGGAGCGCCTTGGCGCTCCATGCCAGCAACTGAGGCCCTCGCTTACACTACGCTAGCCTGCAGCGTTAGCAACAACCCGCTTGCTCACAACTATTATAGGTGATATATATATATATATATATATATATATATATATATATATACATATGTATATATATAGTAATTTAGTAATTATTATACTATATAAATATACCGTATTTATCGGCGTATAACACGTACTTTTTCTCCCTGAAAATAGGGGGCAAATCATAGGTGCGTGTTATACGCCAATATTCCCTCCTCCCTCCTCATCCTCAACCTCCCTCCTCACTCTAAAGGAAGGAGGATGAGGATTGGGGGGTTGAGGAGGGGGTTTGAGGCGGGAGGTTGAGGGGGGGTTGAGGAGGGAGGATGAGGAGGGAGGTTGAGGAGGGGGTTGAGGATGAGTAGGGGAATTGAGGATGAGGAGGGGGGTTGAGGATGAGGAGGGAGGTTGAGGAAGGAGGATGAGGATGGGGGGGTGGAGGTGGGGGTTGAGGATGGGGGGTTTGAGGAGGGGGTTGAGGAGGGAGGATGAGGAGGGAGGTTGAGGATGAGGAGGGAGGTTGAGGAATTTGCTTCAAAGTTCTTTATTTGAATTTTTTTTCCCCCTGAAATTCCCTTCTTAAAATGAGGTGCGTGTTATACGCCGGTGCGTGTTATATGCCGATAAATACGGTATATAGATTAATAATGAGTACTGCAATATAATTTTATAGATTTTGTATTGGACAACCTCTCTTTATCAAGTGTGAAGCAATGCTAACATGAGGGAACCCTCAGTTTGAATAAAAACAGCAGATGCAGAGAGAGTGGAGACATCATCAGGTAAATACATATATGGGGGAAAAACACAACATAGTAAAGGAAACATATATAAACATACTATATACATATATACATCAATATATACGTAAAAAAACATAAAATAAATAAATAGTACATTATTTGTGTTTCCTGCCCAGGATTCCGAGAAATACAGTTATTACACTGCATGCTGGGAACCTTGGCCCACAAAGGCTTCTCTCCTGCAATCCATAACCATTTCAACTAATATATATATATATACACCATGTATTAAGAATGAAATTAATATAAAAATTGTGGGCAAACTGCTATGTTCATTTTTAATAATAAACCTCAATGTGTTCCCAATGTTTGAGTGTGAAGTGAAACACGTAGTAGCTATGTTGCAATCTTTATGGATGTTCTCTAATTGTACTTGTGTTTCTACTTGGGTTGATTGCCTTTGCCTCAAAACTTCATAATCTCAGCTCCTTAAAGAGACATGGTTTCTGGGTTTCACAATGAATATAATAAACCTATGTATCTCTTTACTTTTGTATACATATTAAGAAGTACGTAAAAGCTCTTTTTTCTGCCTAAAATCTTACAAATAGTTTCTAATTGGTCTTCATGAAGACAGTGTACTTTTAAATAAATACATGTCACTGTCTCATAGCAACCACTCAGTGGCAATATTCTGCAACATGCTGCTTGAGAGAGGTCACTGCTAATTTGAAATATTGCAGCTTCTGTGTATTCGTGAGCTACATTAGCTACAGAGGGCAGATGCGAACAGGAAAAATTCTATGATTTTAGGCAGAAAAAAATGATTTTTTTTTTTTTTTTTTAAATAGTTTTTATTTAAAGGATTAACATGTTTCCAACATAACAGGTAACAAGAATTTTTGCATATAATCTTTGAACAATAATACATAAGCTTTTATAAATCAAACCATAGTATCTCCTTTCTTTTTTCCTTTTTCTGTGATTCTATAGTTACTCTATTTTTTCTTTAACTCAAATAAGGGAGTCTTGATCAAACATAACTTAATTATATACATATTAAACTGAAACTTTAAATAAATAAATAAAATATAACTATGTAGATATGGAGAGGTACATTTAATCTATTCTAGACTATAAGTTTGTATCCTAAGGGATCCTGTCCCTATAATAAGTCAATGTATAGCTATTTTCCATCTTTTAAATAATAGCTTCAGAGTTATTCCAAACTATACAGTTTAGTTTGCTTAGTTACTATATTAATTCAGCAAGCCACAATCTAGAGCAATGCATTCTTACACTTTATACATGTATTATTTATATATTCACCTCTTGTGTCCTATTCCCAATATTCCAGAATCTCCGGCACCAGCTCTCAAGTCTCCCCCGGTCGATGTCCCCCTCTGGCCTACACCTAAAATTTTATTGTTGACCTCCTCTTACTGTTGGATCCTTCAATTTAATGGAGTACCCAACGTTGACTTTAACCAGGGATTCCATATTTTATAAAACTGTGGTATAGTGTCTAATATGGCCGATGTTGTCTTCTCGTTTATCGCTATGTAATTAATTCTCCTTATCATTTCCCGGATGTCTAATTTGTCTGATTTCCATTGACTAGCGATATGCACCTTGGCCGAAGCAGCCATTATCTGAAATAGCTTATTCTGATGCTTTGTTAAACTAGGAAGTTTAATCCCCAATAGACATGACTCCATGGTTGCCACCACCATAGTATCGAACAGTGACGACGCTATCCGTGCTAACCCTTCCCATAGCCTGTGTACTGCCTGACATAGCCACCAGGTATGTGTATGGTCTCCTATTTGTTGACAGCCTCTAAAACAATTACTACTTACCCTAGGGTCATATCTATTGAGTTTATCCGGGGTGCAATATGTTCACTGAAGTACTTTAATAGAGGTCTCTATGTATGTGGAATTACACGTTGCTTTGTTCAAGTTAAGGAAGGATTTCTGCCACTTCTTCCACTCCCATTCCTCCCCCAGTTCTCTTTCCCATTTACATATATATGGTGGCTTATCTGAATTCTTTGAGTTAATATATTTGTCATATAATGAGCCTATTATCCCTTTTGCAAGTGGGAGGTTCTTGCAGGTCACCGAGAACCAGGAGGATTTCGATGGTCCAAATTTTTTATACATTTCGTCGGCCCAGCTTCTTATTTTTAGGTAGTTGTATTTCTCCTCTGGGGGAAGGGTATATTTTTCTCTAAATTGCTCTAAATTCATCAAATGACTCCCTATAAACCAGGGACCCAACCTGTCTAGGCCCCTAATTGCCCACCAGTGCTTAGATGTTTTACTCATGGTTGCCCAAATCTCTTGGGAAGAAATTACAGAACAAAGGGGATATGCACTTATATCCAGCTTGTATTTGAATCTAGCCCTTTTCCACGTTATTATTGTTAGATTTATTATGGGGGTTCGAATGTGATTTAATCGGACTTAATCCGTCGGGCGCCCATATGAATGTGTCCCAGCTATTCGGTTGCATTTGCTGCTTTTCCAAAAATACCCAGCCCGGTTGATGCTTGACCGAGTGCGTTTGTGGTAGTTGGGACAGCCTAGCCGCTTTAAAGTACTCCCGTAAATTAGGGCATGCTAACCCCCCTTCTTTCTTGTTTCTGTACATTACCTTCTTGGCTATTCAAGGTTTCTTATTTTTCCACACGTACCTAAAAATACTGGACTGGAACTGGTCCAGTTCCCTCAGGGATATTGGCATAGGGATTGTTCTAAATAGGTTCCATTTTTGGTAGAATACTCATTTTGACTGCTGCAATTCGGCCCGTCCAAGAAAGAGGGTAATTCCTCCATTTGAACAAGTCATCATTTAGCTTCTTGTACATGGGGGGGGGGGGGGGGTAATTAGACTTGTATAGATCAGAAAGTTTAGGTGTTATATTAACCCCTAGATATTTGATGTGTTTGGGGGGCCATGAAATGGGAAACAGGGCCTTCAGATGCTCTATGTCCTTTTGTGCATTGCCTAAGCTCAAAACCTCCGATTTCTCCAAGTTCAGCTTAAGACCTGACATTTTGCCGAACTGGTCTACGGTCGACATTAATGCCGGTATGGAGGACCTGGGTTTCGTCAGAGTACAGAGTACATCGTCTGCAAAGAATGAGCATTTATATTGTTGTAACCCTACCTGAAGCCCCTGAATTTCTCTATCCGCTCTAATGAGCTGCGCTAGTGGTTCCACTGCCATAGCATAACAGGGGTGAGAGCGGGCATCCTTGTCTTGTACCTCTCTGTATGTTAATTTGTGTTCTATGTTCCCCTGGTAATCTCAACATGGCTGTAGGAGCATCATAGTATGTGCGAAGTAGAGTAATAAACTTCCCCCTGAGCCCAAACTTATTCAGAACCTTGAACAGATACGGCCACTTCACTGTATCGAATGCTTTCTCTATATCAAGAGCCAATAGACACATTGGGGAGCCTGATCCTTATGGATAATTTCTGGCAAGAATCTGGAGATCCTTGTCGCCATAATTTTGGCCATCAGCTTGACGCCTTTATTCAGCAGTGATATAGGTCGGTCATTTTTCACCTCTTGATTATCTCTGCCTTCCTTTGGTAGAACCACCAATTCTGCCTGGTTTAGTTCTGGAGGCATTCTTTCCCCTCCCATGATGGCGTTAAACAGTGACCTAAGATATGGACTTAATAGGGACTCAAACTTTTTATAATATAAGTTAGTATAGCCGTCCGGCCCTGGTGATTTGCCTATTTTGAGACCCTGAATTGACTCCTTCACCTCTTCCGTTGAAATATCTAGATTGAGGTTGGCTAGCTGCTGCTCGTCTATAGAGGGAAGATCAATAGATCTTAAAAAGGAGTCAAGGTCCAGCCCTTCACAGCCGAGTATATCTGCTGGTAAAAGGACTGGAGCTCCTTCTGTATATCCCTCAGGCTACATGAGATATTGCCATCTACTTTTCTAATCTGAGTTACCCTAGTTTGGGTTTCCTTAGCCTTCAATCTCTTAGCTAGCATTCTATCTGGCTTATTAGCCTTCCAGAAGAATAGATGCCTAGTTTTCCTCATTGCTTTTTCTGTGTAAAATGATAGTACCCCATTTAATTCTGTGCAGCTTCGTGGTGGGGTTTTTCTGGTTAAGTTTTTCTATACTATTTAGGGTATCTGTTAACTCTTCCTCTTTCCGCTTAAGTAATTTTTGGTGCTGGGCTGTTAGCTTAATACAGTATCCCCTTATGAAAGCCTTATGTGCTACCCAGAGCCAACCCGCCCCCGTCTCAGGTGAATCATTCAGCTCAAAATATTGCTTAATGTCCTCTGCTATTGATGCTGTATTTTTGGGGTTTGTCAATAGGTGTTCATCAATCCTCCAGCCCCTGAATGGGGTCAAGTTAGGGCCTATCGTTATTTTAATGACCACCATGGCATGATCAGACCAGGGGCAAGGGACAATGTCAGACTCTCGGGTTTTATCAAGGAGGAGAGAGCTTAGTAAAAATGTGTCAATCCTGGAATACGTGCCGTGTGTAGGTGAATAATATGTATATTCCCTGGTATCCATGTTTAAGCCTCTCCAAGCATCCACTAGACTAATCTTGGCCATTAACTGTTTAATTTGGGCCCTTTTTTTTGAGAATTTAGTATCTTGAGTGTGACCGGATCTGTCCAATGTTGGGTCCAAGGTTAAGTTAATATCCCCTCCGATTACCAGTTTACCCAGATCCAGCGTTTCCAGTTCTCTCATCATTTTAATCAGGGTTTGGTGGGGAGACTTTGTAGGGGAATACAGGGAAACCAATGAAATTCTGTGACCCGAGACCACCCCAGTGATCAGTACATAATTCCCTTCCTTGTCTACTCTACTGTGTTCTACCTTGAATGGGAAGTCTTTGTGTAGCAGTATGGCTTCTCCTGCTTTCTTTGTAGACTGAGTGGCCGCATACACTAAGTGTGTCTCTTGCATGAAGATAACCGAGGGTCTAAACTTTTTGTAATATCTGAAAGCTTTCCTCCTCTTGAAAGGTGAATTAAACCCCTTCACGTTATGAGTTATAAACACATACTCTGTCCCACTCATGATGTTTTTGTGTCTAAGTGTGTGTGTTTTCTTTGTCTACCTGCTGCTTCATGCTCGACTCCAGCTCTTAGAGATCTGAGGTTGGACAAAGGCCCGGAGAGAGACCGCCGGTGCAGGAGATTCCGGTCATCGTAGGCCCGAGAAAAAGCAGAAAAACATGATATTAGACACACATTTAGCCAACCATCTTTGCATTCCTGGTTCCCCCCAGTTTCTTCTAAATTTACCTCTAGGGTTATATTATGCTGGCTTCTCAAGCCCTGGTTTCTATCACTTGCAAGTTTATAAATGTCTGCACTAATCTTCATTGGGAGAAGCACTGCTAATACTAGATTTGGTCTATTCACTGCTCTTTGCCAGTCTGTTAGTTGCTCTAACAAATTCCATTTCTCCCCTTCTCCATACCTATTAATTACTAATCTCAATAACTTTTCAACTTGTCTAACTAACCTGAGACTTTCCATCTCTATCTCAAAGGGTTACTTCTCTCTGGCCCCTTGTCTAAGGTCCCGACTAACCTCCTTCTTAACTAAACTGTTCTACGTTTATTATTCTTCCTCTAGAGTGTCAACAAGATAAAAAAAAGCACAAAAAGTAGAAAAGATAAAAAAAAAAAAAAGAAAATAAAGTCCCGAAGCTGAGTAGGTGTTTAAGTCTCTGGTTCACTTCCAGTCATTTGGCTTGTTGTCAGTCCGAGCGTGTTGTTATCAAGCCTTCCGGACTCATTCCAGATCCCCCTTTGTTCTGTAAGCTGTTCATAGCTAGACTCTTGCGGGGTAGGTTCTTATCTCTGGAGCTTCTGGGGTGAAGTGGTGTATACTTCGTTGACTGTGACCCTACTACTGTCCATTGTGTCTTCTGAATTGGAGGAGGTGGGGGCCGGCCATGCTCTTCTATCGAAAAATCCGATGGGCACAGATGAAGTTGGCGCAGTACTGCCAAAAAGTCTTCTAGATTGCGAGTGGTATGCGAGGCGCCTTGATAGCTAAAGGTGAGAGCAAAGGGGAAGTTCCACCTATATTGCAGTTTGTTCTGTTGAAGGATCGCCAGGGCTGTTTTCATCTGTCTCCTCCTGTCTAGTGTGTTGGGGGACAGGTCAGCATATACTTGCAGGCTGGCGTTGTCAGGGCCCTTCACCACCTGCATCTTTCTAGTTTCCGCCAGCAGAAGGTCTCTGGCCTGTTGCCTCAATAATCGTACCACAACATCTTTGGGGACCTCTGGATTTCTCGCCCCTCCAAGGGCTCTATGAGCTCATTCTACTTCGAGGACTGCTTCTGGTTGGTCAGGTAGTATTGCCGCGAAGTTTTCTTTCAAGTACAATGCCAGATCTTGCGTGGCTCTTGGTACCCCTCGTACCCTGACGTTGTGACCGCGTTAGCGGTTTTCAAGGTCTTCGATCTTGTCTGTTAGCTCCATGATGTTGTAGGAGTTTTGATCGATGGCTGACCTGTCATGTTGTTGCGCCTCTCCTATTTGGTCTACCAGCTCTTCCAGCATTTGGGTCCTCTGCCCCAATTCTTTCAAGTCGTTCCACAAAGGCTCTTTTGCCTTGGTTAAGAGCTGTTCGATGGTAGCTATGGATCTAGGTGATAAATCAATGTGTTGCCGTGTCTTCTTAAAAGGTCTCCTCCTGATTGGATGAATCTGAGTGGTCTGAAGCCGACTCCATTGGTGATACAGGTTTAGCCGCCTTAGGCGAAAAATGCTCACGAATGCCCTTGGCTGAGGTAGTCCTCTTACTCTTCTTCATTGCTGGTCTTTGGTGCTTTGCACCCTCCAGTAAGCTTTATGATTCTTCCTCTTTTTTCCTTCTGCCTGTAGGCCGTTAGATGCCTATAGTATCAATTTTTATATCGCTTTCAGCTAATCAGTTCCGGGTCTTTGATCTCACATGGATTAGAGTATTATTGCTTGTCAGTCGGGGTTCCTTATATGGGGGCTTTTACATCTCTTGATGAAGTGGGTCACCTTGGCCTTTGTAGCTTATTGCAGAATTTAGCATGTTGAATGTTGACAGCCCAGCTCTCATATTGCAACTCTGATGTAGTTTTGCTATATGGCCACCTGGTGGCAGCGTGAGCCCATAAAAGTCCTATATAGCTGTGTCTCAGTGTAGTTTGAAAGTTTTTGACTGTATAAATGCCGGATATTTCCAGAGCCAGGGTTATTAATGTCTCTCTTTAGCGACCCCTAGTTTACAGGGTTTTTAGTAGTTGTAATGTTGCAGACGCATCTGAGCTATCCGGTAGTAGTAAAGTAATTTGTTAGTGACACTCATTTCGTGGTGGTTTTCATAGTGACAGAATTGCCTTTTCTGTGCTCTCCCAGGGTGTGTAAGAAGAAGATGTACAGCTTTACTGTGCTAATAAAATTGCTTCTTATTTTTATTACTTGGATCTTTGGTGTGGCCCCTTTTTTGTGTTAGGGTATAGCTTCTCAAAAATATAAATGATGTCTTGGCTGATTGTGCAGTTATATCTCTTCTTAGAGTTCAGGGTTACTGAGCTGGGTTTAGCTGGGTATAATTGAACATTGGCCAGTGGATGGCCAAGATGGCGGCCGCTTCTTATCCTCTTCGGTCCTGCCAATCTCCTCTCCTCCTCTACTACAGGGTGTCTCGCTGCTGGGCCTCCGCTGCTCTCTCACCCGTCTCTAGCCGGATCTGTGGCTCTTCGTTGAGTCTAAGATGCTGTGTGGCTCTCGCAGGTCTCCTGCCTGGCTCCTCCGCCTCTCAGCTCCCGGTCTTCTTCCGCCGGCTGGTCTCACCTCGCGGGGGTCCGGGAAGTTCCCTCCTGATGTCCTCGGATGTTGGTGGGGATCCCTCAGGGTCTTTTCCAGGGTCTCTGGACCTTTTTGGGCATATATAAGCCCTTTCTTGGGATCCTCAGCGGAGCTCTCCCGAAACACGTCCACTTGTTCCGGACGTTGGCTCCGCCAAAAAATGAAGTTTTAAGGAATACTTAATAAAATAAAGTACATACAAGTAAATAGATACATAGGTATATTATATTCCTAGTGAAATCCCTTTCAGTAACATGTAAGGGCCCTTGCGAGCACTTGCAAACAATTTCCATTACTTGCATTATTAAGGCCCTATGAGAATTAGCCTGCAGGTTCCATCTAAATTCTCTAGTAAGAGATCACAAAGCTATGTATCAGCCTTATAGGAGTTTCTACAGTAGCCATGTAATCAAGCCCATAGTTGTCTACCTAAAGATGTTGGAGGGAACGTAAAGTCTAAATGTTTTTTCAGTATAGCTTTTTTTGTTTCTAACATGCAAAATTAAGTTACATTTTTATTCTGCCATCTGGAGACATTCCCAAAGACATGGGCTTATCTGTGGCCAATCAGTAACTTGCTTATGAGGATTATAAAAACATAGAAAAATCTGGGGTGGATTTGTCCCCCCATCCTCCCTAGTTCCTACACCCATGTATATAACAAACAGCTGTGTAAGGTGTATATAGAAAAACATGTTTAGAGGAAATCTGGAGTCTTGAAGACTCTGTTTATGAATAGAACAATCCATTTATCTTTATTAAATCATTTTCTGAGAACTGACCATGACGGTGCATTTTTTTTTATCATTGGAGATAATGGTGGTGGAACAGGTGAGCAGGCTTTCTTTGATAATTGGATCTGATTGAAATATATACCACATACCTTCTTCTTCCTAGACCCAGAAGCAGGCTGCTTTCCTCAATAGGTACAAGCCCTACTCTCAAGAAATGTAAATGCCCATTTCGGCACACAAAACATCCACCAAAGTATCATGTATATAATAGAGTTAAAAACTATCTCAATTACATTTTTCTTGTTTATTCAGTAAGACTCAAAGTTTTCAAATATATATTTCAAAAATATATTTTATTGTACAGAGGTCCTTTAAGTATATCTACTTGAGTGGTTGAGATTGGGAGATATACATTTTTTTTTCCATGTATGCAAAGTCAGTAGCAGAAATTAATATATTTTCAGTCAGTATTTCAGTTTGGATTAAAATGCTTACCAGTGCACGAGGACATACTGTAGACTGCAGAATTCTTGCTCAGTAATGTTTTTACTGTGTGTGCTTGTGTTGTTCAGTTTTGTTCAACTCTTCGTGACCTCATGGACTGCAAAACATGTTATGCTGATCCACTTGGTATTCATGGCAGAGATATTGGAGTGGGGTGCCAGTTCCTTCTTAAGTGGACCACAGTATACAGCTCCTGGTATTCATAGGTGGTCTGCCATCCAAATACTGACCTGGCCCAAACCATCTTGGCTTCAGGGTGGTGTGACCTCTTGGTTCCCTGACTGGAATTAAATCCAGGTCGCAGAGTTGAAAGCACCAAATCCGAACCACTGGACCACCAGGGAACCCGTTTTTACAGTATTTACAAGTAAAGTAACAGGCTTTTCACTGTTTGGGCTGAGGCATAGAATCTACCTCCAAACACATCTTAGGGAGTGGGGTCCAGGGTGAATACCATTCATCCAGAAAACATGGCAGGGTCACGGTAGGCTGTGCACAATGCTAGAATTAATGTAGACAATAATCACGTGTAATGCTGTTTTAGCGCAAGCTCACTACGGAAACTATACATAGTAATGCGTAGGACACAGGCATTAGCTTCAGGATGGTTTGACCTCTTGGTTCCCTGACTGGAATCAAACCCAGTTTGCAACAAGGAAAGTAGTGAATCCTAACCACTGGACCACCAATTTCTCAGAGTGGAAAAACAACCAATTCCCTGTGCAGCAGTGTCAGACAAATTGTTGGGTTGGCCTTGTTAAGCATGCCATGAAACTGCTATTATATTTACAAATAATTGGCCTCTGCATACGTGATTATGTACGTAACTCTTGAACAACCCACCCCACACAGAAATAAAACACAGACACAAATTATGGTAATAAAACTGGCCACAGCCTTATTTAAATTAACAATTCACCAAACCAAAAACCAGAGGTGATTGCTCACGTCCAACAAGGGGAGCCCACCAACCGAGGTCTCCCAGAACCCTGTGTCCAAGAGACCTCCCCCTTTACCAGTTGTATACCCCCAACATAAATCTGCTCCCCCTTAACGAGAGCAATCACCCCTGCCTACTAGCTGTGACAAATGCAAACCAAAATACAGGGACGGAGGGCAGGATCTTCTCATGTGCTTCTCCCTGGACTAACTGCCCACAAGGCAGAAAGCTCTCAATATTATTCAACCCCTACTCCTCCCCCTGTTATCTAACCCAACACACTCCCACACACTAGCCCGGTCATAACGCCCCTTCCCCCATACTGTTTCCAGGAGCTGCCAAAAGAGCAAAAAGATGATCACAGAACTCAGAGAAATGGATAATTAGAGGTAAAATACACTGTACATTGTGTTTTTGTTTAAGGTAGAACAACAAATAAGATAAATAATAAGGTGTCAAGGACCCCTTTTTCCAGTTCCTGGATCTTAGCCCATTAAAGGACAGACGGCTTGACTCCATTGTTTTGTAATCTGCTTAATCCCATTGTTGGTAGATAATGTAAGAACATCTCTGATGTGCTAAACAGGATGTGCTGAGTCTGCAGTGAGTAGACACCTCTATTGAACTGTTATCTGTTTTGTCCCATGGTTTGCCCAGATAAGCTGATTACCTCTCCCATATGCTAGGCAGCAGGATGTCTATTAGAAGGCAGCCTTATTGTTCTCAAGTGCCAGCCATCAAGATACTGACACATCCTCTCATTGTTACATTGTGTATACCCCTTGTATCTAACTGCTATAAATATTGTTGACTGTACAAAAATAAATCAGTTCACTTCTGGAGACATATAAAAAGCGTGTGTCTTATTTTGCTCCTGTTCTCATGGATGGCTGCAGGGAGGTACTAAGAGACTCTGTAGGATCCTGCTTGGGTAGGTTTGACTGCAACAAGTCTTATCAATCCCCCTAAGAAGAAGCAGATCTGGAGTCTCTTGGTAGCCTGGAAGTGCTGATTTCTGATGCAAGGACCCTGACTGATACAGAAGTCAAATATCAGGGTACTGGTGCTGAGATTTCCAAGAACCCCTCGGGCCTTATGGGTAGTTAACCAGTAGTCTATAGCAGGTGGCCCTGGACAGTAATAGCCACTACCCCCGGATTGTCACATAAGGGTAGGTAACTCAGAATAGGTTCCTGTTTGAAACTGGTTAATCCCTAAGTCTCTTACTATCATTGCCTTAAACAGACTCTTTAGGTATGTGTTTGTTTTATATAAAATGTAACTAGGTTACCTCATTAACTTTACAATCCTCAACATAACTGCCCACAGTCTAACAGTTGTCTAGGTTCTAGTACTGCCCCCCTTCTTACTGTATATTACCCTGTAGTTTGCCATATTTTACATCAATGACATAAGGTCACACCCAGAGAAGAGGAGTTTCATAATAGAAGTATCATGCTGCTGCAAGCAGGCGATGACATGCTGTGTGTTACAAGCCATGAAACTACAAACTGGCAGATTGAACTGTGAGGAGTAAAATCTGTAAATTCTCTTTTCTACATTCTATTCATGTAACATATTACTAATAGAAATGTTTAAATATAGTGATTATGATTCAAACAAGGAATTAAAAGAAGAGCAAATTGTTCCTCAATTTATCTCTTCATATAATTTCTAATATTACTATGCATTACCATTTTCTATAATTCTTCCTTTTTAATCATAATCATTATGTTACCATTTTCTTATTTTAATATGTTGCAGAATATAATTAGAGCATTTACAAAACTTCATATTTTTCTGTTTACATTGTTTTTCAGAACATCATGCAGTTTTTCTCTTTATGGCTGATAACACACAGCATGTTTGTGAAGCCCCTACCCTTGGTCACATGTGTGCAAGATGGCAGTCTATAGGATAGCATACCTTGTGGAAGAGTGCAGTTTCAAAAGCTGGAAAACTGTATGTGGTCCTTTTAGTAAGTCAACACACAAATTCTATATGACTGCTGAATTGAGGATTATAAAATTAGGTAACCTAGTTAAAACATGTATTTAAACAAAACAAATGTCGAAAGAATTCCATTAATTATATATCCAAACTCTGTATTTCCCAATATTAACAGTTTTTTTTTACATTTTGGACAGTACATTTTGGAGCATGGTCTTAACGCCTTGGTGTCATATCACTTAGAAGAGAATTGTTTTTAATCCAGTCCAGTTGTTCTAGGAATGGTATTGCCAACTAATATGTCAAGAGGATGTTGCCCAGATGTTCTGAGTATGAAGTTGGTTATGAGGAGGAATGTGTATCTGCCATCCATTATAATATATATGTAAACACACATGCAATTTTAAAACATACTGTGTATGGATAGTTCATACTTGGTCTCTCCTCATTTGTTGCCT
Organism: Discoglossus pictus; assembly: GCA_027410445.1. NCBI lineage: Eukaryota > Metazoa > Chordata > Amphibia > Anura > Alytidae > Discoglossus > Discoglossus pictus. The sequence continues at coordinate 99,359,499 of CM050167.1, forward strand.
GTAAATTTGATTGAAAACACACATGAAAAATCAGCCTTACATAAAAGGCATTAAAGGAATATTTAAGTCTCATGAATTATGAATGCATCATTAGAGGAGAATGAGTAGTGTAAGAATTTTTTTTTTTGCATGAATAAAATCCCAAAATAAGGTTTTAATAAACTTACCCTAACGTTTGCAAATTTCTTCAGTTTTCTAGGACTTACTGTATATACTTGAGTATAAGCCGACCCGAGTATAAGCCGAGGCACCTATTTTACTACAAAATACTGGGAAAAATGAGTGACTCGAGTATAAGCCGAGGAAGGGAAATGTGCTGCCCTCTGTGCCCCCCTCATGTGCCCTTTTCTTGTGTCCCCATCTCTCACCCCTGTGTGTCTTCTCCCCTCTCCCTCCACCGTGTCTCTTCCCCCTCTCCCTCCCCTGTGTCTCTTCCCCCTCTCCCTTCCCAGTGTCTCTCCCCCCTCCCTTATCACCCTCCCTCCTCATTCTCAACCTCCCTGCTCAAACCCCCTCCTCATCCTCAAACCCCTCCTCCACCTCAACCTCAACCCCCCTCCTCAACCTCCCCATCCTCATCCTCAACCCCCCTCCTCATTCTAAACCCACTCCTCAACCTCCCTGCTCAACCCCCCTCCTCATCCTCAACCCCCCTCCTCAACCTCAACCCCCCATCCTCAACCTCAACCCCCCATCCTCATCCTCAACCCCCCTCCTCATTCTAAACACCCTCCTCAACCTCCCTCATCAACCCCCATCCTCATCCTAAACCCCCCATCCTCATCCTCAACCCCCCCATCCTCAATCCCCCCTCTTCAACCCCCCAATCCTCAACCCCCATCCTCATCCTCAACCCCCCATCTTCATCCTCAACCCACCCACCCATCCTCATCCTCAACCCCCCATCCTCAATCCCCCCTCCTCAACCCCCCCATCCTCAATCCCTCCACCCTCAATCCCCCCATCCTCAACCCCCCATCCTCATCCTAAACCCCCCTCCTCAACCTCTCTCCTCAGTCCCCCTCCTCAACCCCCCTCCTCAACCTCAACCCCCCTCCTCATCCTCAACCCCCCCATCCTCATCCTCAACCCCACATCCTCAATCCCCCCTCCTCAACCCCCCATCCTCAATCCCCCATCCTCAATCCCCCCATCCTCAACCCCCCATCCTCATCCTAACCCCCCTCCTCAACCTCTCTCCTCAGCCCCCCTCCTCAACCCCCTCCTCATCCTCAATCCCCCCATCCTTATCCTCAACCCCCCATCCTCATCCTCAACCCCCCCATCCTCATCCTAAACCCTCCCCATCCTCATCCTAAACCCCCCCATCCTCACCCTAAAACCCCCTCCTCACTTTACCCCTCTAAATACCTCCCCCTTTTCCCTCACTTACCTCCATCTGCAGCTCTGCAGCTGTTCCTACGCTCCTCCACGCTCCTTCCTGCGTCTTGACCCGGCCAATGCTAATGACGTGGCGCGCCTGTGACGTCACGTCATTAGCATATGCCGGGTCCCGACGCAGGAAGGAGCGTGGAGGAGCGGAGGAGCAGCTGCAGAGCTGCAGATGGAGGTAAGTGAGGGGAAAGGGAGAGGGGGAGGTATTTAGAGGGGTAAAGTGAGGAGGGGGTTTAGAATGAGGAGGGGGGTTTAGGATGAGGAGGGGGGTTTAGGATGAGGAGGGGGAGGGAAAGAGACACAGGGGGGTAGAGAGACACGGGGGGGTTAGAGAGACACGGGGGTTAGAGAGACATGGGGAGGGTTAGAGAGACACAGGGAGGGTTGTTTGAGAGACACCGGGGAGAGTGACTCAAGTATAAGCCGAGGGGGCCATTTTTAGCCTTAAAAAAGGGCTAAAAAACTTGGCTTATACTCGAGTATATGTGGTAATTTTGTGAAGGAATACCCCATAAAAACCTTAGCTAAATTAGCATAAAATTCATATTTTTTTTTGGTCAATCACATGCGGCTACAACTTTGTTCAAATGTCTGGGTAGTCAGTTTGTGCATTGGATGTGTAGTTCTTTTTTTTTAACCTCCACAAGAAAGCAAGGAGGAGCTCAGACATTGCTACGTGGATTTCTGCATTGTGCTGCTGTTGGCTTGAAGCTTAGTATAGGGGTTAAAACGTACCTAAATGCAGTGATTCCATTGATAGGCACCTCTGGGGGTGTGAAAACCATTTTATTAAAATAAAATAAATCTGCATGTGTATAGAATGTTGATGTGATTAATATAGAAGATGATCGTAAGTGTTGCTTATTCAATCAATTCTCTAAAAGCAAAACAGCAGTTTGTTTTGCTCTTTTCCTACATGTCAAAAAAACTCTGATCCTACATGATATTTGCCATTTTTTCCACATTAATGTAATATTCATAATGACATAATGAGGGTATTTTTTGCAGTACCGTGCATCTACAATAGGGTGACAAGAAATCCAGGTGTTCAGGGGATTAAGACCTTTGGCCTCAGAAATAGGAATGTCCTAAGATGTCAGGTAGGTTCCCTGGTGGTCCAGTGGTTAGGATTTGGTGCTTTCCAGTCAGGGAACAAAGAGGTCACACCATCCTGGACCCATGCAGGGTTAGGCTTGGTCAGTTCTTGGATGGGAGACCACCTTGGAATAACAAGAGTTGTATCCTGTGGCCCACTGGAGAAGAAGCTGGCAACCCACTCCAGTATCTCTGCCATGAATACCAAGTGGATCAGTATGGTTTGCTACGGTCCATGAGGTCATGCAGAATAGGACACAACTGTACGATGCAAACACACATACATGATCAGACTAAAAAACACAAAACTATTTTACAAATAAAGATACCTTAGTGTAAGGGTACCCCTCAGCGTAGGCAGCAATGTGAACTTTTTGTATAACAACTGTAGGTAAACAGAGATTCAGGACTAGAATTGTAGAATTGGTTAAGACTTGACAGGATACAGAAGATGACCTAAGATGACCTTAGATGAGGATTGATTTATAATAGGGTAAATGTCAATGAATTGCAGTGGTCCTAGACAAGACAAGGGGTTCCAAGACAGGCTGACAGGGATCCAAAACTTGAAAGGGGTAGTTGACCTGAGAGAGGTTCTGAATGCTGGAGCAGCAACAATACAAAACCAATGAACAGAATACTAAGAGGCGGTTGCTTAAAAAGTCCTACATTGAACCTGTTACTGAATAAAACCTGATTGGAAACAAAGTCTCATTGAGCTGAAGCTGATGAGGTGTTAGTGACTTTATCTCAGTCTTAAAGCGACATGGAAATATTTTTTTTTCTTTGTTGCATCAGAAAGATGGGTTTTTATAATGTGTCACAGTGGATTTTCTTTGTTTTGAAACGGAGGTCTAAGAGCACAAACACATATTCAGAATTGTTACTGCTCCTTGGAAGCTTACCCTCTGCCAACCAATGTGATCTACTGTCTACTTTCAGCATTTCCTATAGGTTTCAATGAACTTTAAACAACCTTTACTTAATATTTGTAATGCAAAAAAACCCAAAACATTTGTACTGTTTAAAATGTGCTATTTTAAATGTATGAAAACCTTAGTTGTATTCCATGTATCTTTAAAGGGACAATACTATGCCCTAACAACATGATCTAGCTGGTTTGAGTAGGCATTCAAATTAATAAAAAAAAACATATTCCTTGATTTAAAAATATTCAATATTAAACTCAATTTCCATATTCAGACTGTTACTGGTATCCACCAAATATAAGGTCAACAGGGGGAAATGGCTTTGTCTAGCCGGCAGACAATGTATCAACAACATGCTGTTCCTTGTATGAATAGTTGTTGCATTAGTTTACCAATGTTTTTCTGTGAGGGCAGCCTACAAATCATTGTTTATTCTCTTATCAAATCTAATTGTTCTTTAAGCACTTTAGACCTGTCTCTCACCAAACCATCTCACCCTCTTCTTAATGACCTTAAAAGGGTGGAGACAAAGCACTCATTGGGTGCTGATACTGTAATGAATATTTCTGTTACAAATAGTCATTTTATTAATGATCAATACATAAATAAAATAACTAACCTACCCTTGCTAGGCATTACATTGGTTCTTTAAGGTAAACCAGTGTAGTTACTGTGTTCAAAAAATGTAATAACATGAATAGTGAAGTCTATAACTTAAAGTGACACAGCAAGATATTGCAGAAATGAATATAATTACAGTTATTAATTACTAGTTATTAGTTATTAATTAGGCATTAATTGAGTGGAAGTGCTGTGCTTGCTGTGCTCATAGACTCGAGCACTGAATTACAACATTACACCACACATGCTTCTCCAAATCATCAAAAAGGACTAACCATACTTTTAAACTTTTTGATGCAACTAGTAAAATTCACTTTGAAAGAGCGGGGAATTGATGAAGGAAAGCAAATTAGACAAAGAAGACACATTGTTTATGAGAAAAGGAAACAAACTGCACCAGATAAAAGAATAGTGATCTTGTGCAGCCCACCACATTGTTAGGGTCCCCTGCTTCTCTGAGAGTTTAGCATTCTGTGAGATGTCCTAATTATAATAAGGTAGCGAGAGAACTGTCCTAACATTGTCATCATATTATATACCCCTCCCACTGAGTATAGTGATTCAAGTGTAATGGTTTATACCATAGTAGTTATGTCAAGATCTAGGGAAGGGGTGTATATTCAGCTCCAGAGTTTCCTGCCATCAAATACAGGAATCCTCCCTCAGGACCTTGGAGTGGATGGGCTTCTCAGTGTCCAGCAGTCAATATCAGGATCATCAACAAACAGGGGTTTAACACCTAAACAAAGGAGAGAACACCTTCAATATAATATCTAAAAAATAGCACATTTGATTTTAGATTTCACAGGGTATATAAGGGGTAAAGAACAATGCTTCAGTTAACTATTAAACACAAGCGGGGATTAAGCAACTTCAAACTCCCTGTCTGGCTGAGGGAACAACCAATAGGAGAAGCACCTACGTAGGCATGTTGCTGATTGGTCCACAAGAAGACAATCAGGAGGTAGAAGGCTACATAGGGTTTGAATTACCTGCCCTAGGAGGCAGGCCTATGGGGAGATGGCCTATGTTGGCCTGATTGGCTAAGGGGCAGTGTTAAAAGCCAATCAGGGAGCAGTGGGAAGTCCCGGGAAATATGAGCTTTCTAGGCAGCCATACTGGCTGGCACCTGTACCTACACAGGTGTAAAGCCAGACTTAGATAGCTTATAAAACATACATGAAAAGTATATGCATAATACAGGCATATAATATCTCATAATCTTGGATAGTGTCAGCAGTGACTGTTGATGCACTTGTAGATCAATCTCTTAAACTCAGGACCTCGCTGGGGCAACCCCAGCCCAGGCCTGGACAAACATAGTTCTTAGTACAGGTAATTATAGCTCTGTTGAGGGCCTTTTAATAAGGTTCATACATGGACCGGCAGATAGTTTGGGTGGAAGCAGCAGCTCTGGTTAGTCTCCCCAGTTGTGCAGTGGGTTCTTTCTGGGTTGGCTGGTTTCCTGCCTCCTGGATTACCGCTCCTTTTGTCACGACCACTACTTCGATTGGGCTCGCCAAAACATTTTTTCTTACCCACCCAGCGGTACTTGATGGTTCTTGTTGTTATCCCTGATAGCAGAGATGGATCCAGACTGGTATTGGACCCTCAGGATTACCACAGGAACCACTTAGCCAGCGTAGCAGATTGTAATTCTTCTTTCAGAAGATGTAGTAGTATTAATCTCAATGATCAGGATTATCCCTCCCCTCAAAAATGAGCACACATGTGATTATGTAAGACCAAACAGATAACGGTTCATTAGTTACAAATCCAGCATTTTTATGCACATCGCCCAACACCATCAAGTCACACCCCTGAGATAAAAGTCAGCTGCGGTAATCGTGTAATTAGCCGTTAAGTGCCCTTGAGACTATATGTACATCTCCTTTTCCCCCACTTACTGAATTTCCTAGAGCTCTTGCAGCTCTTCCTAGCCACTGGCTTTTCTGAGCTCTGTACCCCAGTATCCCAGGAACCGTACCCCTTTCCCACAGGATGTGGGCCATAAGCTTTATTGTATTCCTCTGGGGAACCGAAGCCCTGGATACCAAACACACTAGGGCCACTGACATTCTGATTTCCCCTGGTAACAGCCATATCACACAGTTATAATTATATATGCCATTAATGCAACAATAATTATTATAAACCCACACATGCCAGCAAGGCAACTCTATTATCTCCAGCCAACAATCCATCACCACAGTAAATTCTCTGCCATACAAATAATGCTGAAGCGATTTCAGGCCCCACACCACAGCCAAGCAATCCTTTTCTACTGCTACATAGGCCACTTCCCTGGGCAGCAGCTTCCTACTGAGGTAGGCTATGGGATGCTCATTTCTCTGCTAATCCTTCTGTCTGAGGACAGCTCCCAAACCAAAAGTAGAGGCATCTGTCTGGATAATAAAAGTTTTTTTGTAGTCCTCGGTGGCCAGAGCAGGTGAGGGCTTCATTCAGGACCCCAAAAGCTGTCTCACAGTCAACCATTCAGGCCATCCTCTTTTTGGTCAGGTCGGTCAATGGCATGGCCACGGCACTGTAACAAAATAAACTTTCTGTAATAGCCTGTGGTCCCCAGGAAAGCTAATACCTTTTTATTAGTTTGGGGGGTGGGCCACACAGCAATCCTCTCGATCTTGACCGGTTCTGGCATACTCTGCTCACTACCTATCTAATGCCCTAGATACTGTACTTTTGCCCTAGCCCACTTTATTTGAGCAAAGAGTCAACCCAGCCCATTTAATACCCATTAGAGGTGTAATGTTTGCCCTGAAAGAGACTCCTTGTGCAACTTACCCTATGCCCTCCCAGGGCACTGGTTGGTTGAATCCCCATCCAAAAGACCCCAGTTGCATCACACCTAGTCGCCTGAGGGTACCGACAGAAGCTGGTTGCTGTGTCTCCCCTCTCCATTCCTCCTCTGGCCTGCTATTAAGCTAATAGAGGCTTCTCTTGGTTTGCTCTCTTGTGTTTGCCAATGGGAAAGGAGTATTGCTCCTGTTTGAATTTGCCTTCTGTATTACTGTCCTCTGCCAATTGGGTGGCTCCCTAATTGGTCACTGCCCACAGTCCCTGGATCAATCAGAGCAGTGCCTACTTGCTCTTGTGATACAAATGGGCCATTCACAAACAGGTCTATGTTCAATGGAAATTAACATGGGAATTTTTTCCAATGTATAGTCTGTTGTTGGAGTCAGGCTTTTATTGTGACCCCAGTGATGAGCTCCTTGTAGAGGAGATTTAGGCCCTGAAGGGCCATTGGTCAGGGGCTTCAGTGAATACCCAGTCTGCCCACCAAAAGGTATTAAACATCAACAGCCTTATTGAATTGCGATTCAGCAAATTTAAAAGGGCTCTATTTAAGCACATAGCATATTTTTTTAATAAGGCTGTTGGAATGTATGTACAAAATATGAATATGGATCTACTTTTATTCATAATTGCAGCTGCTCCTATGATCTTCCTCTCTTCAAATTTCACCCCTCTTCTCCAATGTTAAAATCCCTCAGCTGGCTTCCAATAAAGCCAACAATATTGTATAAAACTCTCCTCCTCTGCAAGGCTATTCACTCCTCAACTCCTCCTCTTGCTATATCTCAGTTCATCTTCTTTACACTACTCGGAAATTACTCTTTACTGTTCCATACAATTCTAGAGCTCCTTCTAGATTAATACCTTTCTCACTAGTATGGCCAGGTCTCTATAACAGACTGCCACACAACACCAGATAAATCCCTAACATCACCACTTTCAAGGTTCATGAATTAGAATAAAGCATTGATTCTAACGTCTTATCAATGTACACAACTCTGACTTCACAATATTGAAGAAATGGCTATGACATCATACTAATTCATGTTTCATGTCTTTCCAAACAGGTATGCAATATTCACCTGGATTTCATCTCTGATTTCTACCAGATTCATACCCTTGATTAACCTGCTTAAATCATTATTCTGGTATGCAATATTCACCTAAATGTAATTTCTGATTTCTACCTGATACATACTCTTTGCTTTGTTTTTTTTTTTATCTAATCAGTCTATCTTCCCTACACCTTTACATGATAATGTACTACCTGTCTGACTGATCAGGCCCTATTAATCTATTGCAACCCTGGGAAGGCATTTGTAAGGGGGCATTTGCAAGATGTAACATATGCTGCAAAGCCTCACGTATCTTAAGTAAACATTCTAAAGTGTACCATTGGAATTATACAGGAATTAAACACACCTACTGATACATCACCTTTGACAAGAGCAATCCAAGCAAACAATTCTTGATTTATGTGATTTTAAATGTTTTTTTTCTTCTCCTCTTTTCTCCCACAAGCTCATCTCCTTCTTCCAATGACTATCTCTTCCCTCTTCTAAAGATCAAAAGCAGAAAAATGCTTATGTAAGTTCCACTCTTATCTCCCTTCAATCTCACTCCTTCCTCTGCTAGCTGCTGGAGATATATCCCCTAACCCAGGCCCCTCACTCATTTCCATCTGTGGTCGTATTGCGAGTTGTTGTCACACAATGTTAAATAAGGAGAGGGAGGGGTACAAAGAGAGAGAGAGTGCACATAGACAGAGAGATCACACACAGACAGAGCACACAGAGCGCAGACAGAGATTGACACAGAGAGGGAGGGGTACAGGGGTACAGGGAGGGGTACAGAGAGAGTGCACACAGACAGCACACACAAAGAGTGAGAGAGAGAGCGCAGACAGAAAGTGCACAGAGAGTGCACAGACAGAGAGCAGAGACAGAGAGCACACAGAGAGACAAAGAGAGATAAAGAGCGCAGAGAGAGAGAGCCACAGAGAGAATGCACAGTCAGAGAGATAGCACACAGACAGAGAGCACACAGAGACTGACACAGAGAGGGAGGGGTACAGAGAGAGAGAGTGCACACAGACAGAGAGATCACACACAGACAGTGCACCACAGAGAGCGAGAGAGAGTGCACAGAAAGAGAGAGAGCACAAAGTGAGAGTGCACAGAGAGAGAGAGTGCACAGACAGAGAGCAGAGACAGAGAGCACACAGAAAGAGAGAGAGACACACAGAAAGTGCACAGACTGAGAGAGCTTACACACATTGAGCGTACAGAGATCAACACCAAGAGGGAGGGGTACAGAGAGAGAGCACACAAAGAAAGCGCGCACAGAGAGTGAGAGAGAGCACAAAGACAGAGTGCACAGAGAGAAAGAGTGCACAGATAGAGAGCAGAGAGAGTGCACAGACAGAGAGATCACACAGAGAAACTGCACACAGAGCAAGAGAGAGCGCACAGACAGAGAGAGCGCACAGACAGAGAAGGCGAACAGACAGAGAATGCACAGAGATCACACACAGACAGAGCACACACAGAGAGCAAGAGAGAGCTCACAGACAGAGTGCACAGAAAAAAAGAGAGTGACAGACAGAGAGCGCACAGAGAGAGAGTGCACACACAGAGAGCAAGAGAGAGTGCACAGAAAGCAGAAACAGAGAGCGCACACAGAGAGAGCTACAGAGATAGTTCACAGACAGAGAGAGCGTACACACAGAGACCGCACACAACACAGAGAGGGAGGGGTACAAAGAGAGAGAGTGCATACAGACAGCGTCCACACAAACAGCGAGAGAGAGAGAGTGCAGACAGAGAGAGAGAGAGCGCAGACTGAGAGCGCAGACAGAGGGAGAGCGAGCACACAGAAAGAGAGAATGCACAGAGATCGACACAGGGAGGGAGGGGTACAGAGATGGAGGGGTACAGAGATTGAGAGTGCAGACAGAAAGCACACACAGACAGCGCACACAGAGAGCGGGATATAGTGCAAAGACAAAGTACAAAGACAGAAAGCACACCGCGAGAGAGTGCACAGACAGCGCAGAGAGAGAGAGAGAGCACAGACAGAAAGCATACAGAGAGAATGCAGAGAGCGCACAGAGAGGGTGTACAGAGGGAGAGAGTGCACAGAAAGAGCACACAGAGAAATAGAGAGCACAGAGAGAGAAAGTGCACAGAGAGCGAGTGCATACAAAGAGAGAGAGCGCACCAGGAGCGAGAGAGACAGGTCAGAGAGAAAGAAATGAGAGCGAGAGACACAAGACAGAAAGACACACAAAACAGAGAGAGAGAGATTCAAGACAAAAAGAGAGAAAGACAGGACAGAGCAAGAGAGACAGGACAGAGAGAGAGAGAGACAGGACAGAGAGAGACACTCACACAGAGAGTGAGAGAGCACCGACAATTCAAGAAAACATTCTATGATACTGTAATTTATGACGGGCAAGTTACTTGTAATTTAATATTTATCACCTGTCACAAACCATCTACTTTGCCTTTCTACAGTGCCATCTGGAATGCACAATCTATTCGCAATAAACTCACTTTCATTCCTCACCTTTATATTTCCAATTCCCTCAATCTATTGGCTATCACACAAACTTGTGACATTCCATCAGACAGTGCCTCCACAGCAGCTCTTATATGGTGGCTTTCATTTGACACACCTAGACCTAGGAACAAGTAAGTTAGTGGTGTGAGTTTAATTACTGTCCTCTTCTTGCTCATTTCGCTACATTCCCCCGGTAGCACGACTTCAGCGCATGTGCTGAAGCCGTGCCGACTTAGGTGCGCCGACAATTGGGCATCACACACATGTGTGCAGGCCTGGAAGTGTGCACGTGCAATAGCGCGCCCCTACCAGCTTTCCCTGCCTGTTTTACCCCTGCCTGCCCTGACTGTGCACCCCTGCCTGTTCCTTATCTCCTCCCCTCCTATCACACATCACTCCCTCCTCCCATCCATAGATATTACTTACCGCATCCCACGGGCATACAGGGGAGTAATGGGCTGCAGCCAGGCCCCGAGACTTCACAGATGGGAAACATAGATGTCGGGGCGCACTATTGTCCGTGGGATGGGGTAAGTAATATCTGTGGATGGAAGGAGGGAGAGATGTGGGATAGAGAGCAGGGGGTGAGAGAGATCAGGCAGGGGAACACAGTTGGGGCAGGCAGGATTGCAGTATATTTAATAGTCAGGGGTATAACAGGCAAGGGAAGCTTGAAGGGGGCTTCCAGGCCTGCGCACATTTCTGTGATGCCCAGTTGTCGGCTCCCCTAAGTCAGTGTGGCTTCACCATGCACGCTGAAGACGGTGTGCCCATTCCCCCAGTTGCCTCCTTCCAATCCTTATCTTTTGAAGTTAACAATATCCACCTCTTCTCACCTATCTCTCTGCGACCTACTGTGATCTATCGCCCGTCTGGTCCATCCTCTCAATTTCTTAATCATTTTGCCGTCTGGCTACCTCTTTTTCTCTACTCCAAAGTGCTTTCACTTGTTCTTGGTGATTTCAGCATTGCCAATGACACCCCCGCTACCCCCAAATTACTTACCAAGTTACCATTTTCTCTAGGCAAATCACAATGGACAGAAACCCAATCTTACTGTTATGGACACTATCTTGACCTTATTTTTACCAATATCTGTATAATCTCCAACCTTGTCATCTCCCCACTCCCTTTATCTGACCACCACATCCTAACCTGCAGCCTCACGACATCTTCAACTCATTTATCATTCTCTGCGGTCATTCTTGTCTAACAGCACTACTTCTAATCGCTAATATCAAATCTATCCTCCAACCCCAAACATTTATTCTCTACATTCAACACTCTCCTCTGCTCACCCCCATCTCCTGCCTGTTACCATTATAGCTTAAGAATTTGCCAGCCAGATTAAGAATAACACTGAACACAAGCTCTCCTCTCAATGTGGCTCAAACATGCCTTTCTTTCAACAAACCGACAACACCCAGCATTTACTGTTCCCCAATCCCATATACACTATGAACTCATTTGACCTTGTAACTGAGGATGAAGTCTCTACTCTACTATCAACCTGTTGCCATCTGCTTTCTTCACTCTGGCTTTATAAGGCTGTTATATATTGTGGTGGAGACTTCATAACAGATACACCTTTTTTATGTATCAACCAGCAGAGCAAACTTTAATAACTAACTGCCCCTCAACATGACAGTTACAGTCTAGCAATGGAAGTTTCAGTTTGAATTTAAACTGTCATCAGGGAGAGTGGACACATAATCTAACATGTAACCATACACATAGAATAATCATAACATACAGTAATTAACATACATAGGGTAATCAACATAATGTAAAAACATATTAGATAACAATAGCAACTACTGAACAACTATAACAACTACTCTCACCTTACAACTTGTCCACATGATCCTATTCCATCACATCTTATTGCACCCCTCATACTTATCCCAGCTCTCGCACATCTATTCAAACTTTCCCTAAACACTGGCAAATTTCCATAAATTTTGAAACATAATATCACCCATTCTTAAGAAACCCTCATCTGACACTGATTCTGCAACTAACCACTGCCCTATCTCTCTAATTCCCCTGACTTCAAAACTGCTTGAATGACTCGTTTACAATCGTCTTACCCAATTTATTTCCTCAAACTCCCTTCTTGACCACTTCAAATCTGGCTGCTGTCCCCAACACTCCACAGAGGCAGCTTGCTCATCGCCAAGTCAAAGGGTCACTTCTCTGTACTAATTCTCCTTGATCACTCTGTTGCCTTTGATACAGTTGACCACCCTCTTCTAATCCAAATTCTTCGCTCTCTTGGCAACTGTGACCTAGCTCTTTCATGGTTCACATCTTCTACACAAAATCGAATATTTAGTGTCTCTTTCTCTGAAACCTGTTTTTCACCTCAAGATTTATTCTTAGGCCCCCTCCTCTGTATTTCTGTATCATCTGGCTCCACTACTGCAACTTGCTTCATGCTGATCTCCCCATCACCCTTCTGTCTCCACTCCAATCCTTAATGAACGCTTCCACTAGACCCATCTACCATACTAAACGCTAACAGCCTTTAAATTTAAAAGGGCTCTATTTAAGCATATAGCATATTTTTTTACAGAAGTTTTTAGTTAGTGAACTTCTATTCGAAAGCAAGGTCTTCACTAACTAAAAACTTCTGTAAAAAAATATGTTCTGTGCTTAAATAGAGCCCATTTAAATTTACCGAATCACAATTTAATAAGGCTGTAAGTGTCTCCAGCACTTCTCTGTCAATCACTCCACTGGCTTCCAATTTCTTCCAGAATAAAATTTAAAATCAAAACCCTAAGGTATAAAGCCCTAAACAACAGTGCACCCTTTATATCTCTGACCTAATCTGACAATACTCCCCAAATTGCCCTCTTCGCTCTGCTAGTGACCTTCTTCTTTCCTCCTCTTTTATCACCTCCTCTCAATCCCGCCTGCAGGACTTTTCTCGTGCTGCCCCTACATTGTGAAACTTCTTGCCTCACTACACTAGACTAGACATCTTCCTGCCTAAAAACCTTAGAAAACGGACTAAAATGCATCTGTTTAAAGAAGCATATCACCTTCAGCCTTAATAAGCACAACTGCACACTCTACAGCATATTATCACCAACACCCACAATACAGTGCAACACACAGCCACCTCCATTTACTTGAGCCTATTGCCTTACACACTGCCATCTTGCGTCTATTACCATCCTGTATCACACCCAAACCCTTCAGATTGTAAATTTGTGAGTTTTCAATCTTGTAAAGGGAGTACTATGTAGGTTAGCTTTCAGCATTTGTGCATTGTACTCAACCACTGTATAGCACTACAGAATATGTTGATGCATTACAAATAAAGGATAACAGTAATAATAATGAAAAAATATATATATCTTTGAAAAATCTGACTGAAAGCATAATCAATCAGGAAAAAAAGTTATACAGCTAGTTTTTAATCTGAAACATATAGTCTAATGCCCTGGGGGGATTCATGATACATTGGTCGAAGTTGTTTGTGAGAGAGGAAGCGTTTACATTTCTGGAGAGCTATTATTGCAGCAAATGATGCAAGGGTTCTGGCACCACCTCATTTCTATCATTTCTTTGACCTCTTCTGTGCCACTTTAAGTTTGGTGTAGTCTGGCTCTTTAACTATTAAGTATGCATAACTGTTTTTTTCATACCCTCCAATGTAATATTGGGAGAAACTGTTGATAAATGAATCCACAACATCTTAAACCCATCTGGGATCTGATAGAAATACCTTCAAATACATCAAAGGATTAAATAAAGCTCAGGAGAAAAATACCTTCCAGAAATAAAAAGAAGAATTCAAGAACAAGAGATAAAACACAATTAAATAATGTAAGCATGCCTGAGATTAGCATAAGGGTTAAACCAAGATTTTAGATAAACAGAATGGAGAAACTAGATTGATCTTTAGTTATTATTTGTGTACAAATCTGTGTTTTTTTCTTTCATTCTTTTTATGCATTTATTTTGAATGTACAGTATTTGTCATCAGACCAGTATAATAAGAGAGGTACATTCCAGTTTTGTGGCAATGAAGTGGTTAAGTTGTACTACTGCATCCTGTTCATATGTTTCAGCCAGGGAGGTCCATGCATGTCAGAGGGTGTCATACTCTCACCTGTGAGCAGGTCATGCAAATTAAGACCCAGTTTGAAAGTAGATCTTCTCTGGGTACAAGCGGTGTCTGCCAGGAGAGAGGGACCAGGTGTGCAGACATATAAAAGGCAGTGTCTGATAGATGTCAGAGCAGCCTCTGGATGTAACACCTAGTGGTCCCTGTTACCCTGTCCATTGAGATGTCTGGTCAGATGAAGGGACACTTTCCTCACTGCTTCCTCCTTCTGGGTTTTACTCTCGTACTCAATGCTCACTATATACCCTACACTCTGACGACTGGCTCTACAGAACACCAGGTAAGGTCCGAAAACATGCTATAAGGAAAAATAATTTTACCCTGCAATTAGAAAGATAGAATAGGTTCATGAAGGTGAGAGTGCTGTCCCTAGCTGTTGTCGTTTAGTAGTTCAGTTGTGTCTCACTCAACGTGACCAATTTCTATGCTATTCTGTGAATTTCCTCAAATTGTTGAGACCATTTCCTATAAGTTAATAGACTCAGTAGAGGAATGTGGGATTTGGAGAAGTCTCACATTAAAGAACTAATGTAATGCTCTAAGAACAGAACTAGACATTTTAATTAGACACAAATCATGAATTAAAGTAATTTTCAATTACTTCAAAAAGGCATTCAGCATTTAAAATGACTTACGCTTAAGCTGCTAAATTTGCAGTCACTAAGAGTACAATCACAATGCTCTCCATTGACATGTGTATATAATGCTCTCCATTGACAGGCTTTGGCTTGTTGTGGTTGGCTATCAATGATTGTTTATTCTTTTATAAAATATGATATGTTCTAAAAAATCTTCTAGAATTCTCTCTCTCTCTTAGCCAACTCTCCTAATGCTCCCATTAATGACCTTATTGAGGTGGAGACAAACACTCAGCAGTAGCCATGTTGCTCTAATGTGTGAAAATAATTGAATATTAAAAATTGCTGTTACACAATCTTAAATTGTAATTTTATTAATGATCCTTCCATAATTAAATCCCTAGTTCCTATTGCTACAGTGGTATTTTAAATACATTAACCATTGGTCTGCCCCTATTTTCTAGCTTAAGTCCTCAAACAAAATTAGATTTTTTCCAATTTTGTATTTAAGGATCACCACACAATGGAAACAAATATTTGTTTGAAAACTTTAAGTCTGGCTCAGAGCATAACTAATTATAAAAAAAATACATATTGATGCCTCTCCAGGACTCTGGAGAGACATTGATATTAGTTGTGTGTGTTTGAGAGGGACATTTACATTTTTGCAGAACTGTTGTTACAGTAAATGATGCAAGGGGTCTACTTCTGGGCCACTGAGTGGGACTGGATGTTGTATCTAGTTTAGTCCTATGCAATTATATATATTTACAAAGTCTCTCTGCCCCCCCCCCCCCCCCCTCCAATTCAGCTCCAAAGAAGTGATGTAGCAAAAAAAAAAAAAGGATTCCTATACTTTGAAATAGTTGTAAAAAAAACAGTACTTATTATTTATTTATTTATTATATATTATTATTATAGGTTAAGTTCAAGGAAAAAAAACAATAGCTATATTAACACATTACAAAGGATGGAGGGGCCTGTATTTGAGCTTCGAATCCAGTGTCCATAGAGCTTTCCCCAAAGCGCGGTGCAAGATTAAAAACTTGCAAACTTACATAGCTGCGAATATTGTTAGTTTGGTACATACTTGACAAACAAGGGCCTTTTTTCTTGAACTGTGATGGTTCTTTAAAGCTAGCTCTGTGTCAATGTATATATATATATATCCAGATCTTTAAGCTGCAATATCTCTGCTTTAATGTGATTGTATGAATCTATCACCATTACAAGTCATGGAATCCCATCACTAAAACAGATAATCTTCCATGGTACCAATCTCTTATAAAGAATTCTTACCATCAATTGTTATTTTAATATTTCATATTTTAATACTTATTTTGTGTACCATGCAAATTGTATAGACACCATAAGCTTGATTCAATTGAGCACTTGTAAGTTAATGGTGCCCATAAGTGAGGCCGGTAGTTAATTTGCTATTCAATTGGCGTCTTTTTGCAGGCTTCAAACAGTTTACAGGTTACCGCCTTGATAAACCCGGAACTTACAGCCTCGCCGTGCCTTTGATCTTTCCCGTCCACAAGAGTTACGATCGCTAAAATCTTAAATTACTACAATTCCCCAAGCCCGCTAATGTTTTCACACCCATAAATGGCAAACGTAGGAGAAAATCCTACGAATACTAGAGAGGACCCGCAAGAGCGTTTATCTCCTGTCCGCAGCACTGTAAATGCAAATAAAAAATCAATACTGCACTGTAAACGACGGGGAAAGCGATGACAGGCATTAGAACTAATTGCACAACAGTCTCAAGCTCGCAAATCGGCCAAAAAAAATCATATTTTTTTATGTCATATATCTTGGGAATCAATGAGTTAATACATATCAGGCCATATGGACTAGAACAGTATTGGCATTCAATTTTATTATTTTGTATTTTTAGGGTTTGCGAGTACCATTGCTTATCGGACCCCTGAACCTAACTGATTGACAAGTAACCTCCATGTTTTACTGCCGTAATGATGGCGGTCTCATTTTCTATTGGCTGTTTCAAAATGGGCGGTTGTGGTCTTGTTTAATTGATCAGATTCCCGCCCTGAACTGCTACGAGCCAGTGCATGGTATACAGTTTTGGCTTTCGGCTATAACTTGCGGACTTGTTTAATATAATCGCACCGGAATCGAAGACTAACAGCAGCCCGCAGCACGCCCGCAGACATACGACCTGGATATTGTGAGATGCTGGCTTGCAATTGAATCGGGCTCAATGAAAGCCATCATTTAATGTATTTGTGTCAGAGGCACTGTGAGATTTAGGGACTAATCTAAGTGTATAGGGAATCCAAACCAGGCTTCAAAAGATCTGGGTTGCAGTATTGTAAGTCATGGTATTTAGTGGTGTATTTTATTGCAGTTGCCAGTGATTCAGTAATAAGATCCAGTTGGTTAAATCTGCTATCTGAGTAGGTGATGAAGTTTTGATCTGGGATCTAGCAGCTGTGTTATATAAAAGGAATACATTATACTCTAAAACAAAACAAAAATATTCAAATGCTTAACTGATCTGATAGATATCATATTAGCATGTCATGACATTTATGTAAAATAAGGAAGTGGTCTGAATGGTGATCCATGTCTTAGTACACACAAGGGGAAAGAGCTTATAGGTACGAGAAATAAACAAAACAAAAGGAATTGCCACATATTTGTGAACCAATCAGTAATGGCCTCACATGGATTTATCAAATAGACATGAGTAATTGAAAAGCATGGAATAATCAGGCAAAAAAGGTCTAAACAGACTTGAGGAACCGGCAGACAAGTTCAAAATAGACTTGAGGGATAGCCAACCAGAGGTAAAATAGACAGATATGGTCATTGACAAGGCATAAGGAATACAAAAAGGGTTCAATAAAAAGAATTGGGTAACAACAGGCAGGGGATAACCAGACAAACATGTGGAACACACAGACAGGGGATTACATTGATTAACCTGTTCAACAATCTCCAAAATCTAACAAATGTAAGTGGTTGCCACGCATGGATTAATCACATAGACATGAGCAATGGCTACACAGGAGTTAATCAGAGACATGAGGAGTCACCACACACAGATTAAACAGATTTGAAGAACTGGCATACAGGGAATGCTGCATTATTTGGATGTGAAAATGAAGAGTTCATTAGAAGTAACAGGTAAAAAAATGTTCCCTTTTCACTGTTAATAACAGTGTCACATACCAGTGATACAGGCATCTTCAATTTCCATTTACTAACGATGTATACCAGGAGGGGGTTGCTTCTAATGGTTTTAAGATACATATTTTATGACAAATTTTAAATTTGAAACATGGGATAGAGAATGAAAAGTTCTAGAACAATAGGTCCTGCTGTAAATCTAGAGGCCATAAAACCATGAGTACATATGAAGAATGCTTATTTACTGAAAGAGTGGGGGATTTGTGATGTATGCTGTAGGCAAAGGTGGTAGATTTTATTAAAATCCAGGAACTTAAGTTAATGGGATAGACCAATTAATTATTTCTCAATATCAATAATTTCTTAGAGTTTGCCACACAAGTTGCTGAAGTGGACATCACTGGATGGGATGCCAGGACAGCAGCAGATAGAGGGCACAGTGCCAGCCACCAGTATCCCTACTACTGATGGGATAGATATTATGTGGAAGTCTACTAGTGGGGGCTCTTCTGATTCCCAGGCTCCCTTCACACAGTCTGCTGGCACAGAGAATAATATCAGAATGAAAAGCAAGGTGATTCAAAGGGAAAGATGTACCAGTCAGATGGGTCTGGCATCAGGAAGACGTCCAGGCCTTGCATTTTCAAGGCAAAGCCTCCGTTGGTTGTTAATGCCAGAAGGACATAGCACACATCTGACAGTAGAGGAGCAAAGAGGTGCATTGAGGTTGGCATTCCGGCTCTGGAGTGAGGTGATCCCCATAAACTTTGAGGAACGGTCATCTGGATCCCAAATGGACATTGATATCAAGTTGGGATTTGGCACAGGTAGGAAAATTATATTACTGGGTAACTTTGGGGATGGTAGAATAAATTAGCTTAATCTAATTTGCACACATAATATATTCATAGTTACATAGTAATTGAGGTTGAAAAAAATACTTTTAGTTCATTAAGTTAAACTTTTTTTATATCTCCTCTGATCTGCAATATGCAGATTACTTGTTAATTGATCCAGAGGAAGGCAAACAAAAAAAACCTTTGAAACTTGGCCAATTGTCTCAAAAGGGGAACAAAATAAAATTCCTTCTTGACCCCAGGTACTGGTGATCGGATTCCTCCCTGGATCAATACTACCTCTCTAATTATCCATGAAAACTCTGAATGCCCTTTTTATTTAAAAATATATGCAACCCTTTTTTAAAGTTATCTGTTGAATCTGCTATCACCACCCCCTTAAATTAGACTTAAATTCAGGCTTAACATACAGACAAATGCCTCCTCCTCTTTTACCATTGCCCCTATCTTTCCTGAATAGGTTATAACCATCCAGATTAACAGTGCAGTCATCCCACCATGTTTCAGTAATGCCTATTAAATCCAATTTCTCATTAACTGCTAATAATTCTAACTCTCCCATTTTTCCTGGCAAGCTTCTGGAATTAGCAAGCATACACTTTATGTTGTTATGAATTTGTAGTTTTGTAGTGCCTGCCTCTATACTTGAGTTACTTATCAATACCTCCTTATTGACTATACTAACCCTCCCCCATCACCTCCCCAATGACTAGTTAATTCATTCCTTACCCCCTCTACACTTTCTAAGCCATTATTTCTAAGCCATTATCTAGTCCCTCCCCCTCACCTACTAGTTTAAAATCTCCTCCAGCCTTTCTATCATGCTCTCTCCTAGCACTCAAGCTCCCTCATCATTAAGGTGCAATCCATCCCTACTGTAGAGATTGTACTGAAGTGAGAAGTCAGCCCAGTGCTCTAAAAAACCCAAACCGCTCCTTAGTGTACCACATCTTTAGCCACACATTAACGTCCCTAAGCTCCTTGTGCCTCCCTGGGCCAGCACGTGGCACTGGTAGTATCTCAGAAAATTCTACCTTCAATGGCCTTGCCTTCAGCTTATTCCCTATTTCACTAAAGTCATTCTTTAGGACTCTCCATCTTCCACTTATTTTGTCATTGGTATTAATATGTACCAAGGCTGCTGGTTCATTTACAGCCCCTCCCAATAATTTATCTACTTGATCCACAACATGCCAAACTCGAGCACCTGGGAGACAGCAAACTGTTTGATTGCTATGATCTGGGTGACAAATGATCCTGTCTACCTTCCTAATAATAGAGTTCCCTACTACCAAAACCTGTCTGTTGCTCTGCCTATTCTGCCCTCCTTCACCTCCAGTAGAACGGGTCTCCTGGCTGTTAGAGGGAACAGCTCTATCTGGCATTGCCATTCCTGAATGGACATCCCCAACTGTTTGACTCAATCTGGTAAATCTGGTGGTGTTTGCTAACTCAGAACTGGCCCACCTCCTCCTACTGTTCCCCTTGCTTCCCCTTGTAACTGTAACTCAGCTACCTCCCAGGACATCCTCACTAGCCACATCTCCACCCCCCATGCTAGGCCCAGCTAAACTGTGCTCAGTGAGCACCAACTCCCTTTCCAGTGGAGCAATATCACTAAGTGCTGCAATACTCCTTTCCAGTTCTCCAAATTGAGCTTCAAGATGTTCACACATGTCACAGAGGTATGGACCCTGGATCAGTTGTTCCAGCGGTTCATACATGTGACAAGATGCACACTGAGTGAGGTTGTCACTGGACTGACTCATAATTACTAATTACAAAAATTCAGTGTAAAATAAAGCAATATCAATAGATCTGTCTAAAACTAGTTTTCAGCATTAAATCACAGCTGCAAACAGACCCAGACAAATCACACACTTATATGCAAGTTTAACACAAGCAAAACCACTCCCCTCTCCCCTGGACAACTATTCACTTATCAGTGCAAAGAAACT
This sequence comes from Discoglossus pictus, assembly GCA_027410445.1. Classification (NCBI taxonomy): domain Eukaryota; kingdom Metazoa; phylum Chordata; class Amphibia; order Anura; family Alytidae; genus Discoglossus; species Discoglossus pictus. The sequence goes on from CM050167.1 coordinate 99,380,610, forward strand.
GCCTTTAGTTTACGGAATTATCTCACAGTATATTTTCAAAAGAATATACATTTTTAAAAGAAGTTGAACCCTTAATTAAATAGTTTTTAGAAAGTAAACAAATAATTACAACATTTAGTTTGTTATCTAATATACACATGTATGCTATATTGGGAGCTACAATTTTTTTCCGTTCATCTGCTGTTACAAGTGGGAGAAGACCTTGAATGACGAATTATTTGACTGCTTTTATAAATATTTTTTCATATATTTCATAATGTCAGTATTTTCAGTAGAACTAATGCAGTGTTCTCCTGCCTGTTAAAGGGCCATATTAGTGGTAGTAAAGAATAGTTAGTTAGAGCTTGATAAGAAACTAAACATAATTAAACTTTTATTTTGCATTTAAACAATTAATTACTATTTTTCAATCATACCCCAGGCTGCATGGGTGTAGGAACTGGAGGGGACACACTTAAATCCGACAATCACTACGGGCCAGCCAAAGAGGCAAATTCAGCCTTAGAATGACATTGGTTTTAGACCAGCTGGAACATTACGAGTGCTAAATAATTAAAGTTACACAAAATTGATATTCTATTAGACACGTAGAAATAGCTCGCAAATTAAGTCTGGCCCGCAACTGAAGAAAGTATCAAAATTCTGTCAAAAATATTATCATTACTAACAGGACTCGCCAGGGTTTTTTCAAACAGTTATTAGAGCTTTAACAGCAATTAAACACAAATTACTGTAATTTAAAAGCATGGGAACTCATAGAAACACATTAGACTTATTTGCACAACAGTCTCAAACCCACAAATATGCAATTCAAAATATTATTTTTAAATGTTATTTCTGAGTAATATGGATCCTGGAACTCAAGGGGTTAATACGTATCGTGAAACCCCCATGGAATAAAACAGTTGATCTAATGCATTTTATAGAGTGCTAGATTACTTGATTGCCTGATCGGCAAATATTACTTATTGACACTAATTAATTTGTAGCCACCGATTGCTGATTATGTCTAACTTCCATGTTTTACTGACGTCATGATGATCACGTCCCCTGAAATCAGACTTAAAAAGGCATGGTTTACGTTTTTAGGCTTAAGAAGGTAAATTGCGAGCTTGAGTCAATAGAATACATCTAAACATTTAGAGAAAAAAACACTAGCAGCCAAAATTACAGGTTAGAGTCATTTGCAGGCTTCTAATAGAGTAGGACCCTATGTTTGTATATTACTAAAAGTTCCCTGCTACTAATGTTTCAGAGAGTGTTTTTTTAATTTGGTATTTTCCTCTCTGTGGGTCCACTACAGCCACAATACAGTACATAGAGATCTGAAACGTATACAGCCTGGGGGCTCATTTCAAAATAGTAAGTTATTCTTTAAATGCACAGTAAAAGTTTAATAAAGTTTTTTTTTTTATTATTAAGCTTTATCTAACTAGAAGACCAATAAGGTAATTTAATAAAATAAGGAGCAGGCTGCCTCAGTAAAGAATAATAGCATATAAGAGCTAATAGATTAAGTGCTTTACTTATTTTATATTATTTTGTTTTATTTTTGCTTTCTAAAAAATATTTTGATCATTATCAAATCTTGTTCTTCAACATAAATATTGTAAATATATTGGGACTATAATGTCCCTTTAAAGGACCACAATTTTTTTCTATATGGTTAACTAAATATAATAATAGACAGTGTATTTTAGAAATAAATAAATAAATAAAAAAATACATTTTTATGCAGTTATTCTTAACTAACAAAGTGCATTTTATTTATGTACCATTGTTCTGGTGCTGACTTGTGTGTGGGGGGGATCCTTGTAAACTATTGATCATGACCTGTCCACTTTCATAAGTTCTTTCCTTGTTTAAATACCCTTACAGCATGTCTAATCAAAGAGACTCAAAACACCAACTGGGTCTAAGGAGGCCACAGCTGCCACTTTTATTAACCAAAATAACATTTTGTAAACATGACACATAACCAATTTGCAGTCATAGAGAAAAGACAATATTGGTTCCAGAGTCACTGTGTTCTTGCACCATTACAAACTCATTTTTGTACCATTGCACCAATCTCTTTCACAGGTCACACTTCAACAGCACTTTCATAGCCAGAAGCCCCAAGTTGTTACCACCAATATGAAAAATAAAAGCCTCTGGTTCACCAAATTGAGAAACATGGTCCATTACAGTAGAAATAAAATCCTGCCACTTAAGGCTCCTGATGTCCATCCATCGGACCTTGAATACTTTTTCATCCAGACCAAACTGCCTTTGAAGAAAATGGTTAATCCTATTCCCTCAGCCGTGTCGGTGTAAAGCTTGGGGTGGCAATTCAACATTTTCTCTTTCACAAAGAAGGATTTTTCGTTCAAATTATTCCAGAAATAAAATCCACACTGCTACGAAATCTGATGAAAAGGTTGCATCAACCCCACTGTGGCCAGGAACAGGTGCCTAAATAATATTCTGCCGATTGGTATGAACTTTCAAGCAAACTGTTGTTTGCCAGATACTGACTTCAATGCCTTTAGCATTTTTGGGCTTACAACAAAGACCGGTCAGCCTACTGTAGATCTGAAATCTTGTTAAGTAATTAGCATTCACCTGTAACTGAATCAATGGCAATTCCTAAACAAATGAGACATGTATCAGGGCCTTCAGATTTTTCTGCTTCCAAATATAGCTCAATGAAGGGTCAACTTCCTCAAATGTTCTCTTTGGTCTCTGACACAACAATGAATCCCCAGGGCTGACAAACAGGAAATCATCCAAGTAGTTTATTGTTGAATGATATCCCAAGACAGAGACCATGCCCCACTCCAAGAATGTGCTAAATATATTGAAAAGAATGGCACATATATAGGAAGTTATGAGTTTTATCTGCTACTTTGATATCTGCACCCCTAAGGCTAACATTACCCGTCTCCCCTGGAGCTGACGTAAAGGGCGGTCTATCCATAATTAGAATAGATGGGCCCTGCCCTGAGTAACCAATTCCAGTGTTGCTCACCCCAGTGACCACTAGATCCTGTTGAGGCTACTCTCAAAGTAGCAAGAAGCTGATTTAACTGGCCTGTAACCATATCTTGAATATTAGAAACTGACTCTCTAGAGCTCCCACCTTGTAGCTCCAAAAAGCTCCAGAGACCCCATGTCACATGACTTGTCACTGACACAGGTCTAAGGAGTGGTATTTGAGGATCTGTGCCCATGCCTTGAGCTTGAGTGTAATGCGTTCCATGATGAACACCCGCCTCCAGCTCTGGCAATGCAGTAAGAGTTGTTGCTCAACTCAGTTGCCAGCAGCATGTTGTCCCACGCAGGTCTCCCTGTAAGTAAAAGAATGGCAGCCACTACTGTGTCCAGAACCTTGGCTCCCTCTCCTCCCATCTTGCAGGGATACATGCCTCCTAGAACTCTGATGTTTATAACAGAACCTATGATTCTTGTATCTAGAATGATAATGAGATCTAGAGGATGAACTGCCTGTAGTGTCATGTGAAAATTGGCTTTGTCCTCTATGGCGCCTATGCCTGGAAGGAGATTTGGACCTGTCCCTTCTATGGAAATTGTTGGAGGGAGCCAACAAATTCAGGCTAGCTGTCTATGTTGACCAGAATGCCAGATCTCACATTGGTGGGCAGTTTGTCAGTTCTCTGTGTCTCACTAACCCCCCTTTACACCCCCTGGCAAGGTTTATTAGTCTGTGTGCACTACGTGGCTGGTGGTACAGGTAGAAGGCTCACTCTCCTCACTGTTGTACGTCCCCTCAGCCATAAAGAGAGTGCTGAGCTAAGTTGGCTGGGTGATTGGGAAGCTCTCCAGGAGTGCCTCCCCGCTATTTCCTGTTCTGCTACACGTAAGGGTTAATGCAGCTGGGCCCTAATCCAATCCTGCTCTATAAGGACCTCAATCTCCATCCCAACGCAGTCCCTCCCTGCACTACCTAATACACTAAGGTATGAAGTGAATACAAAAACAGTATTTGTTGATCAGGATGGGGATGAGTTCCACATATCTAACAAATCCTCCTCAATTATTACCTTTTCTCACACTCCACTAGTAGATAAAAACACATCCCTTATGTTACAGATAACAGGAAGTGTTTAAACAAAGACAAGATGTTTTTTTCCAAGTCTTCAAAAGCTTCTGATTTTCTCTAAAATATTGTTATGGTCCTGGCTCACTCAGCTGCTAATATTGTTAGTTTCTTATTTACACACGTTTAGTGGTACCCTCACAATTCTGTATTATATTTCCGGTATGTGTACTGGCTGGCCATATTTAAAATAACAATTTAAAAAAAAGGTATATGTAAATATAAAAATTCCTACATTTAGATATTTTCTATGACTAATTCATTTCCCAATATATCCCAAGAGGTTAATCTGTCCCAATTATTATGGTTGTGAGGAAATTCTTCATGGTACAGAATTCACAATGCAGTCCAAGGGCTGGAAGTTGAACAGCTCTGCTGTAGATGACCTAAAATGCAGTTATAAGACTATTGTAGAACTAAATAACCCTCTGCATCTCACATTGCTCACTACAGTTGTATATCTCTGCTTTCCAGGCCGCCATTTTGGATGCACCAGAGTGTTTGACAGGGAAGGGCAAGAGCTGGCACATGCCCTACCCTATGGGGAAATCCACTTCAATGACGACCAGCATTTTACGACCAGCGAGCAGCATGGTATCAGTCTACTGAAAGTATGTGAGAATGTGTCTTCAGTGCTATATCTTCTGTACAATAGCTATAGACATGGCATGGACACATTTTCTGTTGAACTTAGTCTGTTTATTTAATTTTCATACCACGTATCCACTATATATCCCAAACATTTGTGTTTGATTTTTTATAACTACGACAACATCTACCAGAAGATTATTTAATAATTCCTTCATCCTCTTTATAAAGTAGTACGAAATCATCATTAAAGGCTGAAGGACACCTATTCTCCCAAATATAAAACTTTAAGAATACATGTAGCATTGGGGATTTCATTTCAGTTAGTTTTCTCATAAAAAATATTTACAGAATACACAGTTAGGTTTTTACATTTCTGAAACAGCAGTTATAAAACTGACAGTTTCCTTTTAATATAAAGTAGAAGAGTCAGTCAACTAACTAAACACTTCTGATTTTTCTGCAAAAGTGGTACATTTTGAGTATTGTGTGCATGTCACTAACCAGAACCTAAGACTCACTAGGGGCATTGTTGAGTAATTATGTGGCAAATCATATCTTATTGCCGGCTTGGGATATGTTTCTTTTTTTTTGCTGTATATACAGTGGAAGATTTCACCATAGCCTACTTAGTTTCAGGTCAGTATACTATTTTGAACCTCATTTCAGAATCAACCTCACACTAATGAGCCTCATATATGGCTGGAAGAAATGTTTTTGAGTGTATTTCTAGCACTGTACTTCAGTCCATGTTCTGGATGCTTCATGAGAGAATCATACATATGCCTAAAAGCCCACTATTCTTTTGCAATGTGTTAATATTGTTTTGCCTTGTACTTAACCTCAGTATAGTGCTATGGAATATGTTGGGCCTCCCTAGGCCCCCCATCCCAGCTTAAACCGCCATGGCCTCCATGACCCCTTTTGGGCCTCCCTGTGCCTTCTTGGCTGCATACATCCCTCTCCTATAAGACCATTTCTACTAAAGCTCCAAGAGGTGGCAATGTAGAGCAGTTCAGCATTCTGGGGATGTGTATCAGGGAAGAAAGTAAGAGAGCAAAGACTTATGAGCCTCATTTGCATGTCACTATTAAGAATTCTTAATGGCAGTGGAAGTACTGTGAAAAGACAGGTCTCTTGTACTGCTTGAGATGCATAGGTATACTTAGAATGTCTTGCTTTCTTTTCCTGAATGTATAGAGAAGGGTTTATCAACTTACTACCTACCATGGTCGAAATCTACAGTATATCTGGAATCACAAGTCGTATAACACATGTGTTCTGCTGTGTACAAGAAAGAGTAGGTAGCCACCAGATAAGTATTCCAGACAACAACTGTTGGTGGATATGTACAATGCAATGCATTACACACTAGAAAATATATCTGTCAAACGTTTCACTGTTTGTCTCCTCATAGGTTGCTGTCCATGAGATAGGACATGTTCTGGGGTTACCACACAGCTCCCGGGACACCTCAGTGATGTTTCCATCATACAACACAGACGGGAACCGGCTTGAACTGGACTCTATCGACAGGAAGGACATACAACAGTTGTATGGTCAGAGCAGTCACTGTACATACTGATTTGTGCAAACACAGCGTATTGGAGTTTAAATTAGCATTTTTATTAGGCATGCAATTATTCAGTTTAAAAATATACACATAAATACACAAATAAAGTTTTTCATTGTAGATATGCTCATACTGTTGCTATTTAGTTGCAGTTTTCAGTATTTTTCTATATATTGTATTTTATCTAGACTTTTACATAGTTTTTTAAAGCATGGTTGTTCATACTTCTATGATCATAATCAAAATTGATTATCAATCAATGAATCAGAATTTTTTTTTTCCTTACTTTTGGCCTTTACTCAAAGTTTTTGAATAACAATTGATTAAATTCCTTTTAATGCCACTTATTGATTAACTTTTATTTTATTAATATGTAACAATTCTCTCTTTTACATGTCTGATTTTTTTTTAGACATTTTTCCTATTTATATGGTTCTTGCATTACATTGATGTTTTGTATATAATGACCATGATTGGATATTTAGGAGTACAATGTTTTTAAATATATTTTATGGATATTTTGAACCTAAAATATATGCAAATCCACATAAATTTTAAGTTTACCAGATTTAATGTAAAATTCATTAAACTTGTTAATCCAATGGATTCCTTGACACACAGTTCTCCATTATATGTGTGTAGTTCTTCACTTTGCTATAAAATTTACAGTCTTTAACGTATAACTATTGTATTCAATTTTGCCTTAATGATATGATGGACATTTTATCTTTATAAATAGTTGGTGACCTGGGGATGGGAGGAAAAGTGGAAAAATATAATCTGTATTTACTTTTGTTAAATAACTTCCTCTTCAAATAGCCCCATGACAAACGATCTCAATGGCAGAACAATGACCCACAAGATAAATCTGCTCCTCAAATAATGGATAGAAATAGAATTTAAAAGTGTAATTGCACATAATACAATCAGAGTTACCTACATATAAGAATTTCTTTAAAATGCTTTTATGTACCCATCTTGAATACTTGCTACTGTTGATAGTTTCTTACATACTTTTCAACCAAATTACATTGGCCCTTCAGTAACAGATACACACCAATAGATAATCATACAGCGGTATAGCTGAGTATATGCAGGTTCTTCCACCTCTAACCCAAGTCCTTCTCCTCTTCCTAGGTGTCTGTGAGGGCCCCTTTGATGCTATATTTGATTGGCTTAGGTTGGAGCAGACATCCCATGGAACCAAAGTCCTGAGGTTTAACACTTTCTTCTTCCGGAGAAGCTGGTTCTGGATGTATGAAAATCGCAACAATCGTACAAGATCTAGAGACCCTCAGCGCATCTCTCGAGGGTGGGAGGGTCTCCCAGGGGCCAAGCTGGATGCTGCTGTGCATGTTTGGAATTCAGCCCAGCACCACACCTATTTCTTCACAGGTTTGTTAGTATTGTGTTGTGTTATAGAGTACAGAGTACTTTTTTTTGTAGTGTTAATATTGTTTTGCCTTGTACTTAACCCCAGTATAGTGCTACGGAATATGTGGGCGTGTTACAAATAAAGGAAAATAATAAAAATAATACTGTATTCTGAGTGATCAGATGTGGATGAAGGATAGAACAGAGCTAAATGTGACATCAGGACAGTATACTTAGTATGTTTGCATGATTTAATAAAATCAGTGAAATTGAGTGGTAGAATAGGAAATAAGAAGATGGTAATTTGTAGATGCCAGTTATCCATAAAAAAGTTAGACTTGTGGCACAAGCTGGAAGGGAGGAGGATATATCTGAAGAGGAGAGATAGATTTGGGTATCATTATCATGAAGATAGCAGGCTAAAAAACCAGGAGACCCAGGACTGAGCATTAATATACACCAACAGATAGGTAGTGGAGAAGAAGAGGCAATAAACCCTGAGAGAGTGTCTTGCACCATGTATCACAGAGAGCAAAAGAGCGGAGAGCCAACAGGGGTGTGGATGGTCAGTAGAGTAAATGAGTAGAGAAGTTGCTCTTCAACTTGACAATTTTGGATCTTGAGTGTTAAGGATGGCAGCCAGTTTGCAGTGGGTTTGGTAACAAATTTAGAAAACAAGATAGTGATTAGGCAGTTGTAAACTAGATGTTTCGGTAACCTGGAGGCAAGTTACTTGGAAGTAGTGAAACTGGGCAATTAGAAAGCGAGGAGCCTTGGGCTCGGCGCCAAACCTGGAGACAAAACAGGGCAGTAAGTCAGAAACCTTTGATCACAAACTACATTTAGAACAGTGATTCGCCTCCCCCTTTCCTTTTCTCCCCTACTTCCCTCTTTCCCGACTAGTGCTCTGAGATGAAAGGTGGCTAACTTAATATTTATTTGTCCTTAAAGTAAAAGGGCTAAAGTAAACAAACCGATTACTCAATTCTCAAATATTAATTTCTAGAGATACAACCTAATTATACCTTAAACAACCTTCTGATACTTGACCTTCTGCACTAGTCAGATAACCAGCACCTTCTCATTCCTTTAACCTATTAAAAAATGAAAATGTAAAATTGTGAATCACACTTTAATGTTTATGAACATCTAAGACAATCTCTACCTCATTGTTGTTAAATTGACTCTGATTATACAAGAAATTGTATGATAATATATAAACGTATGATAATAAAAATGATTGGAACAGAAAGTGAGGTAGGATTGAGGGAGGCCTTCTTTAAGATTGGTGGGAAGAGTGCTTCTCTGGAGGGGTTTGGAAAGGTACCAGTGAAAATTGAGAGATTAAAGAAATGAGTAAGATTTGAGGATAGAGTGGCAGAAATGTCATATTCTGACCTCAGAAATCATTGTCACTAATGTCAGAATCTCTCTCTAGTGTTGTTGTGACTGTCAGTATCTCACCTAAAATGTAACTAAGTTAATGTCACAATCCCACCCCACATGCTAATATCAGTATTCCCTCAATCATGTAAAACAATAAAGTCATAATTTTCATCCCAGAGGTAGATGTGTTAATGTTAGGATCCCACTAAAGAAATGTCTGCTGTAATGTCAGGAACAAACCGATTATTTGACTACACTGTTGTCAGTACTCTACTCCAGAGTTGACTGAATCACAGCTCAGAGAGAACTGTAATAATTTTAGGATTCCACACCAGAGGTGGCTATCTTCATGTCAGGGTCCACTAATGGAACACTCTTCTCAGGGGTCCATTTCTGGATGTATGATGCAGAGAGAGGCAGAGTGATCTCAGTGGATTCCCAAGGACGTAGGTTCCCCCAGACCATCTCTCAGAGATTCCCAGAAATATCAGGACCTATAGATGCTGCTTTCTACAACAGGACATCCCAGACAGTCTACTTCTTCACTGGTTATATGGTATGGTTCAAATGATTTTAATGTTCTATTTCAAACATTATGGAATGTAATACTGTCTACTTATCTGCTGTGTTCCTATCTCTCAATCTGTTCTTACATGTCTCTTGTGTATCTTTACCTTGACCTCTGCATACGTGACATGTACGTAACTCTAATACCACCCACCAATTGCCCATAAATAAAGCACAGACACCGATATGGGAAAAAAAATTGGCCACAGCCTTTATTTAAATTAACAATTAACCATAAACAAACCAGAGGTGATTGCTCACGAACATCAAGGGGAGCCCACCACCTGAGGTTTTCCAGCACACCATGACCAATGGACCTCCCACCATTTGAGTTGTATACCACCACCATAATCTGCTCCCCCTTAACGAGAGCAATCACCCCCGCCACCAGCTAGTCCCGTACGGCTAGCACCACGCAACAATAAAGGCAAGGCCTGCTGAATCCCCTCTCTTAACACGTAATTAAATACCCTGAGGCCGACCTAATTAAGATGAACCCCATCCTGCAAGTAATACGACGGTGCACATGCCAACTCCAAATCCTGATGCCTAATAATAACTCCGCCCATACTTCTCACAAATGAGCCCACAATCTTATTTAACCACATCCAAGCTTTTTCCAATTTTGCTGGATCCACCGCCACCCTCCATTTTAAGTGAGACGTAATTCCAGACCAAATGATCACCACACCAGGAAACAATACTAGCAAACACCTAACCTAGCCGCCTCAGTGGCTGACCCAATCTTAAACAAGTGGGTACCAAACTGACCAGGATCAAGCTGTAATGCTGAAATGCAGGACTAAAACACAGATGAAAACTGAAACTTGGATAAACTAGTACCATCCCTGTGAATTAAAAATAAACCATCCCCAACAGGACGTACCCCCAAAAATATATAAACCTTCCTACCCTTGCCCAGCTGGTCAGTTTTGACTTCCTAATAGGATAGAGATGACTGACTCTTCCACCACCACATCCTCCCATAGCAAACCCCTAACCGCTACTCTAGATGGCGCCACTAACTCAGAAATACGAAAAGCCTCAAAGAACGCTAACACAAAAGCTCCCTTAAATAACTTGTATTCATACTGAGACACACAAATACCTTCTAATGAAAGAACCACCTTATATAATAACTCAAATGAAACTGACCTCCTCTTATCCCCCAAATTCATACTCAATCCCCTGCGAATCCCCTTGACAGGGCAGTAAAAGAGATACCCTGAGCGTGTCTTTCGATAATAAATAACAGCAAAACCTGTACTGTGCTACATTGCAACTCTTGATGTCTTTTGTCCGCACTAAATTGCACCCATTCAGACCAAATTTTGTTATAAGCGATACAAGTCCCTTTAGCCAAAGAATTGCGCACCAGTGCAGTTATACCTGGTACGCTAGCTTCCACAAATCCAGTGGCATCGGAGTTTCTTGTTCCTCCGCTGCCAGCGCTGCCTCCCAAAATCTTGACCACTGAAAACAAGAGAGAGCGTCAGCAATATCATTATATTCTCCAGGGATGTGCACAGCCCTGAAAAATATATTCAGGATCAAGCATCTTAAAACCAATCTCCTATGTAGACGTACCACCGGCATAGATGTTGCAGAAATGTAATTAATGGCTCTTACCACGTCCAGATTGTCACAATGAAACACTATATGTTGATTCTGAAAACTATCTCCCCACAGGTACAGTGCCACTACTATGGGAAATAATTCCAGAAATGCCAAATTATTTTAAGATGTCGTCACCCCAGTCTGCCGGCAACCTCTCTGCGCACCAGCGGCTCCCAAAATAAGCACCGAAACCTCTTGAACCCGCAGCGTCCATAAAGAGATCCAATTCCGCATTCTGCACCGGATCACACATAATCACTGACTGTCCATTAAAATGTGATAGGAACATTTCCCATATCTTAAGGTTCTCTCTATGCTCTGTCGTCACTCTAATTTGATGGTGTGCGCATCTTACTTAATTCAATTTTCCAAGTAGCGACTGCATGTCCTTCAGCGTCACCTTCTTCATGGCCCGAATGTGCTTTACCGATTCCAACATATCAGCCACCTTGTCCAGAGGAAGGCTGCACATCATGCTTCTTGTGTCAATCTGTATACCCAGGAAACTCAACATCTGCGTGGGGCCCATCGTCTTCTCTGCCACCAAGGGAATCCCAAAATGTGCTGCAACTTCCCCAAATGTCCGTAGCAATACTGCACAATCCAAAGAGTCCCTGGGACCGATGAACAGAAAATCGTCCAGGTAATGCACCAATGACCCTAACCCGGACTGCTTAACCGTAACCCAATGAATAAATGAACTAAACTTCTCGCAATACAAACACGAAATCGAACAGCCCATTGGTAGGCAAAGATCAACAAAATACTGCCCCTCAACATGGCAGTCTAACAGAAATTGCGATGCCGGGTTCACTGGCAGTAATCGGAAAGCAGATTCAATGTCAACCTTCGGCAAAGTGCCGTTTGACCTGCCATCCTTACCAGCTCAACCGCCCTTGAAAAGGGCGTGTACAACACCATTGCCAAATTGCTATCAATACCATAATTTACTGATGAACCTTTAGGGTATGATAAATGATGGATTAAACAAAAACGTCCAGGCTCCTTCTTTGGCACCACACCTAATGGAGACACCAGCAATTCCGGCAAAGGTGGGTCACTAAAAGGACCCGCCATTTGGCCTTTTTCCATCTCTCCCAATAGCTTTTCTAGGATTAATCCCGTGTTTTCCCTGGCTGATTTTAAATTGGGGGAAAGCCGATTTTGATGTACCAATTCTGCCGGGATAACAAAACCATCCGAAAAGCCTGAAAAGAGTAATTTAGCCACCGCTGGATGGAGCCTACCGTACTCCCTCAACCAAGGTTGCATCCTTTCTAACCGCACTGGTGTCATCCCCTTTTTGAGCGGCTCCTTCTGGTTTCGGGAGCTTCACTTTCTTGAAGCAGCGAAAAAGAGGATGCTTCACACCACATTCCGAGCAGTCATGGTGATACTTACACGACGTCCCCCACTTACATGAGTTTTTGTTAAAAGCGGAACAACATCCCCCCTTTTTTCCCGCTGCCCCCAACCCTGTCTTAGCAATGCTCTGCGAAAGGGGGAGAAGTGGGGTGACTATCTTCAGCCAGCTCCCCATATCCCTGTCATTCCACTGCATACTAGGCAGTACTGAAAATCTCTGTCTAAACTTGACGTCATAATGCCACCATGCCAATCCACCATACTTCTATGGATCCCATCTATCTCATCCAGATAGCAGAATAGAGCAGAGCAATACTCTGGGTGTCTTTCCCTGTGTCAGCCACCTTAAGGATGGCGGGTTGGGATGCAGCCGCATCCGAAACTCCTTCATCTACCACCCCTTCTTCCTGCGTGCTAACCCCCTGTACCCCAAGACCCTGTTCTGCTGGGGGGCTGATAACCATAGAACTCTGGTGGATAGGAGATGGCCCCACCCATGCCCTGTTCACCCCTTTGTCCCTACTCTGACCCTCCAGGCTAGCAATAAAACCTTTCAAACCATCCAATACATTTGACAGTGATACCGCCACCGAGACAGCAGTTACCTCACTTTGCTGGCCTGCAGTGTGATCCTTATCCGTGGGCACTTGAGTCTCCTGCTGCCAGCCTCCATGCCTGTCACTGCTACTCCTCTCCTTAGCACGTGAACGCCCATCACGCCTACAATGAGAAAGACAAGTCTCCCTGTCTCGTTCCCCCCTCCTATGCGGCTTCGCTGCCTTGGATGCCCCCACCCTACGTGGGGAAGCATGCCTGTTCCTGCTCTTGACGGACATTGATCAAGACCTGGCTCTGTTGCTGGAGGCCCTCTGTCTATGCAGCCAAACTGCACGCCCATCCTGCGGTGGTGACCACTTGCCTCCTCCTGGGACTGTACCTGCCCCTACCATCAAGATAGGAGGGCAGCGGACTACTCCTGTTATGTGGCCCTTGCTCCTGCCTACGTCTGTCCCGAGAATGTGCCTCCCTCCCGGTGTAGTGTGTAGGACTGTACCTTCTCTGAGAAGACCTGTCCGTCCGGCTCCTTTCTAGTTGATGTTCTCTCCTGTTGTGACTACCACGTCTGAACCTTCCATCCTCACTCCTGATCATTGGGGAGGTCCACTCCTCTGGTGCCTTGCAGGGCCAAACTTCTTCCTCCATGGTGACCCATCTCCCTGACGGCGTTGGTTGACCGGCATTTCCTGCGGTACAAAAACCATGCAAGCATGTCAGCTCCCCAATTGACTGTCTTATCCCCAGCTGAGACCCATAACAGAGAAAAGTTAAGATGGAGGGGTGCAATTAAATAAAAAAGAGGGGGGGGGGGGGGCGGAGGAGGAAACAGGAAAGAGATGAAGGAGGAAACCCCAACCCCCAGGCCCCTGCAGGTAAGGGCTGCCTCAACCACTCCCAAGCACCGCAGGTCCCTTCTCCTGGATCCAGGTCCACTTCCTTCTGCCTCCACGTCCATGCTCCTGGCGTGCCACGTCCCTGCGCTGTGTCCCAACCATGGTTGCCTATGTCTTCCTTCAGTCTCCCTTTCCTGCGTCCTGCCTCTCACGTCCACATGTGCCTCTCGTCCACGCTGCTCCTTGGCCCCTTGCCAGCCCTCCTGTTCAGCCCTGGTGCCTGCCGTCCCCACGACCGCTGCTGATGGCCCATTGGCCTGTTTCCCTCCATGATTTCTGCCTCTGTCCATGGGTGCTCATTCCCCTGCACTCTGTGCGCCTCCATTCCTCTTCCCTTTTCCTTCCTCCTCCATTGGACCCCCACTGTCAGCCTGCTCCCCCTTCCTCTGCTCCTCCTGTCCAGCTCCTGACCCCTTCTTCCCTGAACGTCCCCTGTTTTCCCCTTGCAGCCCCTGCGTTCTCTCCCATGTACCTGGCTGACCACCAGCAGCTTCTACTCACCCGCTCCTGTCCTAGACGACCGGATCTCTTTCCTGTCGGTCCGGCGGAGGGATCTTCTCGGCGCTCTGCCTCTGCTGACCCGGTCTGCTTCCTGCCTCTGCAAGGTCCTGCTCCTGACCTCCCAAGCTCCGCTTCCTGCTGCCGCCTGCTCGCCGACTCCAGCCTGCTCCTCTTCATCTGTAGTTCCTGTAAGTGCCTGGTCACCTCTTCTTTCTTCCTCCGCCGCGCTCTCTGCACTCCCAGCCTCTTCGTCCAGGATCTCCGGTGCTGCCTCCCGAGCTCCTCCTGCGCCTCCTCCTTCCAGCCTGAGCCTGGTCCTCGCTGCCTATGACCACTGGCTCCTGCAATTGCTCCCTCCATCCGCTGGGGCCCCGACTCCTCCATGCTTGCAGGCTCCAAAGATATGGCTGGTGCATCCGCAGGGGCAGCTCTCTTTCTCCTCTTCTCTCTCACTGGTGCAGTCTCTCTGGGAGGGTTGGGCCCCACTGTGCTGCTTCTCCTGCTGGGTCTGACCCTAGGGCTAAGTCTTGCTTGTGGTCTGGACTGCCACACTGGGCGGCCTCTTGCATCTTTTGTAGTGCCACTCAGGGACTCAGGGAATGAGTTGTTGCAGCCAGGCAGCCCCGTGCTGAGCTGTCTGTTCACTGATCAGGGCCACCAGGACTGCCATTCTGGGTTGTGCCATGCTGGTGAGGACCTTCACCATGAGGTACCCTGGAATAACTGCCCAGAGCAGGAAAAACTCCAGCCTGGTGACTCACTGTAAGCTCCTATCCCTTATAACACAATCTTACACTCCAAACACATTGCCCGGTCAAATGAACCTTCCCTCATACTGACTCCAGGGGCCCTCTTTACCAAGCCTCTCTCTATTTTTCTAACTGAGGTTTTAGTTTTTGGGAGATTGTCACAATAGTGAATCAACTACATCGGAATTAGAGGTGTATCACAAGTTACACAGTAAATGTTTGTTG
This sequence comes from Discoglossus pictus, assembly GCA_027410445.1. Taxonomy (NCBI): domain Eukaryota; kingdom Metazoa; phylum Chordata; class Amphibia; order Anura; family Alytidae; genus Discoglossus; species Discoglossus pictus. The sequence goes on from CM050167.1 coordinate 99,396,105, forward strand.
CTGCAGAATATGTTGGCACATTACAAATAAAGGATAAAATAAATAAATAATAATAATAATAATAATAATAATAAACAATTCCGTTTTTGCTAAAATGCAACATACACTTATAAATAAATACAATGGCAATTCTAAAGCATTTTTTATTTGCTGCATCTGAAAGAGGGAATTTGATTATGTGCCTCTATGTGTTTTCCATTTTTCAAATGAAACTCTATGTTTAAATGATCAGGGGGCTTGCCTCTGTCGGCCAATGAGCAATAATATAGCTGTATGACTCATACTTGTCTGCCAATTAAATGTTCAGATGGATGTACATATGCTCTGTGTATTTCCTGTTAATTTCAACATAGCTTAACATTTTCAGGCAAAACACAACTTTTGTAATGTTTAAAGCATGATCTTTTAAAATACACAAAAAAATAATGCTGAAAGTAAGGAATTTCAAGCATAAAGTATCTATAACAGAGCACCCTCTCTCATTTTATCTTAACTATTTCTCACAGTGGATGCTGGTAAGGAAGACGAGAGTGTCCAGTTGGATAAAAATAGGCACAGAGGTGTTTAATTGATTACTGTTATTATTGAGATCTGGCATGATCTTCATTTTAATTGTCACTGCTATGAGAGTGTATTGCTGTGTATTGTAGATAAAGAGGGCTAGAAAGAGGTCCATTATAGATAATTAATGCTGAAAATACCCATCTTTCCACCCAATTGCATCCATATGTATTTATTTGCATACTGGGATCTTACCATGCCACGTTAAGTAAATTGCCTTAATCATGTAATTATACCCAATGTCTTTTCCATTCTTACAAACGTTTCCAAACTCTTTCAAATGGTTTTGTTTTTTCTCCCCTGGTCTGATTTTGTTCTTTCATGTCTTTTTCTCTATATTTGTCTCCTCCCTATGTTTCTTCACCTCTCTTGCCTCTTCCAGGTTACAGTGTTCGATGTGCACAACCGCCATAAAGTCAATGGCTTTCCCAAGAAAATCAGTGAGGTTTTCCCAGCTGTCCTGCCTGGAGACCATCCCCTGGGAAACTTGGATGTTGCCTACTACTCCTACACCCATCAAAGCCTGTTCCTATTTAAAGGATTTTTTTACTGGAAAGTTGTAGGTGACAGAGAGAGAAAACAAGATCCCAGCCTGCCTTGGAATGGTGTCCTGCCCAAAAAAAGAGTATCAGAGCAGTGGTTAGATATTTGTGATGTTGCCCAAGAATGATGCTAAGATGGAATCCAGGATCACTTTGAAGTTGGGATACCATTAGACAATACTCTGTATTGCACACTTTACATTTGACCAATGTTCCCTCTAATTTCCAATGGCCTGTGTGAGCAAACACTCCATACAAAATATGGGCAAAAAAGGAAAGCAGATCTTCTAACCATAATAAAAACAACTAGAAAGAGAAGAAGGAGAGTAAAAACAATAATATAGTGTAATAACTTTAGTTTATTGACATTGGAGATTATATATAAAATAACATTCACAGGAAAAAAGAATCCACAGGAAAAAAGAATCCACATAAAAAAAACTAAATGATAAAAGGACATGCACTAAATTTATGGGTCTATCACAAAATTCAGAATAAGGGGGACATCAAACGCATTTCATTGGTATAACAACCACATGGAAAGTTACATAGTTACATAGTAATTGAGGTTGAAAAAAGACGTTCAGTCCATCAAGTTCAATCTTTTAAGATCTCCTCTGATCTGCAATATACAGATTAGTTGTTAATTTATTAATTGTTAATTAATTGTTAAGTTCTTCTGAAACACCAGTGACAATTAGAAACAAGGAGGGGAGAAAGAGGGAGAGAGGGGAGATAGAACAGGCATGGAGGATAGAGAATGGAGAAACACAGGAATGGACAATAACAGGAGAGAAGGGGGATCATAGGCAATGATCCCTTTAAACTATGTCAAGCGACTATGAGCAATGTGGAATTATACTTTTTGTGCACACATTAATTTTGTATGTGCTCGTATTTAATAATCTGTGTACGTGCACACAACTCCACAGCTTAGAGGGGACATGACCATCACAAACCTAATTATATCCACCATAATGACAAGTTTCCCACAACGGAGATAAGACCTCTTCAGCTACTATGTTCTTATATGGGGCCCTGTTTTCAAGCTAGAAAAATATCACAATCATTTATGAATTTAATGAGTTTTCAGCAGTAGAACAGATCTCAATTTAGTGGATGTAGTAAATAATGATAGTGTTTGTTTGTAGTGTTTCAAAAGATATAGATACACATTCAGTGCTATTTTTCTACATTATGAAGTGTCTCTTTGTATATATTACGGTATATCAGATGCATTTTAAAACATATGTTCCTATATGGAAGATGATCAGTATTATTACTTTATAGTATAAACATATAGCAGAACATAGATAGAGTTATTAATTATAGTTATTATTTATTACAACAATTCACAAACATTTTTTTCAATACACAACTTGACAAGACTTATGTGGTGAATCACTTGATTACTGCTGAGTGTCTCTCTGCTTCTTAACAATTGCAATGCACTGTGCATTATTGGAATATAGCATGCAAACACATCTAGCATCTAGTATATATAGTACAGCTTCTTATGCATTTGCCTTATTTTGTTTGATAACTTCTTTGTAATCCCAGTTATACTGTGGACCAACTGAATGTACCTGAATGTACCTCACAGACAAATGGTGCTCCACAGTTTGGGAACCTCTTTAGTAGATGGATTGTAATTATGGAAAAGAGTGAAAATATGAATAGTGTGTTGTAATAAAATTGTTTGTATTAATTATTTGAGTGTGTCATTAAATGAAAATAAACCAAGTGAAAGTCACACAAACGTCTACAGGGAATCTATAATATATGTGAAGGATATTTTAAAATGAAAAGTTTTGATAGGATAGAACATGTAGAGCGGAGAAACAAATGAAGGAGAGTGCTTAAGAAGCAGAAGAGAAAAAAGAGGGAATGGAATAGAGGAAGAATGAAAGAGATGGAATATAAGTAGAAGAAAATAGTGAAGGATATTTATTAAGGAATAGAAGCAGTATGGTGTAAAGGCACAAAAAGTCAAGAAATAATTGAAAAGATGACTCAAAAGAAATGGAGTAGAAGATACGATGAGTATCCCTCCGCCGGGCCAACAGAATTAGAGACAGATAAAGGCAGAATGCACAACATAGAGGAAACAATTTAAAAGAGGCGCAAGAAAACTGGAATTAATAGTGTCAGAAGTATAGGAAGAATGGTGCAGAAGGCATAAGGAGTAGAAGAAGAATAAAAGAAAATGTCTAATGTGAAATAAAGCATGAATGAGTGGGCATTGAGAAGAAGATAACAATTGAAGATAGTTGTAGGAGCAGAGGAAGAATGAAAGAGAGGGTATGATAAGCAAATGAAGGCTGGAGGATAGGGCATATCAAATTGCTGAACAAATGAGGGGAGAGAATGAGCAGAAACGGAATGAGGGTACAAGATGTCGAGAAAGAATATATGGTGAGATTACATGAAAAGAGTAGAGAGACAGAAAAGAGGGAATTAAATGATAAATAGAGGAAGAATAAGGATAAGAAATTAGGAGCAGAGGGAGTGAAATGGAAGAGGTGAGGAGTAGAGGATGAAAATTGGAAAGTGATCAAGGAGACGGAAGAATGGAGAAGGGAACACAAGAAGTAGAGGATGAATGAAGGAGATTGTAATGATATAGGAGACGAAGGTTTTGGAGACCAGCAAACTAGGTCAGCAATGATCCAATTCAGCAACTTGTAGGTGAAACAGGAACAAGCTTTATTGAAGGGAACAGGAACCACAATAATCTGGCAAGGTACATAGACAGGAAGTGCCTTATATAGACCAAGGACCAGATACCTGACCAGACACAGCTGAAGAGACTAGTCACTGATACTATTGCTAGCAGAGTCAAGGTTTATCAGATCTCAAGGAAATTCACAAAGGCAGGCCGGCGCAGTGGTAGGGAAGAGGTTCAGCAGCCTGGGGACCAGGGTTCAAAACCCAGCAGAGTCAATTCCTCACAGAGATGCTATTAGGATTAGAGTAAAAATTTTAATTGGAAAGGGCATAAAGAGTAAAGGAAGAAAAGAGGAAAGGTTATTAATGGCAGGCGAACATTGGAGAAGAGGGTATGAGGAGTAGGGGAAAGAGAAAGAATAGAGGGAGGAGGGCATTAAGAGTAGAGGAATGTCACAGACCCCTTTTCCAGTTTTTGAATCTTAGCCCATTGAGCCACCATAAAGGACAGACTCATGGCAAACACAGGAGATTGACTCCACATGGGGTCTAATAGTCTGGCATCCTGTCTGGCACCTGTGAACAATAGGCCAACCTCCAAATACACATAATGCTGTCTCCATGTCGAGTGGTCCAGACCTCAAATAGAGTACATATAACTTTATCTGGCAAACAATCGGACAAACAGATTACAATACAATGGAGGTGCACATAGTCCAGTGGCTGGAGCCATGCAGTCTGTCCTTTATGGTGGCTCAATGGGCTAAGATCCAGGAACTGGAAAAGGGGTCCGTGACATTACTCCCCCCTTCCAGACAGCATTTCTGGGGCTATGATCCTTAACGGATGATAGCTTTGAACTGCAGTACATAGCCCAAGTCCAAGTCCCCATCCAAAGGAGAAAAATGTTGACTCAAGTAAAAAAAAAAAGTCCTATTGCCTGTCCTCCTCCTGGAAGGGATAGTAGGTAGGCCCGGTCTTGGGGTGGTTGCTCATCTTTCAGGAAAATGTCCACAGTCTTTAAACCCAATTTCTTTAGGGTCTTGGGCACGGGTGTAGGAGCCAGAATAATTCTGGGGGGAATACAGCTCATTGTATAAGCAGGCCGTAAAATAGCTTATATATACAAACATGCAAAGACAGAACCCTGGATCATCACAACTGGCTGGCACTGGTGGCATCTTGGTGCTGTAACCAGCAGCTGAAAGATGGCATATGGTGACTTATGCAAGATTGAAGTCCAGTATTTTCGGCGGCTTGATCATAGCCCCAGAACTGCTGTCTGGAAGAGGGGAGTAATGTCACTGACCCCTTTTCCCATTCCTGGACCTTGTGGTGTATCACCAAATTAATATATATATATATATTACACAAGGTTCGTCTACATTAAAAGGTATTTATTAAAAGGCAACAACACAATACTATAAATGTATCACAAACACACAGCCCAGACCCACGGAGCAACAACCCTTTTTAAATCTATCTACCTATATAGTAATCCCCTTCCCCAAACGCTTGATCTCACCCACGGTTAGGCCATCACCATCACCATCACATCCAAGGAAGAAACAGGAAGCAACAGCAGTTTCCTGCCTGGATATACCCTTAGTTGCATCACTTCCTCCAGCAATTGTGGGAGGGAAGCAAAGACTCCCAGCCCTCCCACCTAGACCTGTTTAAGGAGGTCCTGAATTACCATGCAAGGAAGACAAGTTACCACATTCCCTCACTTTTTCTTCTTCTATGTTGCTCAGTTTTCTAGTTATCCCTCTAGTACAGGAGAACCTAGTGGGAGCAAAAACCTGATATACAGGAGAAATTCAACCCACCGTCCCTCCGGAATAGTTCCCTCAGCGACATAAGTTCTCCTGTACTTTCCTATGGCTGTCAATCCACATATTACACAGAAACAGAACTTATAGAATTTAGGTGAGAGTGTGTGATAAATGTTTATGTATGTGCAATGTAAAACTTTATTGAAGAATGTATGAGAGAGAGAAAGAAGAGGAAAAAGACAAATTATATATCCTCCTTGCAAGTTTCTTCCTCATTTGTTTTATTGCCACACAAAAGTATATTATTATAATTGTCGTTAATACTTGAATGAACATGAGTACCAGCTACAGTGTTCGTAGGACTGGATGTGTCTCTGCATTGGTAAGAATTCCCCACCAGGGATGCTCAACGTTTTTTGTAGTAATTTCTATTTCCTTTTTCTGTTGTTCCAGCAGTAAGCTGATGGGGTGTAGTTGTTGTTTGGTACGTTTTACTAACTCATGAAGTTCCAAGGTAAGCTTTGGAATTGGGGGAAAAAGCTTCATTGTCAAATTTGTCCAATCTGCATTTGCAGTTAAATTGATCATTTCGGTGGTAAGGTTTCTTGATGGAAATAGTGTATGAGTTCCTACATGTATAGTAGTGTTTACCATGATACAAGACCCTTCTTCCACCAAACATATTTAATCAACTGTCCTATATTCAGAGTGGCCGATAAAGCATGCAATGTCCCCTATGCGGATCACCTCTTGCACCAGGTTTTCTTTTATCAACTGCACCCAGCCATCCTCCTCAGCTCCTTTCTCCCAAACACAACTGCACAGCCATCGGTGTTGAGATTTCCTGCAACAGCTTTCATCCATCTCCAATCCTGTAATAGTGGCCAGTCTTTTTGATGGAAAGTGTTGCTTGTAGATTCCATCACTTAACGTGCCAATGCTATGTATAAAGTTCAGTTGCTCTGCCTGCCAATCCCAACGGGGAATTGCCAGGATTAGTCCTATTGTCCCAGATTGTAGTCCATGTGCCATCCATTGATCTGGGCCTTCAATATAGCTGTATTTAAGATTGTCCTCAGTGATGTCAACTCCTTTTCTTTTCAATGACGTGATAATCCTTGTTGCATTGATTTGTCTTGCCCACTTGTTTTCCTGGATGTCTTTAATAGTTTCCTTTAAATCTGCCAACAGCTTTCCTCCAATCATAGAACAGAAAATGGCAGTTCCCACTATTTCATTCTTAATGCTGTTAGCAATGGAAGCAATATTTTCCTCAACTAGATGCAGGTTGTTGGCAATGGTGTGTATGTCATCAACATTGTCTGTCAGTCTACTCACTATAAGGGAGTCAGCTACTCCACCTATTTTCATAGCATGTCCCAGGCCATCAGTAAGGGAGTTTATCCTGCTGTTCAGTCCAATGATGTCTGCTGAATTCCATACTCCCAATCCAGTTCCGACTCCTCCTAAAAGGGCTGCAAGTGTGTCCCGTTTTTCTCGACTCCCTGCTCCGGTCCACTCAATGATGGTCTCTTGTATACTTTGCTTAAACCACTGCCGCTGTGATTCCAGGCACTTTGGAGGTATAGAAAAATCATTACAATTTAGAATTATTGGGTAGTAAGTCCACCCAACCCCTTGCACAACTGTTTCATGTGTTGGTACCACCACCAATCCGCCTATTGGCCATGGTACCTTCTTCTGATCTTTACAGCTCCTTTACAGAGACAAATACTTCATCTATTGTTAGAACACACCCCTTTCCAGTATCAAAATTGCAGAATTCCTCTAGATCAGGCTGGGCAGCTATAACTGCAGCGTCCCATTCTCCACCTTCTTCTAATGTTAAGTTACTCACTACTACTGTAGTATTTGTAAACCTCCCTTGTATTGGAGCTCTAAGAGCTAATCCCCTGGTACTATTATGTGGCAAAATAATGTTTACTTGTAACCCTCCACCCTCTTTTACTTCCAATTCACTGGGCCAAATAAATCTATCTGCTTGAACGTAATGTAACTCCAATCTTTTCAAACTCTCTCCCTTATTTGCGTTATCTTCTGGCCTTATTGCCTGTCTCCCCATTCCTACTGTGATACAGCTTATACTTATCCATCCTGTAACAAGGATCCACCACAATCTTCTGTTGACACGCATCTTCATTCTTATACAGCCTTGCTCTGTGGGAACACTAGATTCCATCATTAGAAACATATACATACACAAACAAAAAAATAAAAAATATATTTTTGCAAGTTTGTTCACGGCCCTGTAATCAATGGTAAGTCTCCATGATGAGGCTGCTTTTTCATCACCATTCCCTTTTAACACAGCTTTTCTCACAGGCCAACATGGTGAGTTACATGCATACCCATTTCCAGATTTAATTATTCCACGTCTCTCCAGTATTTCTATCATCTCGGTGATTGATGCCACTGATTCTCTTGGGACTGGATATTGCTTTTGCCATTGTGGGTCTCCTCCTTCCAACAAGACCATTCCTTTCATTCTTCCACAGTCTAATTTATCTGTAGCCCAAACAGGTATGTCTTGGATTAGCTTCTGCAGCCATTCTGGTTGTCCGTCTAGTTTCAGTTTGTTTTTTTCCAGACTTTTTATCGGAGAAACAATATATGCCATTGGGAGCACAACCCCTTTCGTCAACTCTGTACTTACCTGATTCACCTTTTCTGTCTTCCACAAACAAAAATTGGCAAGATCTACAATGAAATTTCCTTTTTTTAAAGCTTCTATTCCCAATATTTCCTCTGGCCAACCCACTATTGCTTTTACTTGTATTGTTTTTTCTCCAACTGCTACATCAATTGGACCTGCTCTAACCTCCTGTGGATTCCCAGTAACTCCCATAATACTTACTGAAGAATCCCCATTTTTGACCCTGTTGGTCATTGTAACTGCTGCTCCTGTATCTATCAACATATTTTTCCCTACCCCTGCGATGACTGTATAAATGGTAGGCCGACCTGCCTCATCCATGGTTAAATTAGCTGAGTGAATGAGATGCTGAGGCGCAGGGGTTGGGATTTGTCATTGTGACTCACTTCTACTCTGTCGCTCTTTTATACCACTATATTGCATCTTTGCCTCACTTTCCTTCAATTTCCTCTCTGACTCAGCTACCTTGTTTTTAAGTATGTGATTTTACTCTTCTATCCTATCCGTCTGTCTCCTGAGTTCCCAATAGCCCATGTTACCGTTTCTCTCTCCCTCCTGATTAGCCCTCCAGTTGCTGCCATCCCTATTCCTATAGTCCCTAGGTGGATCTCTCCATCTTTTGTCAAAGTTCTGTTTTGGTCTCCAGTTTTGATCATCCTTCTTGTTCTGGGGTACATCCCACGTCTGGTTTCTCCATTTACCATCTATATCTCTACCAGACTCGACCTTAAATGTTCTTACAGCTGAAACAGAGCAGGCCTGTTCTGTGAAAGGATGCTTGATCCACCACTTATCAGCTCTAGTTAGTACCATTTCCAAGTCTGTTGGTGTTGGATCAAAAAGCCTGACAAATTCTTGACACTCCCGGGGAAGGGCTTCCATTATTTTTGCTATATGTTCTGGTGAGCCCAGCACTAGAGGCTGTTGAGGTTGTCGTAGAGTATACCAAAAAAATATCCTTTGAGCTACCTCTCTAGGACCATCTGTTGGCCTCATGGTAATATTTGCTATTTCTTTCTCTATGCTAAGTAGATAGAAATTAGTTGCAGCAATTCTTCCTGCCTGATCAGACACACTGTTATTAAATCCCAATAGTCTACTAGCCAAAGGACCCATAGCGTATTCTAACAGTTCTGTCCATTCCTCTAAGTTAAGACCTCCTTTTTTAGCTCTATCTGCTCCCCTCATAAACCAATGTGTAAACGTATTAAAGTTGTTAGTTGGCATACTTCCCCAACATTTCTGGAAATTGTCTTTATCTGCCATAGACATCGGTCGAGTCTGCATAGAAAATCCTGTAGGTGTTTGCCTTGCATTAAATAATTCTGAAACAATAACTGGTGCTTGTGGTATGGTATCTACTTGTGGAACAGAATAACATAAGAAATCTTTTCTATCTTGGTTCATTTTCGGCACTGGTTCTTTATTTTGTGCCACGAACATATCCAGATCTGGATATATTTTGGCAATGTCTCTGACTCCTTTTATCCCTTCTAACTTTGTTTTATTTTTATAGTCCATTATTATGTTTTGAAGTTCTGTTATTTTTACTCCATAAGCATCCCTCTGCTCTTCTATTTCCCTTAACTCCCTTTCTAGTTCCCCAACAATTGTAGTTGTTCTCAAAGCTGCAATTTTTAAACAATCCCTTTTGTCCATTGCTTCCTCCATTTTATTTGTTGTTTCCAAATTATGCTGCCGTAATTCTACAACTAAGTCTATTAGGCCTCCTATTGTGGCTACAACAGCTTGTGTGACCAAACTTTTTCTCTTCTTTGTTCTATACTTTTTGTTATTTACAATTTGTGTTAGAACATCCATTAATCTCTCCTCTTTTTCACTGTCTGGGTTTGCTGGCTCTGGAAGCTCATATGGACCATCATGTTTTTGAATATGTTTCCTAAAGTACTCACGCACTTCTGTGGGAAAGTATTTGGCCCCTTGAAAAGACATTCCTACTCTTTTACTCACCCAAGTAAGAATCCAAATCAATTTGCGACTAAAGTAGCATGCTTCTGAGTAGCCAACAATAGTTGATGACTATTCAGTAGGCCAGGTGTAATATGTAGAAAAATAGACTAGTACCCACAATGCAAATTATACTTACCTTAGTATGGTAAAGGTAATACTTGCTAATTAACTTAAAATATAATAGCAAGGCCTGCAGGGTAGGAGATATACCTGAACTAGGATATGCAAGACACCCAAAATGTATAAGGTATGGAAGCCTATAGTGTATTAAAATGCAAGCCTGAAATAATATATATATATATATATAAGATTTAAAATGGTTTATTTATTTATTTTTCTCCAGGCCTGTACTATGATAAAGGATTAGAGAAAGAAAAAGAAAGAAGAAAAAAAAAAAAAAAAAAAATTTTCTTTAAAAAAAATAATAATAATAAAAAAAAAATAATAGTATTAACAAACTCAGGTATTTGAAACACGCAACAAACTAATATATTCAGAATTGTGGCCTGATGCCCAAGCTTGTATATTAAAAATGGAGGCCCGGACTAAGATATCAAATCAGCATTCAAATACACAAAGAAGCCGCATGGAGCCTACTATATTGTATTCAAATGCAGGGCTAGGCCTGTACTCTGATAGTCAAAAGCACAACAAAACTCAACTCAGATATTTTGAAACCCACAAAAACAACCTGTATGATATCTTTGTTTTATGTAGCAAAATAAGCTAGTACGAACAAAACTCAACTCAGAAGCTAGTACGATATAAAGGATTAAAAATAATAATTGAGGCCTATGCCCAAGCTTGTATATTAAAAATTCAGGCCCAACCTAGACTCCACACACAATCAGCACTTGATTTCCCATGCAGAGGATAATTAGACAAAGTACTTTTTTTTTCCTTCCCCCAAAAAATAAATCTGACTATCTATTAATGTGATATTACCTCATAAATAACCTTTGTAGAAGTCTAAAATTCGTGGTCGCCAAATGTGGTGTATCACCAAATTAATATATATATATATATTACACAAGGTTCGTCTACATTAAAAGGTATTTATTAAAAGGCACCAACACAATACTATAAATGTATCACAAACACACAGCCCAGACCCACGGAGCAACAACCATTTTTAAATCTATCTACCTATATAGTAATCTCCTTCCCCAAACGCTTGATCTCACCCACGGTTAGGCCATCACCATCACCATCACATCCAAGGAAGAAACAGGAAGCAACAGCAGTTTCCTGCCTGGATATACCCTTAGTTGCATCACTTCCTCCAGCAATTGTGGGAGGGAAGTAAAGACTCCCAGCCCTCCCACCTAGACCTGTTTAAGGAGGTCCTGAATTACCATGCAAGGAAGACAAGTTACCACAGACCTTATCCTATTAAGCCACCATAAAGGACAGACTGCTTGCCTCTAGCCACCAGACTATGAGCATAAACACTTCCATTGTATTGTAATCTGTTTGGTCCCATTGTTTGCCAGATTAAGTTAATGTACTCTATTTGAGGTCTGGACCACTAGACATGGAGACAACATTATGTGTATTTGGATGTTGGCCTATTGTTCACAGGTGCCAGACAGGATGCCAGACTATTAGACCCCATGTGGAGTCAAACCCATGCGTTTGTCTGCCACTCCCTGAAATTGTTGTATTGTATAGACTCCCCTGCTGTATCTAACCCCATTAAATATTGTTGACTTTCCAAAAATAAATCAGATCACTGCTGAGACATAAAGAAATGGTATGATCTTTTATTTTCTCCTGGTGGCTGTGATACAGATCCCATCTCCACCCTGCAAGTAACTTGTCCTAGTCACTACCACTGGAAGGGTACTGAGATTTCTGTAAGTGCTGATTCCTGATGGAGAGACCTTGGCGGATACAGAAGCCAGATATCTGGGTGCTGGTGTCGAGATTTCAAAGAACCCAATGGTCCTTGTGGGTAGTTAACCTGTAGTCTATAGCAGATGGCCCTGGGCAGTATTAGCCTCTTCTCCTAGATCATCACAAGGAATAATGGAGAAAGGAAAGGAGGAGAGTGCATGAAACACAAAGGAAGTATTGAGGAAATATCATGACGAGTAGATGAATTATAGAGAAAAGGACACTAGAAGTAGAGAAAGAATTAGAGGACAATGTTTTCTAATTTGACTCTAGTGATCATAATATCTAATTTATTCCTCCTTTGCCTTCATACCCTTTCATGCATCATCCACGAAGAAAGGGGCATATGAGGAGAATAGGAAATGCACAAGAAGCAGAGGCAGAGGAAGAAAAGGCATACGTACAAATGAAAACTGGACTAGAGGGCAGGGCACACTTAAGGAGAAGAAGGTTATGAGTAATCTCTGGTAGGATCTAAGCAAACATTAGGGTATTTAGGCAGTGTACTGCAGGAGATATAAAGCCTCATTCAATTGAGCAATTGGGAGTTACTGGAGCCCGTAAGCTAATTTGCTATTCAATTGGCGTTTTTTTGTGTGCCGCAAATGGTCTACAGGTTGACATGGGGAATATACACCACACTACTCTAGCCCATACTGAAGGGCCGCAAACACACATGGAGGCTGTGCAGAGGCACGTGGAGCAACCGCCAACTCATCTCCATCAGGGACAATCTCCACTAGGCCTATCCTGGAAAGTCCCTGCCATTAAAGGTGGCCATGTGCCAAAATGTTGACATCCCATTAAGTGTTAACGCTTTGCTTCCTGTCTTTTAGCCAGCTCTCAATCCATGAGCAGATATTTACTGCAATTCTTGTATTTCTTAGTTTGCACAATAGTCTCCCATGTGGCACTGTATCAAAAGCCTTTGCAAAATCCAAAAATACTTCATCCATTGAGTTGCCTTGATCCGCGTTCCTACTAACCTCCTCATAGAAACTAATTAGATTAGTTTGACATGACCTATCCCTCATAAATCCATGTTGACTCCTACTTTTAATCCTGTTCAAATAGACATATTCTTGTATATTATCCCTTATTAACCCTTCTAAAAGCATCCCCACTACAGAAGTGAGGCACACTCGTCTATAATTACCCATATTTGCTCTTGCTCCCTTTTTAAATATAGGTATCACATCTGCTTTTCTCCAGTTATCTGGTAGAGACCCTGTGTTGAGTGAATCTTGAAAAATTAAATATAATGGTTTGGCTATTACAGAACCCAATTCCCTCAATACCCGTGGATGTATTCCATCAGGACCCGAGGCTTTTTTTAACATTTATTTTTTTCACCCTCTTTTGGATTACTTCCTGCCTTAACCAATTCTTCGGCAAAGGTAGTGTAGCCCCATTATGTTGCAGTGTCCCAACCAATGGTGCCTACCTTGTATATACAGAAGAAAATAACCTATTTAGCTCATCTGCCTTTTCCTGGTCACTAATTTTCAGATGGCCTGTGTCACATTGTAATGTTCCTATAGCTTCCTTCCTCGCCTTCTTCCCATTAATATACCTAAACAATATATTAGGGTTAGTCTTACTCTCTTTTGCAATTCATTTTTTATTTTCTATTTTAGCTAGTCTAATAGCCCTTTTGCAAACCTTGTTGACTTCCTTGTACTCTTGTAAAGCAGTCTCTGTCCCCTCTGTTTCCCAAAAGTTGCCCTATTTCAACATTTGATACTATATCAATATTATTTGTGATGACTAAATCTAAGATAGCCTAATTTCTAGTAGGCTCTTGTATAACCTGGGCCAGATAATGATCCCTGAGTGTACTCAAGAACCTGCTCCCCTTAGCTGAACTGCTGGTCTCATTTTTCCAGTTTATTTCAGGGTAATTAAAATCTTTCATTCTTAGAACTTGCCCATGCTTAGCTGCATTTTCAATCTGTAACAATAATTGCATTTCCTCACTTTCAGCTATATTTAAGGGGTTTATAGCATATTCCAGCTAATATTCTTTTGGAATTTGCTGCTCCGCTATTTCACTCTACCCACAAACATTCAACTTTATCACTAGTTACCCCATAAATATCTTCTCTGACTGAAGGCTTAAGTTCAGGCTTAACATACAGACAAATCCCATATCCTCTTTTACTATTGCCCCTATCTTTCCTAAATAGGTTATAACCATCCAGATTAACAGTCCAGTCATGAGATTCATCCCACCACGTTTCAGTAATGCCTGTTAAATACCATTATTAATTAATTGCTAATAATTCTAACTCTCCCATTTTTCCTTGCAAGCTTCTGGCATTAGCAAGCATACACCTTATGTTATGAGTCTATAGTTCTGAAGTGCCTGCCACTATACTTGAGTTACTTAGTACTACCTCCCTATTGACTATACTACCCCTCCCCATCTCCTCCCCTATGAGTTGCTAATTCATCACGTATACCCTCTACACTTTCTACCCCATTACTTATAGCTATTACCATAGTTAATGGTAAAAGGATAATGGCCCGAATCTTAACAAGTGAACAGCAGATAGTATAAGCTATCTAAATGTCCACAGCATCACCCAATAGATCAGTTCACAGTAGTCCAACAATTTAGTCCATAGACATCTAAACATGAGAAGTAGATGACTTCAAACAGTTACCAATAGAGCTAAGCCATTGATAAGAGCAGGGGGATGATTCTACTTAGTCCCATGAGGCCCAGGCCTAGGGCAGCACATTTTCAGGGAGAAGGAAGCTGCCTAATGATGCAGAGTAGTACATTGAAATGTTTGTATATACCTAGAAATGTCTATCAGCAGTGATATTTCTGTAAGTCTTTAAGTGTACCATATATTGTGACAAGTTATTAGTCTCCACTGGGACACTTCTGTGTCTTTTCTTCTAGCTTTTAGACAAAATACTTTACTCTGTGTTTCTCTCTTTCCAGCTCCAATAAACAGCACACACTCCTGTTTTCTGTCTTCTGCTTCAAGTAAACTGTGCACACACTTTTCACAGCCTCTCACAGGCTGTAGGCCCAAACATAGCCACTGACCTTGCCAGCTTCAGTGCATAAACACCGCCACACCCCAATTCCAGAACCAGTCTTAAGTCAGCTGTACTCACCTGTAGTTATTCAAACTGCTCATGTAAGGTAACTCTTTCAGACCTCCTGAGAAAAGGGAGCTGTGTAAAGTCTTTGGCTCATACAAATCCCTTGTATCACTCTGTCAGACACCCTCCTCCCCAGCTCAACACTATGGGGTTCAGCGAATATCTATGTGAGGCACTGTATTTGAGACAACGTATCTGCTGCACCATGTTGACTGTAATCTCTGTAAATGCTTATTTTTTCCTCTGTATTGGTTATATTCTCTTGTAGCTGCTGAAGCTTTTGCTCTTCCCCTCTTTCGTTACCTTTCCATTCTTTTGAGAAGGCAGCTCTGGTCTCCAAAATTAATTAACTTTTGCTCCAGGTATAGATACTGCTTTGTCTTTCCAGTAATCTTGACACACTGAGTAACAGCTCACTCATCCAGTCTTCTCCACTACCATTCACATTTATCTTCTTCTTTTGTCATCTGCAATAAGACATTGCATAGTGACTGAAGGGCATATTGTAGATTCAGCTTCTCTTTATGCCAAATGTCCAGCTACCACTGAGAATCTTGAGAAGAGGTATTGTTTTCAGCAGTGTGCTCAGACAGAGCCATAATCTTACAGCTCTCTTTATGGACCATCTGTAACATGTTCTGTAACTTTACAAATGTCCATATTCAATTGAGGAATTAGCCTCCTGATTCCTGACCATTTGGGGGGAGTCCAATGCACTCATCTTCCTCCTGATTCCTGACCATTTGGGGGGAGTCCAATGCACTCATCTCTGTGAGATTCTCTGTTAAGCTTTGGTCTAGAGCAGCTAGAACATTCTGGCCAGAGGGTTTCTTCTGCAACTCCTGTGCTAGTGATAGTGGCCTCCTGATTCACTGGGGCACTAAGCTGAAGTATCTCCTCTGTCGTGTTCATTAGGTCCTCACTGAATAACTCTGGCTGCTCAGCCATGCTTTCCTCCTCCTTCTGTCTCTCCTGTACAAGCTTATGCTCTATGCTTTGCATAGCAGTGTTCAGCAGACATAGCTCTGCAGTCCATTTTGTGTACACGGATCTTGGAGGTCAGTGCCAGTATCTTCTGGACAAGCATTGCATTGAGCCAACTTCTGAACTCTACTTGTTCACCCTCTCCAACCACCCTTCCCTCCACAGATAGATAAAAAACACACCATCATTATCCAGCTCTGATGAAGTGATGTAACAAACACAAAATGAAATCCTCTACTCCTAAGAGTAATTTTTCCAAAATATGTTTTAATGTCCATGGCTTACAAAACTGCTAATGTTGTAAGTTTGTTATATATAGGCTTGGCTTTGCGAACAAAGATTTAAGAGGGGTGTCCACATCTATGGGCTCTTAGGTGGCTGAGGAGACCAATGCGGGATAAGCAGACTCGACCACAGTGGTTGCACGGGAAGGTTTTTTCTTGGTTGGGTGCTGTAGTGACACCATTTTTTCTATGTTTCCTTTTGTCCTCAAGACCAGCCCTGCGTGTGGTCTCGAAAGAGGAGACAGCCTGGTGAATGATATTTCTCCATGCCTTTCGGTCTGAAGCTAAGATGGTCAATATGACAGGCATCAAGGGAAGTCCTGCCCAGCGTAACTGCTTCTTCAAGAGTATGGTCTTAATGATGGTGATTCCTGCCTGTTCTAGGACTTCAGTGTTGGGGATGTGGTCATTCCAGTGAATGTTTTTGCTGGTGCAGAGGCAGCATTGATGAAAGTGCTCAAGAAATCGTACGTGGTGAGGGTAGGTAACCCAAGACTCAGAACTGTACAGAAGGGTGGTCAGCACAACAGATCCGTACACATTGACCTTTGTGCACTTGCTCAGATGCTTGTTTTTCCAAACTATTTTATATAATTTGCTGAATGCACCATTTACATTTGCCAGTCTGTTGTCAGTTTCCTTGTCAACCTTTGCGTCCAAGGAGATGATGCAACCCCGGTAGATAAACAGTTGTTTCCAGCTTGACTCCCAATAGTGATGTGAGGAGGACAGTAATCTTTCTGAGGTGCAGGCTGGTGGAAAACTTAAGTCTTCTTCAAACTGACTTCTAGACTGAAGAGCTCGGCAGCCTTGGCGAAGCAAGATGTCATTGGCTGCAAAGCTGTTGCCGTATGGGAAACAAGGGCAGCATCGTCGGCGAAGAGTAGCTTTTGAACGAGTCGTTCCACTGTCTTGGTGTGGGCCTTTAGTTGCCTCAGGTTGAACAGACTGACGTCCATCCTCAACATCACGGTCTGTTCTGGCCCTTTGCAGCATCATACTGAAGAATAGCATGAATAGAGTGGGTGCAAGAACACAGCCCTGCTTCATGCTGTGCTTATTGTGAAGGGCTCAGAAAGGTCATTGTTGTGCCTAACTTGGCCACCCTTATCTTCGTGTAGCTGGATGATCATGTTGAGGAACTTGGGAGGGCATTCTCTAAATTCCAGGATTTGCCATAAATCCTTCCTCCTCACAGTGTTGAACGCTTTGGTATGGTCGACAAACGTCACATAAAGACCCTTGTTCTGTTCCCTGCATTTCTCTTGGAGCTGCCTGAGAACAAAAACCATGTCAGTGGTGCTTCTAAAGCCACACTGATGCTCGGGGAGGGGTTCTTCTGCAATAGTGGTCTGTTGAGGAGTTTTTGTGAGGATTTTCCCTGCGATGGAGAGCAGAGTTATCCCCCGGTAATTGGAGCAGTCTGACTTTTCTCCGTTCTTCTTGTACAGGGTGATGATGATTGTATCACAAAGGTCCTGTGGCAGTTTGCCTTGGCACCAGAAGCAAACAAAGAGCTCATGGTGTTTAGCGTGAAGTGCTGGGCCCCCATGTTTCCAGATCTCAGCTGGGATCCTATCAACGCCTACAGGCTTACCATTTTTTAGCTGCTCAATGGCTTTTACAGTCTCTTCGAGAGTAGAGATTTCATCCAGTTCTGTTTTCATTGTTTTTTGTGGAATGCGACAGAGTGATGAGACTGAAACTATGCTGTTGGCACAGAATAGAGTCTGTAGTGGCCAGACCATAGAGCTTCTGAGGAGGGATTCATGAAGAATCGGCAATCTTCTAGTCTTGGCTAGAGATTAGCCTGGAAGCTGGCCTTTACTTCAGCTGACTGGAGGTTACCGATCTGTAACTTCTTCTTTGGGGCTCCTTTGTGTGTAGGAGTGAAGTGGAGCCGAAGTTTGCAGCTCTGCAGACAGTGGTCCGTATTACATTCTGCACTGGGCATCAATCGGTGAGCAGGACATCTTGAAGGTCTCGCTGGCGCACCAGAATATTGTCTATAAGATGCCAGTGCTTGGACCGAGGATGCATCCAGGTTTTCTTTAGCCTGTCTTTCTGCTGGGAAACTGTGTTGGTGATGGTGAGTTTCTGCTCAGTGCAAAACTCTAGCAGAAGGCACCCGTTGTCATTGTAGTTTCCAACACCGTGATTGCCAAGTACACCTTTCCAAGCTTCTGAATCCTTGCCTACTCTGGCATTGAAGTCGCAGAGGATGATGGCCTTGTTGTCTGCAGGGACGTTTTGTACAAGATTGCGCAGGCCGGTGTAAAGCCTGTCCTTTTCTGCAGGATCTGCTTGAGAGTTGGGGCATAGACACTGAAAAAGCCCTTACTAGAGAGACGTTTCTCCTTTTCTGGCTTCCCTGACCAGTAGAGGATATAGCCTGCCCTATGTTCCGGAAGGCTTCCTTCCTCTGAGAGGCAGACTTCATTGAGGGTAGCAATGTCAATAGCCAGCCTTGATAGTTTGTGGGCTTTTAGAGCAGTGCGTTGTTCTAGTCGACCGCTGACTGTTATGTCAAGCATAGTTCTGATGTTTCAACATGCAAGTTTCAGTTCAAGTGCACCTTGTGGGGCAGTTGTGAGCCTTTTCTTTTTTACTGAGTTTTGTCCGCATTTGGAGATGCCCGTTGACCGCGGATAGCCAACTCGGTGAAGTAGAGACGAGCTCTCTTTAGGCCACCTTTTCTAGGCCCCTCTCCATGTGGAGCAAGCAGTGCTGTCTCTAGCGAAGGCTGCTTGGTCGTTCAGGGTGCTGCCGAATGATGCCGTTGTCTCCTGGGTCAGCATCAGGTGACCCATACACCTGAACCGCCTGCATGCAGGATTGAGACTGAGGCTTCCAGTGACATCTTCCACCTGCCGTTTCGCCTCTTTCCCATAGCTGCAGGGCTTGAAAATGTTGACTGTTCTAGATGTAGACGTGCCCCCTTGGGCTTGCACAATGGGGTTTTTAGGTGAGATACAGTGTGCGCAGTACTGGTCCCACCCTTTACACTTGGGGTTCATCTGTCATGACCTAGCAAGCTTGGACTGTGACAGTAAGGTCCTCGAGTCGTAGGTGTTATATTGGATTATCCTTCTCCTAGATGGATGGCCTTACAGGGCTAATGAGCTGCATCTGCCTGGGTTTTAAATCAGAGTTTCTCTTCTCCTAGGCTGGCTGCCAACTAAGGCTAACATGTCCAGCCTACCCATTTGGTTATACAGCCAGACATTCAGTCGCAACATAATGTAGTAAGCTCCGTGAAAACGGGTGGCACCAACGAAAAGGTGTTGCTACAGACACAGTAATGTAGGAGAGGCCATATGCAATGACCTCCTGATTTGCAAGCCAGCCAGTGGTCACGTGGCAATCATTACACCGGAAAAGGAGAGGCAATGCATTGCGCATACACTTTCCCTGGGCGAGTGGGCCCAGGTCACCCACCCCCCTTTGTTATATACTTCACAAGTAAATGCCTTTTTCCTAGAACTACAGTGTTCTTTACAATAAAGTACTTTGAAAAACTTCACTTGAAAATAAGCAAAATGTTTTTGTAATATTAAATAATGCAGCTTTAAATGTATTACCTTTTATATGAAATAATTCTGCATTTAAAGTTTCTACTGATCTACTTTGTGAGGTGGGATGTAACTATGAATGGAGAAAATGCCTCTATCTGCACAATGGAAGTGTGGCATCTAAAACCACCAATGCTTTCAGTAGGACTAAAGGAAGGATCATTATTTTACAAGAACATACCCTACTCCAACAGAACATATAAGAAGCAGCCCAGTAAAGCAAATGTAACTACAATGGAATAAAAAAAAATCAACTATATAAAACTAGTGTTGTATTGCATTACCTCTCATCTTCTAGGTACAATAACGTAGAATATTGGGTAGTCGTACTTCCACTCCAAAACTGATTTTAATCTATTTCTTAACTTTACTGCCAAGTTCTCATG
The DNA here is from genome assembly GCA_027410445.1 of Discoglossus pictus. Taxonomy (NCBI): domain Eukaryota; kingdom Metazoa; phylum Chordata; class Amphibia; order Anura; family Alytidae; genus Discoglossus; species Discoglossus pictus. The sequence continues at coordinate 99,416,537 of CM050167.1, forward strand.
GGGCCTCATTCAATTATCGGCCGTAAAACGGCCGCAAAGCTGCGATTCCTTGCGGCCATCTTACGGCCCCGTGTAGAGCTACTTTTACCTTGCAATTCAATTATACGGCGCCGCAAGGATATCCCCTTCCGGCCGGCCGCATATCATGCAAACGGCCGGAAGCTTTTTCACAGCGCCCGTAAATCTTGTTTTCCGGCCGCAAAGTCCGAAAACTGAAAATGCAAATATAAAATCGAGAATGCACTGTAAAGCTCCGTAAATGCTAGGCATCATAATGGGGGACACGAGGATTAATAGCAACACCCTCTCAAGCTTGCACATCAGCCCAAATCAGATATATTATTCACGGATTACTTTACGTCCCGTAGTTCCGCGGGCTGGTCCTTGTTCAAACCCGTACGGGTTTGGAGATGGAGGGCCGCAAACCAAGCATTGTAATAGCCAATATATATTCAATCCAGCACTGCAAAGCACTGTAAATGATGGGGAACATAATGGGGGGGCATGAGGATTACTAGCCAAACATTCTCAAGCTTGCACATCGCCAAATTGTACTTTGATTTTAAAATCCGTACAAGTCCCACGGACTTCACTGACCAAGCCCGTAGCTCCGTATTCAAGCCCGTGCGGGCTGTCCTCCAAGCCCGCAGCTCGTTTTTAAAGGCCGTACGTGCTTGGAGGTTAAAGGTATCCATTTTGTTACGGTTTTTGCAGTCTGCATGTAACTGCTGTAACCCTAAAATGGAGGCCCAAGCATTACAGCCTACAAATTAACAAGACTTCAAATTAGTTTAATATTCCTCATATGTTTGATTGGTCAGCACACATATAGGTTCCATTGTAGCCTCTAAAACAGCCCCATAATAGAATATGTCACCCCAATATTGGCGCGCACAGCAAATGTGTTTTGACAACATGCAGCTGACATGAGTGGTCCCACATCATTGCGCAGTTCTAATATTTTGGACTGTTGGCCGTCGATGAAAGGGCGCAAGTGATATGACCTAATGCCATAAACCCTTCTAACCCTTGTAGCCACAGCCTAATCCTAATCCTTACACCCCACTGCCTAATCCTAATCATTAGATCCGCTAGCCTCCTCTCGGGCCTGCTGTTGATGATGCGCGCATGTGTCGGTGCGTAGATGACAGCGCACATTCGATGCACGCTATATGGTTGATCAACGATAGAATACACATCTCGCTCATCACATCTACATTAGAGAATACAAATAGTGGCCAAATCAGACCGCCACTTGTCATATATCAAGTACCAGGGGAATATTTCATTATATGTGCTTAAGTTCTTCAGTTGTGTCTGACTCTCAGTGACCCTATGGACTGCAGCACATTCAGCTAGGTCTCTGCCTGTGCTGTTCTCAAAAGTTTGAAGGCCAAAGAGATTGGAGTGGGTTGTCAGTTCCTCCTCTAGTGGATTGGGATTTGTCTGATCTCTCTGCTATGACCTGCCCACCTACAGTAGCTCACAGCTTCATTCAGGTACACAAGCTGCTTCACCACCACCACCACCACTTAGCAACCCTCACCCATGTAAAGTGATAAATAGCAGAACAGTTTCGAGGTTCACCAAATGGGAATAACTAGACACCTGGCACATGGCTCCCACCAGGATGGGCGTAGCAGAGATTATGCCTGATGGCGGTGAGTTTGCTGTCGATCCCAGAGCTTGCGGCCCTTCCTGATGGGTCAGAGTAGATATGTGTGGTGCATGTTACCCTGGTCCCCTTCAGCATTGCTAAGTAGTGTGAAGGGGCTTGTGTACCTGAATGAAGCTGGGAGCTACTGTAGGTGGGCAGGTCATAGCAGAGAGATCAGACAAGGTCCAATCCACTTGAGAAGGAACTGACAACCCACTCCAATCTCTTTGGCCTTCAAACTTTGGAGAACAGCAAAGGCAGAGACCTAGCTGAATGTGCTGCAGTCCATAGGGTCACGGAGAGTCGGACACAACTGAAGAACTTAACCACATATAATGAAATATTCCCCTGGTACTTGATATATGCCAAGTGGCGGTCTGATTTGGCCACTATTTGTATTCTCTAATGTAGATGTGATGAGCTAGATGTATATGCAATTAGATAGAGATTTAAGGGATCCCAATAGAGCTCATGTGCGTGGCAAAGGGTTCATATGACCTGACTCATGTTTTACTCTTGATATTGAATTGGGTAGTGTGGCTTTAATCATATTATGCATGTTGCAGCATGGTTTGTCAGATTGGCATGTGCATGACCATTACAACATATGATAACCAAAGGATATTTAGCCAATGCATGTTCATTATTGGGCAACTAACTGTATTCACACATATGCTAAGTGATGTGGGTGAAGGGGTTTGTGTACTTCAATGAAGCTGTGAGCTAGCCTACATCGGGCCAGTGTAGGGGGGTACGTCTTATCAGAGAGGTCAGACTAATCCCAATCAACTAGAGAAGGAACTGGAAAAGCACTCCAGTGTCACCTGTCCTATTCATTGTAGGCCCTCAGGGGAATGTTCCTACTCCACAGTATCGCTCATCAGACTTGTCATGGGTATTAACCCTATATTAGTAGTAGATATGATATTTGGGATCAGATGATATCTCAAGCTATTCTGACTCCTCAACAGTTTTAGATGTATTGATCTATTGCATGTTAACTATGGCTCATCAGTTTACATTTAGAGGAATGTGACACTAATGTAATGCATGTGGATTTCCCTGAACCAAACATATTCATAACACATGGACGCAGTCAGAAAGGTCTAACAAAGCTTTATTTTTTACACAGACCACAATCAGCAGTGGTCAAGATTGTGCATTCACATAACAGTATAACAAAGCTTTATTTGATACACAGACCACAATCAGCAGTGGTCAAGATTGTGCATTCACATAACAGTATAACAAAGCTTTATTTGATACACAGACCACAATCAGCAGTGGTCAAGATTGTGCATTCACATAACAGTATAACAAAGCTTTATTTGATACACAGACCACAATCAGCAGTGGTCAAAACTGCATTAATATCATGGGTGTGGTGTGGGCGGGTCCTTGAAGAGCAAGAGGCTGGAAAAAAGGGGAAACCTACAGGGGTCAATCTAATAGTCTAGAATAAGCATGATGCATAGCACCTACCAGGGTCACATGCTGCAACCGGAACCAGAAATCTCTTCATTTAACTGAAGAAACCATTTATGTGCATAGCACATACAACTTGTAACTAGATCTGCTCAATTAAACAGATGATTCAACCTTTGGACTGTGTAATCCAATCCAGTTTCACACATACAGTGTGTTGAACAAACAAAGATCTGAAAGAAGTGTTCAAATCAAAAAATGCGGAGGAGGATCCAAAACAATTTAGAATCACGATGTATGTACAGTACAGTTCTAAATACTGTACCAATATACCAACTCACCTGATTCCCATCTGCAAGCTTTACTAACCATTAGCTAGGTCTGTGGATAATCAGAAATATGGGCAAATAGCCATTATTATGGAGAGGACACAAAGGTCAGCAGCCAGATTCACTGTTTCTTACATCAGACCCAAAGATCTGTTCTCAGACTGCTATTGAGGTCAGGATCACATGCGTCACTAGTGCATATATTAATGCTGGCTGTTATTAACATGCCATTGTGAGACTTTGCAAGTCCACCGCCATAGCGGTATTAGTCTACATTTAAGCTACCAACAATCATGTTTGAGATATGTGGCTATATGATAGCTTTAAGATTGTGGGAGCTACATGTTAAGGGGGCTGCCATTGAAGGCATGTCTACCTGAGAGGCACTGGGAAAACCCTCCACCTCATAATTCCTCCACAATGCTTGCAGATGTAGGAGATGCCTTCATGGACCTAAAATTAAAAAATTAAAAAAAAAGACAAAACCTAAAAAATAAGGCCTGAAAACATCATAGGGCCTGCAGCATCTCTTCTCAACAGCACTCCTTAGTGACAATGTATTGGTCACACTACTAATTAACAGCCTCATTAAATTGCTATGTAACAAATTGAATAGGGCTCTATATAAGCACACAGCATCTTTTTGAAAGCAAGTTTTTAGTTAGGGAACTTCTATGCAAGAGCCAGGTCTTCACTAACTAAAAACTTCTGTAAAACCAATATGCTATGAACTACATGGTCCTGCTGTTCTAGGCTAAAAAAAAGTTATTGTCAAGCCCCATTGAAGAAGCAGTTTGGAACACCTATGTGTATTGCAAATATGTGTAGAAATCTCACTCAAACTCAATCTACAACTCAATCTCAAACTCAATCTCAAACTCAATCTCAAACTCAATCTCAAACTCAATCTCAAACTCAATCTCAATCTCAATCTCAATCTCAAAATCAATCTCAAACTCAATCTCAATCTCAAAATCAATCTCAAAATCAATCTCAAACTCAATCTCAAACTCAATCTCAAACTCAATCTCAAAATCAATCTCAAAATCAAACTCAAACTCAAACTCAATCTCAAACTCAATCTCAAACTCAATCTCAAACTCAATCTCAATCTCAAACTCAATCTCAATCTCAATCTCAAACTCAATCTCAAAATCAAACTCAAAATCAAACTCAAAATCAAACTCAATCACACTCAATCTCAAACTCATAATCAAACTCATAATCAAACTCATAATCAAACTCATAATCAAACTCATAATCAATCTCTCTCTCTCTCTATATATATATATATATATAGAGAGAGAGAGATAGAGAGAGATTTTGAGAGAGAGAGACAGATCTAATATTAAACAGAAAAATATAAATAACTTACCTCCCTCCACAAAACTCCTCTCCCCACAAAAACAAACTCGCCAAACCTATAGGCCAACAGCAAAAAAAACACAATTGTACTTCTCGCCAGTGCATTCAGTAAATATAGAAATTGGCAAAACATACAAATAAAAGACAGCTTGATAGGATGAAAAGCATGTACAATGCAACTTACCTCCCTCCAAACCCCTAAGGGCAGGATCAAAGATCCCAAATCCTCCAAACACCTATAAACAAGAAAAGAAATCAATTTTACTTCTCGCCAGTGTATTCAGTAAATATAGAAATTGGCAAAACATACAAATAAAAGACAGCTTGATAGGATGAAAAGCATGTACAATGCAACTTACCTCCCTCCAAACTCCTATGGGCCGGATCCAAACTCCCACACAACCAAAAATACTCCAAACACCTATAAAGAAGCAAAAAACACAATTGTACCTCTCACCAGTGTATTCAGTAAATATAGAAATTGGCAAAACATACAAATAAAAGACAGCTTTATAGGATGAAAAGCATGTACAATGCAACTTACCTCCCTCCAAACTCCTATGGGCCGGATATAAACTCCCAAACTCTCCAAACTACCTCCAAACACCTATAAACAAGCCAAAAACACAATTGTACTTCTTTACATCGGCATCCGTAAATGTAGTAACGGATTCCCGTAAAAAGAACTTAAACCGCGACTTGATAATAAAGCAACTTACCTACTCTCAACCACCTAGCTCCTGGAACCGCGTGCTACTTCGTCCGAAATCACAACACAGTCGAGGCGTGGGTGCGTGTCATTCCTATTTATTCACTCCCACTGTCAATCAAATGCTCTATCCCGTAAGTGATTGGCTGTGCGACCTGTGGCGCGATGCGTGATTCCGCTATTGGATAGTTCGTGCCGGGCGCGGCTAGTCCGTCCCCCTTCCAGCTTGCGTGCGCGCCTAAACGTCACGGCCTTCCTACATTCGGAAGGCCGCGATTCACGCCTGGCTAGATTTAAGTTACGGCCGCATCCGTTGAAGTCCACACGATGCACTTACGGCATTGTAATGAAACAGGGCTGAAAGGGCCCTAAAAGTGTAAAGGAAGCAATAAAAGGCATTCGAATTACTGTAAAAACAATCCACAATGATCAAATATGTTAATAAAAGAGATTTTTGTGGTGTCATGTACATCCTCAAAATGGCAGCCAAATTAACCCTTTAGCACTCAGAAAGAATAGAATGTGTCCCCTAAACATATCAACATTATCTGATTTACATCTCTTTTATCACATCTAGATTTTTGAACACAAATATTGTATATATTTTCACGCCACATTACATAGATCATGGAGTATGGGCCCAAAATCAAATGTGGGCCAGAATATTAGGGGTTACTAATTAAAATGGCTCAACCAATCCATAATCAGGGAACTTCATAACATGATGAAGCTTAGATACACCAGTGAGCTTTTCCATTTGTGAAATCAACCCGGATAATCACAGCTGGGGTAATTAGCAAGCTATATAACCACACCATCATCCATGAATTAGCAAGTCTGAACCATCATGGATAGCAGCAACATGAGTACAGTGTATAGGTATGTGAGGAGAGCGCAGCGTCGTATGAATGGATATTTGTTTCGAATGTTGCAGAGTGGAAACCGGGATGTCAGGCGTGCGACTGTGGAGTGGCTGAGGCGTGACAGAGAGGGGCGGCTGGGAGTGAATGTGGGTGAGCGTGCTGATGCAATCCATGGTGGTCCGGAACCAAGCCAGGCAAGTGGCTCATCACAGGACATGCCTAGGGTCATGGTGGGGGGTCAGTTAGGGGAGAGAGCTCCAGTGGCACAGGGACAGGGGGATATGAGGGCACCTGCAGACAGGGAGGAGGACCTTGATGTGGGTGATCAGCTGATGGGGGTGCCAGATGTGAGACCCCTAGAGGGTGTGGCACATGAAGTGGGGGCTCCTGCACAGCCAGACCCACAGGGGGGTGAGCAGGCCCAGGAGCCGGCCAGGAGGCTTCGTGCACCCAGGGTGTACAGGGACAGAGTCACATTAGAGGGGTTAACTGATGTGGAAGTGTATGAGCGTTTTAGGCTAACCCGTGCCAGCCTGGAGGAGCTCTATGCGGTCCTGAGGGAGGACATGGAGCCTTCCTCACGGACCAATAGAGCCATCCCAGGCATGACACGGATGTTAGCCGCCATACACATCCTATCATCTGGTAGTTTTCAGAACACTGCTAGCATAGTAGGAGGAATGTCTCAAGCAAGCCTTTCAAGGTGCCTGAGCACATTCCTCCATGCTATCGTTCCGAAAGCTGCCAGATACATCAGTTTTCCCCACACTGGGGAAGAGATCTTGAAGGTGAAAGCAGATTTCTTTCGAATGGGAGGTATCCCCAATGTGCTCGGTGCTATAGATTGTACACATGTAGCATTGATACCTCCTAGAGAGCAAGAAGCCATGTTCCGAAATCGCAAACACTATCATTCCATCAATGTACAGGCTGTTTGTGATGCAGGCATGCGCATACAAAATGTGGTTTCCGGCTTCCCGGGAAGTACTCATGATGCCCATATCCTGCGTGAGTCATCCACCCCTCTTTATTTTGAGTCTGGAGAAGCTCCACCTGGGTGGCTACTGGGTGAGTACCCATAAAGGATCCCCTAAAATATACATAATGTTCCACTGTAATGTTATTCCATTGTTGCGCCATAAAGAAGGTGTGCCGACTGAGCCATTGCATCGTAGCTTGTTGCTGTGCCTAACCCGATGTGACGTGGTCATAGGAGTATGAAGTTCCAAGCCAGAGATCCCTAAACTAACGTCACATTAATCATTGCGTATATTTACAGATGCTTTAACGAGCAGCACAAACTCCCATTCATATCTACATCTCCCATTTTTGTTTCCTTCAGGTGATGCAGGATATAGGTGTTTGCCGTGGTTGTTGACCCCTGTGAACAATCCACGCACAGAGGGGGAGGAGAGGTACAATGCGGCCCATGCCAGAACCCGGAATGTAATAGAGCGCACCTTTGGACTCCTGAAGATGCGCTTCAGATGTTTACATTCCACTGGCGGGGCGCTACAGTATACACCAGGGAAGGTTTGTCACATCATCATGGCCTGCTGTATTCTGCACAATATAGCAGTACAGGCAAACTGTCTGGGGAACATTGATGATGCTCCGCTTGAACCGGCGGAGCGTCCAGTACCTCCCGATGGTGGGGATAACGTTCAGGGGTCACAACTACGTGCCCACGTCATTCGTGAGTACTTCCCATGTAAGTCTGAAACTAATTGCAACCAACTCAAATGTACATGGCTTATGGTTACTAATACATCTCTTTTCTCCTTCCCCATTGTCTTCCAGAATATCCAACAGTCCACAGTAGAGGATAGCTTTGTGATGTAACATATGTCTCGTGACGCATTATTCATACTGGATCAAATACAGCCTGCTCTGATATCCGTTACTGGTAAGTATGCGCACATTCCCATACACATCATATATATTGATATCTGCCAACCTCAAGAAGCTAAGCTAAAGGATGGTCTGATGTATTCCACAATGTCAATGGATATAGGCCTCACAATCGTATTTGAAAACATCTGCCCAGAACAGTAATGTTCACATTGTCTGATCATGCTATTCCACATCCCATGGAGGTCAATGCAATTCCTAGCAATCTGGATATATGAACATAACAGCATACTGTAAACCATAAGAAATGTACCTCATGTGATGCAAAGAGGGGATGTCCCCTGTTCTTTGTCAGCGAATGCTGGTTAAAAGCATTCTCAGTCAGATAACAGGAATAGTCTCAAGGATGTGTTAACTAGGAATCATTGTGCAATATATCATATGGATTGTGTGACTCATCTCATCATATTGCCATTACAGAACTGTTGCCGTGTGTCAACACATTGTTTACCCACACAGACATGGGAAACAACCTTGCCAGCAACAGAACATCAGCTACATCAATGGCGTCTACATTGTAAGTGAGTATTTGCGGGAAACATGTGCATGTATGCATGAGAGGAAATGACTAATAACTCCATTAATGTAGGCCTAACTTTCTTTTTCCCCAAGACATCCCCTATGTATTGCTGAAGCGGTCCGAAATGTTTATCGGACCATGCAGACGTGTCCTGGGGGAACAGATCTCTTCGTTGAATACTCCACTTGATCTATCCAAGGTAGAGAACCACATGTAGATGTCCGAACATGTATCAATGTGTGATAGTTGTGATCTTCCCTTTCTATTACAGGATGCACTGGTGTCTCTCTCTCTCTCTCTCTCTCTCTCTCTCTCCACCCCTGTTTACCCTTAATTTATTGAGTCACTCAAGTCTTCTGCTAACTATCCCAATTAACCCTTTCCACTATGTTTTCTCTTGTCTTCTTCCTCACATCCCCTGCCTTTTCCTCAGACTCTTCTTTACTTCTCCCCTTTTTGTCTGCATCATTTTCATTTCAACTCTCATGCCCACCTCTCTCCTTTTATTCGCCCATCACCTAATCCTACTCAAGCTGTGGTTAAACTATGTGTCTCCTGACTGTCCCATCTGCAGATTACATTATCTGTCCACATGGGGCAGATACCTTATTACAAAATAGTGCATCGCACTTTACATCTGATCCCTTTCCTCTCCGACTAATGCATATCTTTCTACTTGACACAACCTCCTTCCTATGTATCTCTCACTTACTTATTAACCTTGCTATTCCTTATCTACTCTTCCCCATGTCCATTACCTTTAACTTGGAAGTGGTGATTTTCTAATCTTGTGTGGGCCTTTGTGAACAAATCATTTATCAACAGACTTTACGCTCCAAACAGGGCCCTCCATTTTCTTGCGTTGTCAATATTACATACTGTATATTTTTGTGTTCTTCTCCCCAGTACAGCGTTACGGAATATGTTTGCACAATACAAATAAATGAGAATTCGACTAATCCTAATATTCCCACATCAGGACAAATTAGTCTGGGCCATCATTATCATCGTACAGATGGTTAGCTTGTACGAGATCCCAATGCCTAACGTGTGCCGACATACCTACATCTGTTGGTGGCTGCTCATATGGCATATGTAAGGTTTCCACTAATATATTATTTGTGTGTTTGTATTCCAGATCCCGGTCAGAACAAGGCATGACGATAAACAAAGGCATGACGATAAACATCCTGACATTCCGTGGCCATGTCAATGTCCTCATGTATGTGCATGTGTCCGTTTCATTGCTTTGTTGGATCCAGTTTGATATCTGATGACCTTGACTGAATAGCCGATATGTGTCACGAGACAATTTCATTATACAATGCAGATGTGATGTGACATCTGTCAGCTGATGTTCCTGGTATATCCACAGCATGTGTATGCTCATATAGTCTATCTCGATTCACCGGTACCTATTGGTTTAGACATTCTATCCTCTCCTCTACTTGGACTGTTGTGAAGCCTGCAGCACCAACCCTTCAAGATCTTTTCTTCAGTGCTGATGTGACCCTCCCTGTGCATATGGGGAAGAGTAAATCCAGGCTTGGGACTTAACAGTTAAGGAGGTTACGTTAATCTTCAGTTATGCATATTCAACAACAGTGAGTATAGATGCTCAATCAGAGAACAAACTATCACTGATATTGCCTTGTTTGTTGTGAGTTCTCTGCAATAAGTAACATCTGACTGATATGGTCCTGGTCAGGTCACCATCTTTTTGACCAAGGTTATCTATGTGCTGCTTATTGTTGCGTGAGAACTGACGTTATGGGCTCATAGCATTCACTGATTGAGCACTTATACTTCTGATGTGGCATCAGAGTGTCCGTTTAACACCCAAGCATACATTTTGCTCTCCCCATATGTATATCACCTTATTCTGGATTATTATGGTGTTTCCTTATTGACTGTTATATATATGTCGGAACAATAATGAGATCTATTATATTGCCTAATGTTGGTTGATATACTGTACATCCCCTGATCATCCATATCAATGTAATTTTCCATGCCTGCATTCTGCTCTCATATCCCTATTTCCCTGTGTTACTTGGATTTTGTATCCTACCCCCCTCCACCATGATCCTTTGCATACCTGTGTTGATTAGTCAACCTGTGGCTTTGTGGCAAGCTTGCCTTGTTAATTTCGTTAAATATTAAATATGATTTATCTGCGATGTTGTTTGTGTCTGCCTCGTCAATGTTGATACCATAGCATTTCCGGAACATCAATAAAAGGACCTTCAGACTCCACATCTGTGCTCTGCACCATCAGTTAGGGGTGTCAATAGAATTCTCACAGTGTGTTTGCATTACTGATTTCAAACATAAGGGAAGGTTGGTATTAACAATCTATCTGACGCAGAAACAGACAAATGAGACAGGTTTCTGTAAGTGGCTCACATCCTAATAGTGAACATACAGGGCCTCATTCAATTGCGATTTTGCCAATTGAATGGGGCTCAAAATAAGCACAGAACATATATTGTGTCAAACAGATTTTAGTTAGTGAAAACCTTGATTTGGTAGAGATGTTTACTAACTCAACCATTTTTCAGAGAATATATGTTATGTGCTTATTTCAAGCCCTATTCAATTGGCCAAATTGCAATTAAATGAGGGCCACAGTATCTAACATAAGTGAGTACACCCGTCACATTGTTGTTAACATTTTAGTACATCCTTTCATGTGACAACACTGAAGAAATGACACTCTGCTACAATGTAAAGTAATTTTTCGGACCCATCAATAACTCAATACCCAGCCATTAATGTGTAAACCATTGTCACCAAAAGTGAGTACACCCTTAATTTGAAATGTCAAAATTGACATGAAATGTCAATTATGTGTGGCCACCATTATTTGCCAGAACTGCATTAACCCTCATGGCCAGGGAGTTCACCCGAGCTTCCCAGGTTGCCACTGGAGTCCTCTTCCACTCCTTAATGATACATCAGAGCTGGTTGATGCTAGAGACCTTGCACTCCCCCACCGTCAGTTTGAGGATGCCCCACAGATGCTCAATATGGTTTTGGTCTGTCGACAAGCTTGGCCAGTCCATCACCTTTACCTTCTTTAGCAAGGCAGTGTCGTCTTAGCGGTGTGTTTAGGGTCGTTATGTTATGTTGCCCTGCAGCCCAGTCTCCCAAGGGAGGGGATCATGTTCTGCTTCAGTATGTCACAGTACATGTTTTCATTCATGGTTCCCTCAATGGACTGTAGCTCCCCAGTGCCAGAGATAAATGGATAAGTCACAACGAACACAAAAACATTGATATGAGATGAACCCATCATTTTGAACCAAAACAGTGATGCAGAGAGAGGGGAGGCAGCATCTGACATAATTAGGTAAATGCATATAGTGGGAAGCCACACAACATATTAGCAAAAACATCTATACACATGCATATATGTTTGGTCTGGGCCTGCATGCATGCTGCCAGCACTGAGGAGCTACAGTTCTTTGAGGGAACCCATGAATGCCAACATGTACTGTGACAAACTGAGAAAGAGCATGATCCCTCAGATAGGAGAACAGGCCGCAGGGCAGTATTACAACATGCTAACGACAACAAACACACCTCCAAGCCGACCACTGCCTGGCTAAAGAAGCTGAAGGTCAATAGTTGATGAACTGGCCAAGTAGGTCACCAGACCTAAACCCTATTGAGCATCTGTGGGGAACTCCTCAAATGGAAGATGTGGAGTGTAACGGAACCCATCACTGTTTTACCCTGTTTTATGGTTATGGTTAAAATATGATCATACTGTTATACTGTATGTATGTTGGTTTCTGCTCGGCAAAATCTTAGCCCAGACTATTGCAGACCTTGGCATAATAGATAATCCTAGTACAGAGACTCATCATAGGATAAGGAAGTCTATTGTATAAAGTGTTTTCATTATCAGACATAACAAAGAAGGATGATCTAAGCAATGTCTGATTGTATCAAAGTAGCCAGGTAGTCTCCGGGAGGTGTGACCCACCTGTTGTCCCTCAATGTGTATTGTGTGGCCAACTATGGGGGATGTGTGTATTGCCTGTGGGAAGAGATGTGTATATATATATTTCTGGGCAACAAAATAAAGTCCGTATTCATTTGACTCCCAATTGAGTGTGGGCAAATATTGCAGGTTGGGAATGGTGAGACTGTAGTGCTTCTTGGATATTGTACCGTATACCAGCGGAGATATTGGACTGCGTGTTCCAACTCCATTACAGGGAGTGCAAGGTCTCTAACATCCACCAGCTCCATGATATCATCATGAAGGAGTGTAAGAGGACTCCAGTGGCAACCTGTGAAACTCTGGGGAACTCCATCCCCATGAGGGTTAAGTCAGTGCAGGAAAATAATGGTAGCCACACAAAATAATCGCCAATTTCACTTAGGGGTGGACTCACTTTTGATATTTCCCCTGAATTAATCTATCCATGTGTCATGAACATGAATATCATGCATCACCGTTACTGTAATCAAACTCATGAATATTACCTCCACCCTCAGCTGCACTAGTGGCTGTTACCCCAACCCTACATTAACACAGGGCTGGTATATTGAAGGAAGATGTATGTACTAATCCAATAACGTTGGTGTGTAGCATTCATGTGGTGTTTACCAATCATGGTACAGTACAAACGAAACAAACAATGATAATGTGAGCAATACATAATGTTTAATCTTATGTTGCTTTCACAAATATTTACAACCAAAAAAACGGGAGGCAGAAATCCATGGACATCAATAAAATGGAACCTAAAGAGATAAGAACAAGACATCAATTAGAACAATATACGCATTGACTGCAACACCTCAACGTCAATAGATCTGGGACATCAATTGCTTCTATATGCAACATGAACATGTTCTCACCTATTTCCGCTTTCGCTTGGGTTTTTCCTGGCTCTCCTGGCCTTTGGAAGATGGTCCTCTAGGCCGGCCCCGACCTCTTCGGGTGTTTGGAGGCTCTTCCGGCCTGGATGCTGGGGACAGGGTGTGGGATGTTGACGGAGGCGAGTTTGAAGGAGTAGCCCGGTCTTGGTGCTGGCCTTCTCGGGCCATTTCAGGCCTTCGGGCGTACTCCTCCATTAACTGATTATGACGCCTCGCCTCCTGGAACATCCGCTGATTTTGCAGTGTCATTTGAGCCAAGACTTGGTCATTATGGCGTCTCCTCTCCTGTAAGTTCCGGGCATTGTTGCGTCTCCTCTCCTGTAAGTTCCGGGCATTGTTGCGTCTCCTCTCCTGGAAGTTCCGGGCGTTATTGCTTCTCCTCTCCTCGAGCTGCCTGGCATCATGGCGTCTCATCTCCAGCATGAACTGTTGATTTTGCTCACGCTCATGCTGGAGATGAGCCAGGAAATCCGGGCACTGGGCCGCTGACAGCGCAGGACTAACTGCCAGCAACCCAGACCACTGTGTCCTCTGGGTGGATGCACTGCTTACTGGTGTGTCCTGCCTGGGAGACGCCTGCTGAGCCTGCGGGGCCGGAGTGGCTGTCTGGGCCTGCGGGGCCTGTTGGTCTTGAGTGGCCACAGCGGCTGTCTGGGCCTGCGGGGCCTGTTGGTCTTGAGTGGCCACAGCGGCTGTCTGGGCCTGCGGGGCCTGTTGGTCTTGAGTGGCCACAGCGGCTGTCTGGGCCTGCGGGGCCTGTTGGTCTTGAGTGGCCACAGCGGCTGTCTGGGCCTGCGGGGCCTGTTGGTCTTGAGTGGCCACAGCGGCTGTCTGGGCCTGCGGGGCCTGTTGGTCTTGAGTGGCCACAGCGGCTGTCTGGGCCTGCGGGGCCTGTTGGTCTTGAGTGGCCACAGCGGCTGTCTGGGCCTGCGGGGCCTGTTGGTCTTGAGTGGCCGCAGCGGCTGTCTGGGCCTGCGGGGCCTGTTGGTCTTGAGTGGCCACAGCGGCTGTCTGGGCCTGCGGGGCCTGTTGGGCCGGAGTGGCCACAGTGGCCTGCTGGTCCTGCGGGGGCCACATGCCCTGCCAGGGGCCCATGCTCCAGGGCAGCATTGTTTGTGAAGCCATATTGGGGGCACAACCGGAATGGGACCACATTGGGTGGCCCCACATTTGGCCAGCCCACATTGTCTGGGAGCCAGGCGGTGCCATTATCCTGGCTGGAGGCAATTGCTGGCACCTTGTGGATGGCCCAGGTGGACTTTGATAGGAGGGCCCTGCTACAGGGGAAGTTGACGCAGGTGGCCCTGCATCTTCAGAAGGTGCAGGAACCTGCGGAGGCAGGGGACGCCTGGATGGTACTGAAATGAGACAAGATTTTGATTTGAGTATTGTTGTTTCCATATCTCTGAGATCAGAGTGACTTGTAATTGGCTGTGAATGTTTGACGCCAATCAAAATTGATTTGCATCATTAGTATTGTGGATCCTGGCTGGGATCTTTCCTGTTATGTGACACCGACTACTGGCAGCAGCAGTTGGACCAAGGGGCTGATAGATGGCGCTGCCACTGTTATATACATCATTTTCAACTTACACAGAAGCCCAAAAGCACTAGCCCTCACACTTATCCGAACCCCTTACCTTAACAACACCATAACCCACTAAATCTGCATGATTATATAATCTCCAGGAAAATGCTGTGACATGTAGAGGCTGCTCACTGCTGCTACCAGCAGTCACGGTCAGATAACAGGAAAGGGCCCATGGCTATATGTAATGCTGGTGCGGTGTGCCAACTGCAGTTAATTAGAACACGTGCTCATCTGAATCTGTTGGCCAGTGTGTGAGACAGACCAATCTGTGACCAATCCTCAGCAATGTGAGTTAACATGTTAATGTAACATGGTCCAGATTATGCTGTTACACAACACAAACTTACAGTCCATCAGAGTCTGTATCCGCATATGCTGCAGTGTGCACATCCATACATGTACTCTCATGGTGATGTACCAGCTAGACCGGACCTATCCTGTTGTATGTGCGCATATGTGCGCATCTCTGGAAGTGCCCCACCAACGACTCTAGCTACGCCAGCCCAGCAGGCCAGGTAAGTGGTTATGGGTTTCAGGTTCTGGCTACAGTTAGGGGGGATGGGTTAGAGTTAGAAAGTGGTGTTTAGGGGGTTAGGGTTAGAGGGTTACGGGCTTTGGGTGTACCAACTATTTTTGACGGCTACATGGGGACGCAAGCGCAGCCGCATCCCTAGAGTCGGCGGCGGCACTCTTCCAGCACATACTGAAATGCCCACATAAAACAGGATACATCCGTTATACCTAGTTTCAAAATGTACATGAATTCTAAGCAGTAGGAGGGTTAAGCCAAACAGCTATGGATGGGCCAGTTTAACATGGAGTAGAGTGTGACAGGGGAACTCATGACAATAAAAAATCAATTGCAATAGAGTTGTCATGTATGCTTTATATGCACTGGGAACCAACAGCAAACATAACAGTAACATCAATAGATTTGCAAAACGGTATCATAATCAGTTGTGGGAGGAGGTATTGGACATATATTTCATTGATAACAATTCTGACAAGTAGATTTCTTTACACTGGATTTACATGATTTTCGCAGCCTCATATATCTGTAGTCACAACCAGATATCTTACAGTGCAATTCAACGTCAGTTATCTATCTGTGTGGGGTACATGTGCGTACATATGAGGGTGTTAAGGTGTACATGGTACTCACATTGCAGGGTTTCAGGCCGACCGGAGTCCACCAGGCTAGGGAGGCCCACGACTGACGCTGGCCGGATCATGTCGCGGACTGTGGCCTCCCAACCGGGGTATGTGAAGGTTTGTGGCGGCCCACCACCGGTTCCACGTGCTGCTTTGGCCTCATCGGCCATCTTCTTTTTTACATCGATGCGGCAGTCTTGGAACCGGTGCTGGACAGACTGCCAGGTACGATTCGCATACCCCAGCGAGGAGACCTCAGCCGCAATCTCCTTCCAGGCATCTGTCCTCTGCCTGGGCCTCACTTCACTCCCACCGGTTAGGATGGAGTGTCGGGCTTGCACTCCTCTAACCAGTGTTTCGATCTCCTGGCTGGTAAAGTTTGCTGCCCTTTTGCGTGCAGCAGCAGCTTGCTGGCCAGCCTGTGGCTGGGGGCCCTGCTCTCCCTGACCTCTCCCTTCACTGCCTTCTCCCTCCATCTCTCCTCCTCTATCTCTCTTGCTCTCACAAAACCTCCAACTCCAAGACCTGTGTGTCCACTTGCACAGCATACAACACAGTCACAGATTACAGAATTTCACTCCCTTTTAAACTATTTGTGCCCTTGATTGTCATCTTCCTATTGGTTAATTGATTTCAGGTTTGATTTTAGGATTACGGGCTTGAGACTTGGCCGTAGCTTCTTAGTGAAGCACGTACGGGTTTGGCGGATGAGTGCCCTCCAAGCCCGTAGCTCGTTATTCAAACCCGTGCGGGCTTGCATGATAGATGAAGTTAAATATCTTTATTTGCACATTTGAGAGTAGGGGAATGTTGAGCTATTAATTCTGAAACCAAACATCACTTTCACTTTTAATAAAAGTACAGGATGGCTTTTCTATGCTACGACTTGTAAGTTAGCCCTTTACGACCCGTAGGTCTATTTTACCCATTTACGGACTTGACGGAGGCTAATCCCGCAGCCTTTGCGGGTCTGAGGTGCTCCAAGCCCTCGGGACTTTGTCCACGGATATTTGACAAGAATTTGAAAATACAAAAATTGCAGATTTGAGTATAGGGGAATGTTGTGCTATTTTTGCTAACACCTACAATCACTTTATTGTCTCATCAGAGTGCAGGATGGCTTTATTTGGGCTTTATTATGTGCTTAATTGGTGCTAGCGGGACCTGTTTGCTGCAAGTAAGCTGCGGCTCGCTTTTAGCCTTGCAGAGAGGTTTCCCGTAGCAATTGAATAGCAACCGGGGCTTTCCTCCGGCGCGAGCGGCCGCAAGGCGCCGGCCGCAAGCCTGCCGGAGCCCCCGGCCGTAAGGGAATAGAATAGCCGAATAGCTTGCGGCCGGTCCTTGCGGCCCCGCAACGGCTGCGGCCGCTAATAGAATGAGGCCCATGGTATGTTCTGCTCGATGATCTTGTTCTCACTTGCTTAATGATTTCAATTTAGTTTTACAGGTATTGAAATCTAATCTTCCAGACAGTCTCTTTGTAGTCATACAAACAAGCTCTCTTGTAGATCGTATCTCATTTGACATCTGACTGGAAGGTGTGAACGTGTCTGTAATTGCCTGGTTCTCATCATTGACTGACATCCAACATCTACACAGCCTGCTGATTATTTCAGTAACTTGTCTCGTGTGACTGAGCAACCCATACAAGTTCATTTATAGAGGGATCGTTGCAGGGCAGGTTCACAACAGAACATGACCATTTCTAAATGAGTTACACATGAATGAAACAATAAGATCTGAAAAATTAGTCCAGCATTGAAAAGTGTAACCATCTGCATGGCAACAATGACCAGTGCTCTGGTGTCTTAAAGAACTAAAATTAATAAAAATAACTAAAATTAATAATGTAAAAATGTTTTAGAATGTCACTCAAAAGGTAACAAACAACCTGGCTCCCCAAAAATAAGTTGCCAACAGTATCTATTAATTTACCACCTGTTATACTCCAATATATGTAAGATATGGCCATCTTCTTTCTTGTCTTATAAACACAAGACCCTTGTCTGTTGTGAGTAAACTTCCAAGGTGTGTTCCTACTCAGCAGATAAGCTAATCTTCCGCATTATAAAAAAGCAAATAGCAATTCACTGTGTGTAATTGGCTTATTTCCCCCTCCAAGATTTCCACCTACCCAAGAAGAAGCATGTGCTCAAATATAGAGGGAGGTTTATGAAGACAGCAAAGGCATTGGCCAGAACATAATAAAGTTGCATAAAGAGAAAATGACGGTAAAAATGATTTCACTTTTTTATATAACTAAATAAGTTTTTGTCCATTTTCAATATTAGTTCTTTAAGATAGCATAATACCTGTCAGACTAAAATGTCTCTTTATAAGATGGAGAAAATTAACAGAGGAGGCAATATGAGAAGAATGGACAGAGAATATGTAGCATAATGGAAGAATTAAGTAGATGGGAGTTCATGAGGAGACACGGTTGAATGGTGTAAAGGGCACAAGAAATAAAAGCTGTATGGAGCAGAGATAATGGAGGACAAGGCTTGAAGTGTTTGAGAAGCAGAACAAAAACAGGAAAGTTGCGCTGAAGGTGCTCAAGTGCAAGGCCTATAAAGTACTCTGGGGGAGAAGCTTGCAATGAGTGCCCAAGCATTGGGACTCACAATGAGCGCCGAAGGTGATCATTGCAAAGCAGGTAAGTTGTGGGTCGCACTGAGCGCAAAAGGCGCTCATTGCGAGCCACGTGTTTAGTGCCAAAGGCGCTCAGCATGGGGCTCACAATGAGCACCAAAGGTGTTTAGAGGGTCCATAGCCTTGCATTGTGTGGCAAACAGCATTTCAATTTTATTGCGGTAATTTTTGACGGGCAAGTCGCTAGTATTATTATAACTAGCGACTTGCCCATCAAAAATGACGACAATGACAACAATTAATCGCCTTGCGAGCTTTTTTGTAATGTATATTGTATATTATATTTTGTATATACTCCTACGTTCCTGGCTAACTTGTACGTGCCTGGGGGTGATTTGTGCGCCTCGGTCTCCTTTAGTCCCGTTTTAATTTTTTTCGTCCGTCATTTTTTTCTCGCTTTGCCAATTTTCTAGTGCCGAAACTCGCCAATTTCGCCTTAAATTCACATTCAACCTCACTCCCAGGCATACTGTCGTTCCCCCTGTGCTCTTTGAGTGTGTTTTTTTTTTTTTTTTATATGGTGCTTCTGTGCAGGAGCCAGCACCATATAACCATGTGGGCACGTTACTTTGAGGTATCTAGATATCTTGATATGAATACCCTCTTCCCTCATTCAAATTAAGCTATTCATATGCCTTTATATTTAAATATTTACAGGACTAGAGGTAATTGCCGTTTGGCTGTTTTGGGATTGTTTGTTAATGTTAGATTTATGAGACCCTTAATCTTAAAGAAAAACACACAAAAGGTTCTCATGCCCATTTCATTTGGTGTGAATGAAACAGAGGCTCTCTTAAAGTCACACTGCACAAAATGGTACCCTATAACCCTGCAGTGCTATCAGATGTTTTCTATAGCAAATAGAGGGGGTTGGACAATGCCAAATTTTGATGGTTCAGAGCATGTTGAGCTCATTTTTAGCAGTGTCCTGGAAAGTAATTTTAGCTTTGTTATTCCTTGGAGTCTGAGCATGCTCAGTATATTTATTTTCACATTGCTGTACACTGAAAAAAATACAGTAAGAGCCTAAACGCCAATTATTACCCTCATTTGAGAAATATATCATGCTTAGTGGATAAATCAGAAAACATGTAAAATGTTGCAGGTTTCTATGTACCGTATTTACTGTAAGAAAATAAGTTGTTGTAATAATTTCTTTATTGTTATTAGTATAGTTTCAAATGAATATATATTTAGATATATTAGTATCCTGCTAAATATAAGACTATTTTGCATTTGTTTTCGTACAAAAAAAAACTGTAATGTAATGTAGGAATACGTGTGCTTTTTAATTTCCATTTCTGAAGTACTCCTCGAGGGCCACATTTTCAGAAAAATTGAGCTTTCCCCAAGCACCTGAAATTCTCACCCTCACTTATAGCCCTCATTCTTATGAAAAGTGATAGCACACACAGGTGTGTCCAGGTCAACAGATGCATGATCTGGAAATTAACAGTAATAATATTAATAATAAAATACCTTGCAACTTCCTAAGCAAGAGAGAGGTTAGCTGTGGAATGCGTTGGCACGGTCCTTATGCTCATGCAGGTCACTTGTCACTCAGTAACCCTGTAAAGCACAGAGCAATCAGTGATTAAATGAGATGTTTGATCTTAGTGATTTGTAGACTTCTTTGATGCATATATTTGCCAAACTGATGGCAGGTAGTCATATGCAGAACAGCCTTTCAGTAGAATTGGTAGCCACATACATAAGTGTATAGCTCCCAATTAAAAGACCACAGTGGGCACATTTTTTTAAATTTATTTTATTTTATGATTTATATAATATATTTTTTAAATAATAAATCATGATAATGAACAAAATGTTTTTTTTAGAAAGCATAACTAAAAAGCATAACTTTTTATTCAGGATTGCTACCTTGTTGTGGTGAAGGGGCTTGTGTACCTCAATGAAGCTGTGAGCTAAACCATGCAGGGTCATCCAAGATGGGCAGGTCATATCAAAGCGGTCAGACAAATTGTGGTCAGCTGGGGAAGGAAATGGAAACCCACTCCAGTATCTTTGCCAAGAAAGCCTCTTTGCTCTGACCTGACCATCTTGGGTGACCCTACATGGCATAGCTCCCATTTTCACTGAGGTACACAAGCCCCTTCACCACGACAAGGTAGAGATCCAGAAGGGGATAGCAATCCATTAGGTGCAGTGGTATAGAAAGGCAATTATTATAGTTCGTTAATGTTCAAATACACATTATAACCAACCTTAGATAGAAGAAGCAAGAAGGAAAAATGGAGGCAAAAAGAAAAAGAGAGGACATGTTTGAGGATAACATCATGACAATGACACTTCAGTACAAATTTTCTCTAATTACAATTGCTATATTATTTGACAACCTTTAACTAGCCATACTTTCACGGCCAGTTGGCTACTTGTGGCTAATGGCGACAGAGTTTTATTCAGCCATAATTTACAAGGAATTTATGTATTTCAGCTTTGTCAATATGTTTTTGAGATGTTCACAGATATGTATTTCTGAATGCTGCTACTCTGGGCCACTGGAGATGTGCATATGCTTGCTAAGCTCTCTTCTTCTGTGCCCAATGAATACTACCCTTCTTCCAGTAAGACCAAACTGTATATGCATATTTATTTTTACAATGGAATAAACAGCAACCACTAGATATATCTTGTAACATCTCACCCTGAATTTGTGACTCTATCCAGGAACATACCATCTCTCTAAATATGGTCTCTTTAAAAATTCAAGAACAAGAGGTCATAATTTGAATTTGGAAATTGGAAGATTTAGGGGTAATGTGAGAAAGTACTACTTAACAGAAAGAGTAGTATGTACGTGAAAAAGCCTTCCAGTTGAACTGGTAGAGTCAAACACAGTTAACAAATGCAAGAATGCTTGTGATAAGAATGACGTTATTCTGATGCTTAACTAAGATAAACTTTAATATAGGTAGAATGGGCAGACCACATGAGCCTGCTGTCAAATATGTTCAGTAATTTCCGACTCTCCATGACCTCATGGACATTAACACACCGGGCACATCTTTATGGCCGAGACATGCTGATCCATTTGGCATTCATGGCAGAGATACTGGAGTGGGTTGCCAGTTCAATCTCTAGTGGGCCACAGCATACAGCTCCTGGTATTCCTACGTGGTTTCACATCCAACTACTGACCAGGCCCAACCCTGAATGGCTTCAGGGTGGTGTGACCCCTTGGCTCACTGACTGGAATTGAACCCAGGTTGCAGCAGTGAAAGCACTGAATGCTAACCGCTGGACAACCAGGGAACCCTGGAGGCTTAGAGGACAGGAGGCTGCACAGTTCTGTAATGAAGGGGAAAATAATATAAAGCAACCCATCCCTGCATACTATAAACATGAAGAGCAGTTAAATCTCAAATATATACCAAGGTCAGAATGCTCTATATTCAAATATCTTTTTGTTGTAAGCCACTAATGAGAGACAGATAAGAGCAAAAACATGGACATAACAAACAAGAACAGGAGTGATGGGCAGGAGAGATAGAGAGAGGAAAAAGACATGAACATGACAGGCAGAAGGAAACAAGATGACAGACCTGTCCACAGTGATTCCCGCTGACTTCCAGTTTAACCTTCTACCTATGTGAGAGAGTAGGTGAGGATACATGAGTGGCTTGCAGTTGTCTCATGACTTAAAAGAACCTTGAAGCAATATCAGGAAAAAACTGTTTCATTAATTTAATTAATTAATTAAAGTAAGAATGTGGCAATGTGTAACAGCATGACCCTACCTGCGAAACACCGGGGCCTACAGCTTGGCAGCCTTCTGCTACTGGTAACAGGCTGGAGTAAAGGGGTATCTTTATTTTTTAAGGAAGAAACTCATATTACAATGTTTATAGAAAAGTCATCTGATCACCCTAGAGGTAATCTGACCAACCACATTTAGTTTTGATGTTCTATCAACCCTACAAACACTTACAACCTTATTAAATGGCAATTCGGCAAATTGAATAGGGCTCTATATAAGCACAGAGCATACAGAAGTTTTTAGTTAGTGATCTCCTATCCAAAAGCAAGGTCTTCACAAACTAAAAACTTCTGTAAAAACAATATGCTCTGTGCTTATATAGAGCCCTATTCAATTTGCCGAATCACAATTTAATAAGGCTGATAGCTTTTATATAAAGGTTCCAAGGAAGAAGTTCCAAATTATTTTGTACAGGGGCACTCCATTCAATAGATCCACCACTCCTGTTATCATTTGTAACTGGAAAAGTATATTGATAGGACAGATATAGAAATTTACATGAACCTGCATGATAGAGTGGTCGCTGGACCAGCCCTATTACCACCTTTATCCTTTAACTTACACACAATAATGAGTACTAATATTTTGGACACATTTGGCCACAGCCACTTTTATTAACCAGTTGTCATAGTTACATAGTATTTGAGGTTGAAAAAAGACTTATAGTCCACCAAGTTCAACCTTTAAATATCTCCTCTGATTCTCAATATGCAGATTAGTTGCTAATCGATTCAGAGGAAGGCAAACAGAAAAAAGAAAAAATGTATACATTGCCAATCATCTTAAAAGGGAAAAAAATGAATTCCTTCCTGACCCCAGAAACTGGCGATCGGATTCCTCCATAGATCAATACTCTCTCTCTAATTAACCAGGATAACCCTGAATGCCCTTTTCATTTAAAAATATAGCCAGTCCCTTTTTAAAGTTATCCATCGAATCTGCTGTCACCACCTCCTTTGGAAGAGAATTCCTCAGATTAACCACCCTTACTGTGAAGAACCCTTTTCTTTCTTTAAGGTGGAATCTTTTTACTTTTTTGTCAGTTGAAAACCTCTTGGCACAAAAAGCTCCCTTGACAAGTCTTTATACTGACCCTGGATGCATTTATATAGGGTAATCATATGCCCTCTTAAAAGCCTTTTTTTTTTAGAGAAAATAAGTTTAATTTGGTTAGTCTTTCTTCATAACTTAGCCCCTCCATTCCCCTTATTAGTTTTATTGCCCCTCTCTTTACCTTTTCTAGCTCTAAAATGTCCCTTTTATGAAGTAGTGCCCAAAATTGTACTAGAGATTTGTATAGTGGCAGAATTATATTTGCTTCCCTGGCTTCTATACCCTTCTTAATACATGCTAATATTTTATTTGCCTTTGCAGCTGCTGCTTGGCTTTGAGCACTGTTACCTAGGTGGTTGTCCACAAGCACTCCCAAATCCCTTTCAATATCTGATACCGCTAGATTTGCTCCATTAAGATTATTTTTTTTTATTTATAAATTGCATGGCTATTTTTCCTTCCCAGATACATAACTTTACATTAATTTGTATTAAATCTCATCTGCCATTTAGATGCCCATTCCTCTCATTTATGTAAATCCCTTTGGAGGGAAAGTACATCATTATCTGATTTAATTAACTTGCCACAACTTTGTGTCATCAGCAAAAATGGAAACAATACTCTCCAGTCCTACTTCTAAGTCATTAATAAATATGTTAAAGGAAAAAAGTAGAGGACCTAATATTGACCTAATACCCCCAAAGAACCCCACTTACCACATTAGTCCAATCCATTTACCACAACCCTTTCTGTCTTTCAGCCAGCTCTCAATCGATGAGCAGATATTTACAGCAAAATATTAAACGCCTTTACAAAATCCAAAAATACTACATCCACTGAGTTGCCTTGATCCAAGTTCCTACTAACCCCTTCATAGAAACAAATTAGATTTCTTTGACATGACCTTTCCCTCATAAATCCATGTTGACTCCTACTTATAATCTGGTTCAAATAGACATATTCTTATATATTATCCCTTATTAACCCTTCTAAAAGCTTTCCCCCTACAGAAGTGAGGCTTAATGGTCTATAATTCCCCGGATTCGCTCTTGTCAATATAACAGAAACCATAACTGGTCACGTGACCAACATAAATGGTTCAGGAGCCAGTGTGTTGTTTCTAGGTAGGCCTCCACATGGATTGATCAGAGAGAAGAATTACTTTGACTACTAAAATTAATTAGACCGAGTTCAGCCCCAGAGGGGTGGCACTTAGAAATTACAGAACCCAGGTTTGGCACACCTTCTGCGCTCATTGCGAGCCTCTACCTCCGTCTACTGTACGGGCAGCGCTCATCGCAAGCCCCGCAATGAGCAGCTTTGTCAACTCACAACTTTCGTGCTTCGCAATGATCACCTTTGGCGCTCATTGCGAGCCTCTCCTCCCGTCTACTGTACGTGCCTCGCGATGAGCGGCTTCGCCTCTCAATGCAGGCCTCGTTAACCTTCAACTTTTGTGCTTGGGAATGCCATGTGTCTCTTTCCACCATCTCCCCCCTGTCCATTCCCTGTGTCTTTCTCCTCTGTGTGTCTGCTGAATGTTTGCATGGTGTGCACAGACTGTTGGTTTTATTTTCAAAGTCCCGCGTGCCTGGCGTTACTGTCTTCATTGTCATGTATTTTATAATTCCTACGTGCCTGGCATTGTTTGGCCTCGTTTTGAACCAGTTTCAAAATTTTTACGTTTTTTTCGGCCGACATTTTTTCCTTGCTTAGCCAATTTTTGATTGTCGAAACATGCCAAATATGGCTCAAATTCTCTTGCAACCTCACTCCCAGGGTTCCTGGCTTTACCCCTGTGCCGTGTCTGAGTGTGTTATTTTTTTTATTTTATTATTATGCTGCTTTTTGGTGTTTTTCTACTTACGCTCTTGAAAGAATTTCGGCCTTTAAATTAGTAAGCTGCGCGCCATTAAATTATTAAACTGCGCGCCTACTTACGAGCTTGAAACTATTTTGGCCATTAAATTAGTAAACCGCGCCTCGTTATCAGCAGCAAAGTACTAAGTTTTTTGGCGGCTATCGTGGCCATCAACATAAGCGCCTTCTGTGCTCATGTCTATGCTGTTTTAAAGTCCTGCGCGCCTTCGGTGCTCATTGCAGCCTAACTCTCGCGATCGCGAGCCCTGCAATGAGCGGTTGCGGCGCTCATTGCAGCCCCGCAACTGCGTCCCCCGCTTCTAGAGGACAACTCCAGCAGGCCTTCAACGCTCATTGCAGCCTAAGTAACACAGGCCTCTCGATGAGCATCTGTGGAGCTCATCGCGAGGCCTGCAACTGCGTCCCTTGCTTCATGAGGGCAACTCCAACAGGCCTTCGCAAGGGCCGCAATTGAGTGACCAACATCGCAAACGTCTCCAACATTCGTAAAACCAACAACTATATATATGATAAATGAAGAAAACATGCAGCACATAACTGTGACATCATAGGTGCCACCTGTGGCAGTGGACAGACCAATGCATGTTAACTCTTGCCTGTCATTGCAGCCCCGCAACAGCGTCCCTCGCTTCGAGAGGGAAACTTCCGCGGGCCTTCGACGCCTAAGTCCCACGCCCATTGGCGCTCATTGCAGCCCTGCAACTGCGTCCCTCGCTTCACCAGGGCAACTCCCATGGGCCTTCGCTAGGGCAGCAAGTGCGTGACCAACATTGCAAACATTCCCAACCTTCGTAAAACCAACCACTATATATATGATAAATGAAGAAAACATGCAGTACATAACTGTGACATCATAGGTGCTACCTATAGCAGTGGACAGACCAATGCATGTTCACTCTATTAGCACTGGTGTCAGGATGTATCACAATAAAGAACCACAAGTAATATACATGTTTGAAAACTTTGAGTCAGAGTCAAAAGCATAATTGAGGAGGGACAAGATCATAAACCTAGCTATTAATTAAAAAAAATCTATTTTATAAACAATTGACTGTACACAACTTACTTAAAAAATAAACAGTTTGAAAAAATACATTTTGATGTCTATGTTGGAGCCTCGAGGCATTCACAATATTTTGGTTACAGTAAGGTGTGTGTATGAAAGAGAGAGGTACTTACATTTCTGTAAATCAGTGATTGCATTTCCTTATGCAGGCTGCCTGCTTCTGGGCCTGTGAAGGTATGGGAGGATGGTGTCATCTTCAACAGATCCTTTTCCACTCCTCTACTTAAAGACAAAAACACACCTTTCATGATCAAGCTCACAGGAAATGATGCAACAAAGATAAGACGGAATCTTCAATTTGTACAAAGAGTCTTCAAAAATGCTAATCCTGTCTAAAATGTGTAAATGTTTATGACTTACATAGCTGATAATGTTGGCAGTTTGTTAAATACATCAGATGTGTTTTTTTGTGATCTACAGTGGTACTTTAACCTTTTACTGGCTGTAGAGTGATTAATATTGTTCAGCAAATATTCAGTTATGTTACTTGAGCTACCCAGGCACCTTTGCCTGCATCACAATGTGTCCTGCCACCACCACAATGCTTGCTCAATATAAAGAGGACCACCCCACAGCTCCTGTTCATTCAGCTTTAGCCTCCTCTGGTGGCTACTACCTTGTCCAGAGTGGGTTTGATATCCATAGATGGGTGAGCAGTCTCAGGGAAGTGGCATACTTCTAGATTCAAGACTAACTTCTTCAACCTCAGGGCATTTTTGGCCATGTCCATCACCTGCAAAGTGAGCTAAGGAAGATGGCGCTGGAGGCCCCACACACCTTTTCTCCATTGCTAGAGTAGATGATAGACTTTTTTATTTTTTTATTTTATTTATAATATTTTATTTTCAGATTTTTATAATTACAAACAGTGTAGGCATTACACATACAAATAAAGAAGAAAACATTAAAATAAGTATACGAGACAACAACATTCATAGTTGTTTTCACTTAAATACATCAGTTATTAAATAACAGTATTAGGATTCTTTTAATATATCGTTATCATAGAATATTTTACTTGTAATCAGAAAATAAAAAAATTAAATACACAACATAGGAGAAAAGAGAGAAAAAAAGGTAATATACTTTCTCTTTCTATTTTCTCTACTTTCTCTACCCTCTTTTTTCCTTCTTTTTTTTATATTGTGGTTTTCAACTTTTCAAACTTACAAATTTATATAGAAACATGCGTCCAATTGGAATGAATCAGGAAATATAGAATAAGTTGAGTGGTATCAAAAAAGAGTAAAAAAAATTGATTAAGTTAAATCCATTCATAGGCCCTCATTCAATTGCAATTTGCCCAATTGAATAGGGGTCTAAATAAGCACATAACACATGTTTTGAAAGAAGTTTTTAGTTAGTAAACATCTATCCAAAAGCAAGGTTTTCACTAACTAAAAACTTCTTTCAAAACATGTGTTATGTGCTTATTTAGACCCCTATTCAATTGGCCAAATCACAATTGAATGAGGGCCATAGTAAGTTAAACAACCTTTCCTTGAAGTCTGGTGGAAGGAGAGAGAGGCTCATGGAATTAGTGCTTTCATTTGAATAATAATAGTGGTAGTATAAATTCTATGGCCCTCATTCAATTGAAATTTGGCCAATTGAATAGGGCTCCAAATCTGTACATAACATATTTTTTTAAATACGTTTTTAGTTAGTAAACATCTATTCAAAAGCAAGGTTTTCACTAACTAAAACCTTATTTAAAAAAGATATGCTATGTGCTTATTTACAGCCCTATTCAATTGGCCAAATCGCAATTGAATGAGGCCCTATGTCTTCCAAAGAGACTATTTTAGAATTATTTTTTTGATGATCATTGTGATAATGCTATATAATCCAATTATATTTGTTTATTTCTATCTACTATGGTCATGAGTTCAGTCCATATTGGTAAAGATTGTTTTTCCAACCTATGGCTATAAGCCACTTAGATGCCAATAAAGTGTTTATAATTACATTACTCTGCTTAAAGTTAATTTTATCCGGTAAAATGTGAAATAGTACAATCTCAATTCTAGCTGAAATTTAATAATTTTAGATATTTGTACTATACATGTAGACCAATTTTTTTTTATGGACACAATTCCACCACATATGTTCTTCAGTTCCTATGTGATCTTTACATCTCCAACAGTATCCTTGATTTGCTTGTGGAGCAATTATCTTTAATTTCTTTGGGGTCATATACCAACGCTGCATCAGTTTGAAGTATATTTCTCTTAATGATGAATTATTTCTATTGTTTCTCCGTTACTAGAAATGCTTTGTATCACTGATTTATATGACACACTATCCCAAGATTTTGTTCCCATTTTTGCATTTTTGCATTTTTTTCCATTTCTATTTGGGACTTTATAATGTTTTTGGCATTTAGATATTGTACATTTTATCTTTGTATCATTTAAACCTTTTTCAAATTGTGTCAATTCTCTATTTACTAATATTTCATACTCCGAGTTCTCAATTGCTGCGTAGAGGATATTATAAAATAACCATTTTGTAGGCGGAATCTGGTATTCACCTAATATTACCTCAAAAGATTTCATTTTTTGTTTATGAAATAAATCACTTAGGGCCTCATTCTATTATCGGCCGTAAATCAGCCGTAAGGCTGCGATTCCTTGCGGGGGTTCTGTTACCTCGCAATTCTATTATATGGCCCCGCAAGGATCTCCCCTTACGGCCGGCCGCATATCTTGGAACCGGCCGTAAGCTCCAAAATTCTTAAAGTCAAATATAAATTGAAGACTGCACTGTACAGCTCTGTAAATGCTAGGGATCATATTGGGGGACATGAGGATTAATAGTAACCCACTCTCAAGCTTGCACATCAGCCCAAACCCGAGTTGACATTAACTCTTTATTTTCCGGCCGCAGCGTGGGCGGGTCTGGGGTGCTCCAAGCACTCTGGACTTTTTACATGGATATTTGACATATATTAAAAGATAATTTATTTGCGGATTTAAGTATAGGGGAATGTTGTGCTATTTTTGCTAACACCTAAAATCACTTTATAGTCTCCTCAGAGTGAATGATGGCTTTATTTGGGCTATATTTAGTGCTTAATTGGTGCTAGCGGGACCTTTTTCCTGCAAGTAAGCTGCGGCTCGGTTTTAGCCTTGCAGAGAGGGTTCCCGGAGCAATTGAATTGCAAATAGGATTTTCTTGCGGCCGATTCTCTTGCGGCCGTTTTAGATCAAAGGCTTTTCTCCGGAGTGAGCGGCCGCAAGGGATAGCAAGGCGCCGGCCGCAAGCCTGCCTGAATCCCCGGCCGGAGGGGAATAGAATAGCCGAATAGCTTGCGGCTGGTCCTTGCGGCCCCGCATCTCCTACGGCCGCTAATAGAATGAGGCCCTTAGGGTTTTTAATTCCCATTTTTTCTCAGGTTATATTTGAAAAAGGGGTAAGTTCGAAGGGTATTTTTTGCAATGGAATATTTTGGGCTGGCATTTTACTAATTCATTTTTTTTATTGAATTTAAACCACTATTTTATCAAAGTTCTAGGGATAAGTGGTAGTTTATGTAATACTTTATTATCCATTTTTTATCCCAAAATATATATTGTAAATGAGTATTTTTGACCAATTCATTTTCTATATTTAGAAATTTGGGTATATTTTCTTTTATAGGGAATTTTATAAGATTAACCAAGTTAACTGCATTTGACTATTGTATTATATTTGGTGCTGCTAAGCCTCCTTTAGAAAAAGCTCTAGAGGCAATTATAAATAAGGCAATTATAAATAAGATTATCTATTATTTTCTGAAATTGTTTTAGTTTTTTCACTGAAATCTTTAATGGTAAATTTCTTAAAATATAAGTTATTTTGGGGAGAATATTCATTTTGATTACTGCAATTCTTCCTAAACAGGATAAATTCAGGGATTTCCAATTTAGTAAAATAGATGAAATTTGGAAAAAAGTTTATCCAAGTTATTTCTAACACTTTTTTATTTTTTTATTGATAAACTCAAAGTGCTAAGGAGCAATAAAAGGAAGGGGACTGCTGCGCTCATCGCAAGCCCTGCAATCAGCACTTCCAGTGCTCAATGCAGCCTAACTCTCGCGGGCCTTGGGATGAGCGCCTGTCATTGCAGCCCCGCAACAGCGTCCCTCGCTTCGAGAGGGCAACTTCCGCTGGCCTTCGACGCCTAAGTCCCATGCCCATTGGCGCTCATTGCAGCCCTGCAACTGCGTCCCTCGCTTCACCAGGGCAACTCCCATGGGCCTTCGCGAGGGCCGCAAGTGCGTGACCAACATTGCAAACATTCCCAACCTTCGTAAAACCAACAACTATATATATGATAAATGAAGAAAACATGCAGTACATAACTGTGACATCATAGGTGCTACCTATAGCAGTGGACAGACCAATGCATGTTCACTCTATTAGCACTGGTGTCAGGATGTTTCAGAATAAAGGACCACAAGCAATATAAATGTTAGAAAACTTTGAGTCAGAGGCAAAAGCATAATTGAGGAGGGAAAAGGTCATAAACCTAGCTTTTAATAAAAAAACTTTTTTTTTATAAACAATTGACTGTACACAACTAAATTGAAAAATAAACAGTTTAAAAAATAAATGGCTGTAGAGTGATTAATATTGTTCAGCAAATATTCAGTTATTTTACTTGAGCTACCCAGGCACCTTTGCCTGCATCACAATGTGTCCTGCCACCATCACAATGCTTGCTCAATATAAAGAGGACCACCCCGCAGCTCCTGTTCATTCAGCTTTAGCCTCCTCTGGTGACCACTACCTTGTCCAGAGTGGGATTGATATACAGGGAAGTGGCATACTTCTAGAATCAAGACTAACTTCTTCAACCTCAGGACCTTTTTGGCCATGTCCATCACCTTGCAAAGTGAGCTAAGCAAGATGGTGCTGGAGGCCCCACACACCTGTTCTCCATTGCTAGAGTAGATGATCCTGGATCTGACCTCTGATGATTATACAGGTATGATTATTATTCAAGGGCAGTCTGGCTCGCTATCTAGGCTAACCACTGAACTATTTTATAATTTATTTCTCCAAGAGTAGGTAATGATCAGCACCTTAAATATCTTTTTATTGTAAAATTGGATAAACTCTTGTTTTCTACATAAAGAAAAGCAACTCACAGCAGTGATGTGTGAGGAGTGAAAAATACCTGAAGGATTAGAAGCATACAGCCTTATTAAATTGTGATTCAGTAAATTTAAAAGGGCTCTATTTAAACACACAGGGCCTCATTCAATTGAGATTTGGCCAATTGAATAAGGCTCTAAATAAGCATATAACGTATTTTTTTAAAGAAGTTTTTAGTTAGGGAAAACCTTGCTTTTTGATAGATGTTTACTAACTAAAAACTTATTTAAAAAGTATATGTTATGTGCTTATTTAGCGCACTATTCAATTGGCCAAATTGCAATTGAATGAGGGCCACAGCATATTTTATTTACAGAAGTTTTTAGTTAGTGAAGACCTTGCTTTTGGATAGAAGTTCACTAACTAAAAACTTCTATAAAAAAATATTCTGTGTGCTTAAATAGAGCCCTTTTAAATTTACTGAATCGCAATTTAATAAGTCTGTTAATGTCCAGGTCAAACTGCTGCCTGAGAGTACATCAGGAAGTGACATTCAGAGACTTCTATGTAATACATCTACAGTCAGACAGTCTATGGGATATCACTCGTCACTCACTCACTGAATGTTCTGTGAATACATATGCAATTTGGACTGTTCCTTTGATCATAAATAATATTCCTATTTGAGAGAGAGTGGGTGCCGCCGGAAGCAGATGTGACAGATGTCTGCCCACCGAACTCAGATGTGACAGACGTCTGCCCGCCAAGAGAAATGCAGCTCGCAGGATGCATTGGTCCTTGTAAGTCGGATCCTGCATCCAGTTGTCGCGAGGAGACCAGAGGCACCAGAGAAGTGATGTGAAGCAGGCTATCCTGATTGAGGCTGAGCTACAGACAAGCTGAAACAGGTGGGAGGTGATATTTGAGCCTTGGAGACAGAACTTGGGTGCCCTTCTCCTACAGCCATTAATTGACCCAGCAGATCCTTTATGGCATTATTAATTAAAGCTATATAAACAAGCCTGAATACAGGTGTGAGAAAAAAAATGCAGGATTATTTTTAGCTCCGTGAATGTTGCACTTTTTTATTTTTTTATTGATAAACTCAAAGTGCTAAGGAGCAATAAAAGGAAGGGAACTGCTGATTTCTAATTTATAAATAAGTACAAAGAAGTTCTGCAATATTTCTACGTCTTCGGAATTGAAACGTCTTCAGAATTGAGACGGGCTGTATACCTTCACAGGCCTCCTGGGGTTGGTAGGAAGGCCACGTGACCTGGCAGGCCTGGGAGTATGGGAGAGAGGGGGTAGCTAGCTGGGGGCGGAGTCACTAATAGGAGTTGGTGCCATTTGGCCATTATGCCCCCAGCTAGCCAAGTAATTAGATCCCACCCATCCATCCCTAATATTTGAAACATAGGTGTTCATTTATTGTAAATGTGGAAATGATGTGTTTATGTATTGAAAATTGGAAAATATGTGTTCATGGTTGTAAATAAAAAAAAACATAAATGGAAAATAAAGAAATATAATAAGTCAAGTTTTGAGTTACATCTGTTTACGGCATTAGCAGATGTGGTATAGTCTTAGTTTTTCAGGTTGTATTATGATGTTTTTGTATTTGTTGTCTGTCACAGCGGGGGGTGGTGAGGGGAGTCGTCGGGACAGTGGTAAAGTGGGTGTGATCTTACCCTACGGGGGTATGGATGTTACATCACGGTAGGCCCTGGACGAGGGTTCAGGGCAGAGATTGTAATGTCTCGGGTCAGGCTCCTCCCCTCACTTGTTTATGTTTACTTAATTAATGGTATTGTTGTTATTATGGGATATTGGTTTTACCAATAAACGCTGTGGCCAGTATGTTACCCCAAAAAGTGTTTGTGTCTAATTATTTACTTAGAGGGCTCAGGAAGTGTTTTGTGCCAAATTAATTATTCAGGGAGCGAGTTGTGCCCAAGTGTCATACGGACATACCCACTGGGCCGTGCGCAGGTCATGAATTATTGAATCTGGTGAGATGACATCTGAACCTCTGGCCTAGCCTTCTCCTACAGCCTCTTATTGGTTCAGCAGATCTATGTTAGTAGCATGAACCAAAGCTATGTGCATAAGCCTGACTTGCCGGTAGAGGCATATAGGAAGTTTTCTCAGTATACCAAGCTGGTGAAATCTTGTATAAAATGTGAAAACTAGAGACTGCGAACTGTAAAGGGGAGAATGAGTCTCTTATCTCCCAGATGCACCTGATGCATGCTGCACTGTTAATGCTCTTCTAATCTGTGCACTTTGGGGGAAGCTAGAAAAGAGGAAGGGTATACCTGTACTTCTGGACTTTGAACTGACATTTATACTATGTTATGGAGTGCCTGTTGCCTAAACCTTATAGGATACTATGTGAATGGATGATCCTAAGAGTGAGAGAGGCAGACTCGGCGGAGATGATGGATCCTAGATGGGATATAATGTACCTGGGCATTACAGAGAAAGTCTTATGGTTGAACTGTGCGCTCACATTTCTGGAAAGTAATACCTAGAAACTCAAAGAGCCTGTGAGAGAGGCAAGCTTGAGTTAAAATACTGGAATTGAAACCAGAGCTGGAGCAGGCATTTCTCTATTTTGCGTGGGGACTCCATAAGCATGATGCAGGTATAAACTCAGGTATAATCCCAGACTGGAATAGCAGTATTGGGCTTTCCTGAAACAGCACTGTAGGCTTTTAAAAAAAAATGGGAATTAAGTCTGAAGGAAACTATGATGAAATACTTCAGTTTCAATATGCCACTTACCTCTTATTAATATTACTGGATAATTAGCTCAAAAATTAAGCCCACATGAACTAATGATATTCCTGAAAGACCCAAAGTCTCTGCAATTACACTAATGGATTCTAAGAATCAATGAGAGAGGCAGAATGGGTGAAGATTGTGGACATATATATGCCATGCCTGTGTAATATGGAATGAATTTGTAGAAATAGACTATATGTTCACACACCTGTAAAAATGTATTTAAGATCATTGACAATATATAACATGTGGTGCAGAATGCAGGATTTTTGCCATTTTGAAAGACCTTATGAGTACGGATAACTGGTTTAATCCAGGGAATTGATTATTAAAGATGAACTGACTGAGTTGCCGTTATACAGCCACAATAAATTCCCCCAACGTGTAAAACCGTAGCCCGTAACGGAGCCCCCAAGACTTAAGGCTATTAAATTGGCCATGTAAAGCTACCTGCAAACAATCGGCGGGTGACATGCAGAAAAACCCTACAGGAAATCAAAACTAGGTTGCCGCTAATCCTTTGATCTGTCAAGCCTGTAAATGTTACGTTCGAAAATCCCTATTAAATTGCTACGAATCCACTGGCTTTCAAACCCGTAGCGCGCAAATGGAGCCAAAAAGCCTATTGATACTAGACAGTCCTCGCAAGGGGGTTAAAGTCCTATCCGTAGCACTGTAAATGCAAATATCAACACACTACTGTACTTAAAATTAAAGGGAAAGTGATGTTAGGTATTAAAATTAATAGCACTATATTCTCAAGCTCACAAATCTGAAATATAAAATACTTTTTTAATGTGTAATTTGCGTGTTATATCGCAATCCCGGCAATTAATGTCTTAATACATATAATGGAACTTGCATGGACTAGAATATAATATTTATGGATATATTAATATTGCATTCTTTCTGGAATGCAAGTCCGATCGTAACTTGTAATTGAAGCCCATAAGGATTTGAAATCTAACCTCCAATTTTCAGTGACTTAATGATGACGATCTCTTTTATCATTGTCTCCGTCTAAATCCGTAACTACGGGTTTGACTAATTGATCATGTACATGGCCAGACATGCAATGTGCGCAAGATTTATGGGTGTGAGTCTTCGGCCCGTTGGCCGCAACATGGTTGAATGTAATAGCTCTTTAACTATACAGAATTTCAATCCAGCAGGCTTTGCGGATGTACCATTGCCGCTATGGGCTTGGAATTTAATATGGCCCATAGTGACT
Organism: Discoglossus pictus; assembly: GCA_027410445.1. Classification (NCBI taxonomy): domain Eukaryota; kingdom Metazoa; phylum Chordata; class Amphibia; order Anura; family Alytidae; genus Discoglossus; species Discoglossus pictus. Next base: position 99,452,485 of record CM050167.1, read on the forward strand.
CAATAGACGTGTAAACATTCTGCAAATAGTGGTGTTTTTGTTTGTTTGTTTTGTTCTTTCTGTATCTATGTGATTTTAAAATTGTAACAACAAAACTTAGGAGCTACAACCCATGACATATTCCCAGGTGTTTGATATATTAGTTGATTTATAAAGTTTATAACATCTTGGTGATTTATAAAAATGATATGATTGAGGAAATGTTAATTGGTAGACTATGTAGCAAAAAAAGCAGCATAATAAGAATAATGCTGAAAATGAAAGATGTGAAAGATATGAAGAAACCCTATAACCTGAGCTTTGTGGACAAAGAAATGTGGAAGGGAAGTTATATACAGTGGATATACAAAGTCTACACACCCCTGTTAAAATGTCAGGTTTCTGTGCTTTAAAAAATGAGACAAAGATAAATCATTTCAGAACTTTTTCCACCTTTAATGTGACCTATAAACTGTACAACTCAATTGAAAAACAAACTGAAATCTTTTAGGTGGAGGGAAGAAAAAAAAAAAGAAAAATAATGTGGTTGCATAAGTCTGCACACCCTCTTATAACTGGGGATGTAGCTGTGTTCAGCATTAAGCAATCACATTCCAAATTGTGTTAGATAGGAGACAGCATACACCTGCCATCATTTAAAGTGCCTCTGATTAACCCCAAATTAAGTTCAGCTGCTCTAGTTGGTCTTTCCTGAAATTTTCTTAGTCGCATCCCACAGCAAAAGCCATGGTCCACAGAGAGCTTTCAAAGCATCAGAGAGATCTCATTGTTAAAAGGTATCAGTCAGGAGAAGGGTACAAAAGAATTTCCAAGGCATTAGATATACCATGGAACACAGTGAAGACAAGTGGAGAAAATATGGCACAACAGTGACATTACCAAGAACTGGAGCTCCCTCCAAAATTGATGAAAAAGACGAGAAGAAAACTGGTCTGGGAGGCACATAAGAGGCCTACAGCAACATTAAAGGAGCTGAAGGAATATCTGGGAAGTACTGGCTGTGTGGTACATGTGACAACAATCTCCCGTATTCTTCATATGTCTGGGCTATGGGGTAGAGTGGCAAGATGAAAGCTTTTTCTTACAAAGAAAAACATCCAAGCCAGGCTACATTTTGCAAAAACAAATCTGAAGTCTCCCAAAAGCGTGTGGGAAAAGGTGTTAAGGTCTGATGCAACCAAGGTTGAACTTTTTGTCCATAATTCCCCAAAATATGTTTGGCGCAAAAACAACACTGCACATCACCAAAAGAACACCATACCCACAGTGAAGCATGGTGGTGGCAGCATCATGCTTTGGGCTGTTTTTCTTCAGCTGGAACTGGGGCCTTAGTTAAGATAGAGGGAATTATGAACAGTTCCAAATACCAGTCAATATTGGCACAAAACCTTCAGGCTTCTGCTAGAAAGCTGAACATGAAGAGGAATTTCATCTTTCAGCATGACAACGACCCAAAGCATACATCCAAATCAACAAAGGAATGGCTTCACCAGAAGAAGATTAAAGTTTTGGAATGGCCCAGCCAGAGCCCAGACCTGAATCCGATTGAAAATCTGTGGGGTGATCTGAAGAGGGCTGTGCACAGGAGATGCCCTCGCAATCTGACAGATTTGGAGTGTTTTTGTAAAGAAGAGTGGGCAAATCTTGCCAAGTCAAAATGTGCCTTGCTGATAGACTCATACCCAAAAAGAATGAGTGCTGTAATAAAATCAAAAGGTGTTTCAACAAAGTATTAGTTTAAGGGTGTGCATACTTATGCAACCATATTATTTTATTTTTATATTTTTTCTTCCCTCTACCTAAAAGATTTTGGTTTGTTTTTCAATTGAGTTGTACAGTTTATAGGTCACATTAAAGGTGGAAAGAGTTCTGAAAGGATTTATCTTTGTCTCATTTTTTTACAGCCCAGAGACCTGACATTTTAACAGGGGTGTGTAGACTTTTTATATCCACTGTACATAGTAAACTGATAATTCCTTAATATGTATTTCATATAAACTGAAGTCATAATATATATGTTACAGTTAATGTAATTTTTAACAGCAGAATCTAGGGAGCCTTAGCAGGTAAAAAGGCTTATTAATTAAACTTCTTTGAAGAAAAACTTAACTCCTGACATAAGTTAAATGATTAACGTACATATTTAGCTATTTAACCAATGTTTAGTATTTTTTTTTTTCTCTTTTGATAGAAGCAAATTATCATGCTTAGTAAGATCTATATATAACTTAAATTGTGTTAGAAGATTTGAAATTTTATTAATGTACGTATTAGGACATAATAATTAACTACCATTTCATAAAAATATGCTCCGATATAGTAATAAATAAGATGATGATATCGCTCCTCTGGACTCTCCCTGAATGTCTTCATGTTGGTACAAAGTATAAGGTCACTTGATTGTAAATTCAAAAATTGTGTTTTAAGGAAGTGAATAATAAGTTGACTAAATTGTCTCTAATTTATATGCTGGAAGATGCAGCCTTAAAGCTAAATCTGGAGCTTATAGTCTATTAAAAGAGGAAGAAACAGCATAAACGGGAATAATAATAAGACAATTTGGAATCTTGAGAATGACTTTCTGGAATGAAGGGGCATAAACTTGTAGATAAAAAGGAAGGCCATTCTGAAGCATTTAAAGAATATAGGATTAGATATTGCTTTTTCTTTTTTTCTTCTTAAAATATGAGTTTAAAACCATTTATATTGATAAAAAAGGACATTATAATAAAATACAGGTATGGACAGATCAAGGCTAATATTTACTATGCCCCTAATAAAGATAAAACTATTTTTTTCAACAAAATAACAAAAATGTCTTCTTTAATGATGATTCACTTATTATAGGTGGAGAGTTTAACACTGCTTCATTTAGAGACCTAGATTAAATCAAGACATCAAAAGGCCTATGTTATAATTGGGAGATGATCACCCGCAATAAAAAGGGAAATAATATTAACAGAGAAATCGTAATATTTGGCACTTCCTATTCACAAAGGAGAAGGAGAGGGAAAAAAGCAGGAGGAGGGGAAAGGGAAAGGAAACAGTTCACTTGTTACTTAAAACAGATCTCATCAAGGATATATTATTTCTTAATCTCACTCAAATTAGTTGATAAGATTGGAAATTCACAAATAGGAAACATTGTATTGTTAGATTATGCACCTATGATGTTTGATATTGAACTATTCACAAAAGGAGCACCGGGTTTGAAAATGGAGATTTCCCAATACTTTATTGGAAGATCCAGAATTTTTTGATCTATATGAAAGAAAATGGAAAACAATTTATACTCACAAAAAAGCACATATTGACACTATTGAGACACTTTGGGAGACTGCTGAGGTGGTGCTTAGAGGAAAAATTATTGGTTATTGTTATAAACAGAAAAAACAACATGCTAAAAAAAATGCAAGCTTTCAATTAAAAACTTACATTTTTTATAAGACATTCCTAATTTACAATATCAAATTAAATTTAAAATGGCAAAAGAAGAGCTAGATAATAATTTAATGATTTGAGTTCCAAAATGCTTTCTAATCTCATGAAAGGAAAAGAAAAAGAAAAAGACATATATATATATATATATATATATATACGTGTGTGTGTATGTATTAAACCCTTTCATTTTCCACTGGATATAATATAGACCAGCATGATATCCTATTATTAAAATGATAGATCTGAAAATAAAAGATGAGGGGTAACAGAGGACAGACATTTGCAAATGAGTAAGATCATTAGAAAGAAGGGAACACACAGATAGAAAGAACAAGACAATGGAGGAAAGGTATTGAGAAGAGAATATGTATATTATAGGGACATTTTATGATTAGAGCAATGGAAAAGGAGGGTGTTAGAGGAGATGGAGAAAGATATGTAGCAGGAGGTTAAAGATGTGAGGAGCACAGGAAGTAAGAGAATATTGGAGACATTAAATAAAGGTCATGGAGAATAGGTTAGAGACAAAAGAATGTAGAAAGAACTAGGCAAGAAGATGAATACAATATAGAGGAAGACTATATAGTTGCTTATCTTATTTTGCAGTGGAACAACACTAAGGATGCGACTAAACTTTCAGTTTATTGCTAATAAAACCTGCACTTCATAGTGCAAGGCCTCACAGTAGCAGCAACTGACATTTTATCTGAATCCAAAGTTCCTCTGTTTTCCTTTCTAGCGCCAAAACAAAGCTTTCTGTAAATATCCCTCTTGGTCAGGGACGGATTTACAGATGTGGCCCCCTTGGGCACAAACTCCTTAGCTGCCCGCTTGGTGAATAGGTCATGTGCATCTCTGTTCCCCATGTTGCTTCCCCATCACCTGTAGGACTAAGAAATTATTTATGTGTGCTGCAGTAATTCTATTATAAATAAATATATATATATATATATATATATATATATAAATATATATATATATATATATATATATATATATATATATATATATATACTGTACACTTTTAAATAGATCAGGTTGCTTATTTTATTATTATATAGAATAAAAATGTGTCTGAAATTCTTATGTATTATTGAAGTAAAGTTATGCAAAACGTGTTCTATACCATTTATATATATATATATATAATATATATATATATATACATATATATATATATTTATTTATATATGTGTATATATATATATATATATATATATATATATACACTATTGACTTACCCGTCAAAAAATGACGGCATGATCAACTTTTTTCCCAAAAATGTCTCAACCCACCTTACCTGTGCCTCTTTCCCCCCCTCTCCCTCTTCTATCTCTCTTTGCCCCCTCTCTCCCTCCCTCCCCTGTCTCTCTGTCCCTCCTCTCGCCCTCCCTTGTTTCTCTTCCCCCCTCTCTCCCTCCCCTATCTCTCATTCCCTCCTCTCTCCCTCCCCTGTCTCTCATTCCCTCCTCTTTCCCTTTCCTGTCCCTCATTCCGTCCTCTCTCCCTCTCCTGTCTCTCTCCCCCCTCTCCCTACCCTGTATCCCTCCCCTCCCTGTATCCCCCCTTCTCTGTGTCTCTTCCCCCTCCTCTCCCACCTCTCCCCGTGTCTCTTCCCCCTCCTCTCCCCACCTGTGTCCCCCCTCCTGATTTTTTTTTTCCCTTTCCCCTCCATGTCCTGTGTCTTCCGCCCCTCCCTCTCCCCCTGGCTCCTCCGCGTCCAGCAGTCCACTCTCGTCTCAGGATATCCACGGCGGCGGCCTGGGGGCTGAAGGAGAGAGACTGCTGAGCTGCTGGGGGTGATGTGGCCCGCTGTACTGCGGCCCTTTCTTAGTGGGACAGAATCAACTATCTTATTATAGGGCTGGCATGTGATATTTAACAAGGAAAGATCTTGGATATATGGAAGTTGATTTGCAAGTACTCTGGTGTTGCTATGTGTTATTTCCATTCCATTGTATACTTTCTTGAATTGCTGCATGCATTTTTTGCATTTCATTACAGCCTTTATATCATGACTGATGTCATTATGGATATCTTAATCTGTTGATTTATGTCTGTTTTCCACTTTTTGTTTTTAGTAGACATGATTATCAGCATATCCTGTATTTACAGGATTATCAGTATATTCTGATATATAAGGGTTGTTTATTACTGTTGTGATTTATGATTATTGCTATTTTGATACCAGATTCTGGTGCTATTGGGAATGACCTGGCAAGTTCTGTGGGCATTTAAAGATCAGTACACAACAACACATCAGAACACATACAATCGTCATAGGCTAGTAAAGGTTAGCACAATTTTAAACTACTTAGCTGCGTTTTTTCCGGATTAGAAATATCCAATTAAAGTAAAAAAAAAAAAATTCAAATGTGTTGTTAAGCACCAAAAGGATATTACAGAAACAGGTCATATTATTTTTCTAATTGCAAGGATGGATAGTTAATCTTATCGGTTGAGAGTGCCTTTCAGATGTATGTAACATTCCCTATTGTTTGTTCTCAGAGTTTTCACACCTGGCACGCTAACCTCTGTCCAGTCAATGGTGCAGAAAAACATGACTCATCAGAGAAGGGAACCCTTTGCCAATCAGAAGAGGTCCAATTTCAATACTGTTATGCAAATTGAAGCCGTTTCTGATGATGTAACCTCGTCAGCATGGGTGCAGTGACCAGCCGTTTGCTTTGGAGCCCCATACTCAACAGGGTTGGCTGTACTGTTGCCCATTGGTTCATGTGGATGGTAACTTGCTCAACTGTAGTGTGCCGGTTGGCCCTCACACACCTTTGCAGCCGACGTTAACCCCTGCCGTCAATGGCACGTGGTGCTCCGTAGCTTCCACGCAGTTTATTCAAAATGATGATGTTTGTCCAGTGACGGTACACTTTAACCATGGCAGCATGTGAACAGTTCACAAACTGCGCTGTCTCAGAAATACTACCACCCTTGGCCCGAAAGTTGGATAAATCATTTGTTTTACCCACAACAGTGATAGTTGATATGTTTTCAGAATACCTACATGTCACCTTATATACACATGCTGTATTTCATTGGCTACGCACTGCTGACATCAAAAGGTGGTGATAATGGATTTAATTTTAAAGATCATTAAAAACTGTCTATACACCGGGGTGTGGCTAAGCTGCTGGAGAGGAAAGACATGTCCTGCAAGAGCTCCAGCTAAGGCCTGGGTTAATCTGGGACAATCGACCCCTATAGATGCCCTGAGTGACCAACAAACAATATCACTAAACTCAGAAGACCTAGGGGAACAAATTGATCCCAAAATTACCTTAAAAAAAAACAATAAAATCGGAAGAGTCCCCTGCATGGAATCCCTACCCAGCTGAACTTTTCCCCTTGGAAGCCTGGAGGGAGAGAGTGTGGAGCTGCACTGCTGAGGACATATATAAGCAGGTACAGGGGAGAGGCTATAGAGCTGTGGGGGGAAAGGATAGCCCTGATCCAAGGAAGGGGTACCCAGGGGGGCATCAGAAGCAAATTAGCCCCAGGAAAATTAAGCAATCCAGGGCCCCTTACCCACATATCCCCATCAAAGCTCTCCCCATACCCTGGGTTCAAGCAACCCAGCCCAACCTGTCTACTTAGACTCAGAACATTAAAAGTACACTGCACAGGGCTCACTTACCAACCAAACAGGATTACAAAACCATTTGTTTTTCAAGGCTAGTTTCCAGGCTGAATCCCTGCTTGCGTAACAGACTGTACTAGTGGAACTCTACTACCACCTAGTGGACAAAGTTCAAAAGCACCAAGCAAGTAAAAAGAGACAACCAAAGTTCAATTTTCAACTATAAGCATTTAAGCTATGACCACTTCGGTTCAAGAACTTTTAATAAATCCAAAAAGATGTAACTAGCAAAAAGCCCAGCAATATAGGGACGCTAACAATTGCTCTGGGACAAACCAAGTGAAACCAGGTCTCTGGCAACAACTTGATCTACAATACTCTCACTGAGATGGCAGGTGTTGCCACGAGAAAGAACAATAAAGGGATCCAATCTTACTGCCTACCCAAATCTTCAGCAAGTTCTCCCACCAATAAAACACCCACAGCCGCAGTCCACGCAGCAACAAGCTCTGAAATGTCAGCGCCTAGCACTAAAAGTGACATCCAGGACCTTAAAGACCTAATATCCAACTTCAGAGAGGAGGTCAAATCAGACATCCGGAAGGTGACAACAGAACTAACCACAGAAATTAAAAAGGTGGACGATAAAACAACAAAACTGGAAACTAAAATTTCGGAAATAATGCAACATAACAACAAGCTAACAGAGGAGATCTTGGCTTTGAAGGAGGAACAATCTAGACAACAGTTGCAACAGGAAGATCTAGAAAACAGATCTAGAAGACAGAACATAAGGCTGAGGAATGTGCCGGAGTCTGTCAAGGACCTACACGCATACCTAAACGATCTATGTGAATTTCTCCTCCCAAACATACATCCAGAAAACTTGAGAATGGATCGGTTTCACAGAGCCCTAGGATTCCGTTCATCTCCACAGGAGCGCCCAAGAGACATCATTGCCAGATTCCACTACTACTCCACCAAAGAACTGTTCATGAAGGCCGCAAGAAAAGGCATCCCTCCCATCGAGGGGCACACACCGCTGCTTTTTTCTGATCTAGCCCCGACTACCCTTGCCAAAAGGAGACAACTGAAACCGGTTCTGGACTGTATCCTGGCTCAAGGATGGAGGTATACATGGGGTTTCCCTTTTCGCCTCAATATATCCAAAGAGGGAAAATTCTTCACCATCAGAACACTGGAGGAAGGCATTAACTTGCTGGCGGAATGGAACATCAAGGTCACTGTCGGAGAGCAGTTACAACCAACAGAAAACCCGAGAGGAAGGAGTCCTCCCATGAACGGAGAAAAAGACTTACTACAATGAGTTGTCACTTATTTTGTTTCTCTGTTTTTTTTGTCTTTTTTTGCTTCATCTTCCTCTCTCTTCTTCTCTCTCTCTCCTTGTTTTCATGCTACTCTGACAACCAAAGCTAGTTGAATCTGAAAACGAGTAGATCCAATAAGGTAGCACCCACACCAGTGAAAGTTCTAATACACACTATAGACAGTTAACCCAGGCCGTAAAGGCAAAAGCAACACACACCTAGAAGGCGTCCCTACGGGCGCTAACACGTAGACTTCCAAAAAACCCTACAGTAGGGAAAGGTTAGGCGGACCAATTCAGTGTCAGTTTAGAGACACTAACTGGCCCACCAGTAAAATACGAAGAGGACAGCAAACGCTCTCCTCATAGTAGTTTAAATTACCACACTTTATTTAAGTAAGGAACACAATTAAGTTCAAACATACTAAGAGCCTTCCTGACCAACATTAAGACACACAAACAGACTCAAGTACTTAGACTTCTTACCCAGGATTACCTTAGGGTTCCCCACTAGAGGAAAAGTAGGAACTTGCTTAATTACTGAGCCAGGTTTTTATAATTCTGAAAGTTTAAGTATAAGCAATTTGGCTCATACTCTGTTGTTTTTCCTTTGAGTACAGATACTCTCCCACACAGCCAGCTGCTGAGCAGTCTTCGGGCGGAAACCAGCAGGAGGCACAGGATAACGAAGTAACAGGCTTCCAGAAAGGTGAGATAGCCATTTAGACACACCAAAGGGTCATACACCTCAATAAGAAATATGGACATTGTCATTGCGTCACACAACGCTCATGGTCTGAACGAACCAATCAAGAGGGGGGTAGCCTTGAGAAATTACCAAAAACTAAATCTTGATATCGTAATGATTCAGGAAACTCACTTTAGAAAACAAGCACTACCAAAATACTGGGGGGGAGTCTTTACTCAGGCATTCCATTCGACCGCAGATACCAAACAAAAGGGAGTCACGATTTTGTTCCACAGAAGACTCAACTTTCAGTTAAGTAAAATTCAAACAGATAAAGATGGCAGGTTTTTAGCAGTACATGGGACCATACACGAACGTAAGGTTTCATTCTTGAACATTTACGCCCCGAACACAGATCAAACACCATTCTTTCAAAAAATACAGAAACTCACAGATAGCTGGGAAGACGGACTTAAGATAATAGGAGGAGACATGAACGCGGTCTTAGACCCGCTCAAAGACAAGTCAAACGATTTAGGTTCACAAAAAATCCCCACAGCGACCAAAGCTCTCAAAAAACTCCTAAAATCAAACTGCATGATTGATACCTGGAGAAACATGAACCCCACAGAAAGGGAATACACATTTTTTTCCGCCAGACATGGTTCGCTCTCCAGAATAGACTATATCCTGATCCCACAGAACGTTACAGGGAACCTAACTGAGGCCTCTATCTGCCCCATAGCATGGTCGGACCACGATCTAGTCAAAATCTCCATGAATAATCTCCTACCGAAAGGAAATAACCCAAGGTGGTCATTAAATCCCAGTATACTGAACGACCCTATCACACGAGATAAGGTCAGAACTGCAATCGTAGATTATCTTGACCTCAATACAGTAGGGGAGATAGACATAGATGGAATTTGGGCAGCTCACAAGGCAGTGATCAGGGGAGTCTGTATACAAATTAGTTCAATCAAAAAGAAAAAAGACCAAGCACAAATCTTACTTCTAAACCAGAAAATTGCTGAAGCACAGAAACTATTTGTTAAAGATAAATCACGACATACCCATGAGAAGATACTAAGTTACAAACAAGAACTAAACACTATTTTAAGAGGGAAAATGGTCAATATCCTACAGCGAACTGAAGCTAAATTCTTCAGATACGCAAACAAGCCCGATAGAATGCTGGCCACGAGACTAAAAGAAAAAAGAGCAAACTCATTCATAGCCAAAATAATCACCAAAAATAGGCAGACAGTTTTTAAACCAGATCAAATAGTAAACGAATTCAGACAATTTTATGCGGACCTTTACAGCAAAACACCCGAATCAGGCACCCCAACCCACAAACTAGAAATTGAAAATACACTAAATAACTTAAATATACCCCAATTAGACTCTATCAAAGCTAAATCACTCTTAGAGCCCATCTCGGTCGAAGAAATACAGGATGCGATCAAATCCACAAAGGCACACGGGGCCCCAGGGCCAGATGGCTATTCCAACCTCTACTACAAACATATGAGCGATCTACTTAGCCCCACCTTACATAAGCTATTTAACAGCTTCTTAGCTGGTGAAAAAATTAAACCGGAATTCTTAGAAGCTAAAATAATACTGATTCCTAAACCGGGGAAAGACCCATCCCAATGTGCTAGCTATAGACCAATATCTCTGATCAACACAGATTTAAAAATATACACCAAAATCTTAGCGTCAAGACTAGCGAATCTGTTACCTGAAGTGGTACATCCAGACCAAGTAGGGTTCATTAAGGGGAGAGAAGCGCCAGACAATACCAGAAAAATTGTTGACCTTATTGACATAACCAAAAGTAATGAAGGCCGCGCTATGTTGTTGGCGCTTGATGCCGAGAAGGCATTTGATAGGTTAGATTGGACATTTATGAACGCCACACTGAACAAATTCGGAATTCCGGAAGGTTTTCTGCGAAGCATCGCGACATTATACTCGGAACCAACCGCACAAGTTACATACCAAGGACACAATTCACTAAAATTCAACATCACAAGGGGGACAAGACAGGGGTGCCCTCTATCACCATTGCTGTTCGCCCTCAGTATAGAGCCCCTAGCAATTGCCATTCGTCAGCACACTGACATATCGGGTATACAGGTCGGCCCGACAGATCATAAAATTAGCCTTTTTGCCGATGATATCCTACTAACAATATCAAACCCCCTGGTTAGTCTACCTAATCTATTCAAACTTTTGTCTCAATTTGGCCCACTGTCAGGATTCAAAATTAACACAAGTAAAAGCATAGCCCTTAATATATCACTTCCTCCCACCACGGAAAAACTACTAGCCAATAACTTCCCAATAAAATGGGCCCCGAATTCTATCAACTACCTAGGCGTACAAATTACAAAATCAACTAAGACCCTATATGAAGCAAACTACCCAACCCTCTTTAAACAATTAACTAGGGACCTGCACAGGTGGTCAGAACTAAAGATTTCGTGGTTAGGAAAGCTACATGCTGTCAAAATGAACGTACTCCCCAAACTGCTCTACCTTTTTCGGACCTTACCTATCTCGATTTTAGCGATAGACTTGAAAAAAATACAGAAATTTCTAATGAGTTTTCTGTGGAACAATAAAAAACCTAGAATAAACAGAGAAACAACTACTGCGACTAAGAAGGATGGTGGGCTCGGATTTCCAGACATTTCCAGGTACTTTAAAGCTGCTAGATTAGCACAACTAGTTAAGTGGTATGTCAGGGACTCCCCCCCGGTATGGGTTCAATTAGAAAAACACATACTAGGGTCCAATGATTTAATCATGCGTCAGTTACTATGGCTCTCAACCCAGCAGGGCTTCAAGTTACCCCAATCAATTCCATCAAGTGTGAGGCATTCAATTTCCCTATGGAAAGATATAAATAAGAGGAACAGACTGCTGGGCCAGGAGTCAGGGCTCAGCCCTCTATGGCCACTTTCAACTAACCCCAAAATAAACTCTAATGCTCAATACAGATGGTGGATTGATAATAATTGCTCAATTGCGGCAGATTTACCGGTTGTTAATCAAAAATGGTCCACCACCGCATTCCTAGAAGACAAACCCCTTCCTCCGGGGGAATGGCTTAACCTAATCGCTATAAACCAAAGATTAAATCACATCACTAAGAATAAAGGAGGGCAAAATATATCCTTATTCGAAAAATGTTGCATTAAATTCCCGGGAGGGAAAGGAAACATCTCCACAATATATAACCATTTAAGCGATTTAGTCACTCCCCCTAAATTACACTATGAATCAGCATGGGAAGCTGACCTCAACATAAATTTAGACAGAGACCAATGGAATAGTATTCGGAAACAAGCCAAACACACATCACTTAACGTAATTATGAAAGAAAACTCCTATAAAGTTATTATGAGGTGGTACCTAACCCCAGTAAGAATGCACATAGGGAACCAGACAATTAGTGACATATGCGAAAGGGGCTGCAACCAAAAAGGGACTCTAATCCATAAATTATGGGAATGCCCTATGATTAGACACACATGGGTGGACACCTACAAAACCCTGGAGAAACTATGGGGTCAATGCTATCCCATGAGACCAGAAGAGGCCATCCTAGGATTACCGGTAGAAGGGATGTCCAACTCAGAACAATTCCTAACTAACCAAATTTTCCTAGCAGTTAGGATAGTAGTAGCCGCCCATTGGAAATCACCCACCCCAACATTTGAAGTAGTCTTAAACAAAATTGAGTTCGTTCGATCCATGAGCGTTTTGTCCGCAGAGGTTGACCATAACTACAAGCGCTGGGCCTCCTGCTGGGCCGCCTGGGAGACAAGACGCGGCAGATGAATAGGGTGAGTGACACTTCTCCCTACAAAGGAGCTATTAGGGGATCCATAGTAGTAGTGGTCTTAATTTACCCAACATCATTAGCCCACACAGTAACCTAAACACAGAATAATCTTTCTATTAGATGCTACCAACCAAGCTCAAAACAACAGTTGGTCAGGAATCCAAGTTCATCATATTTTTCCCATAGTTATGGGACTTCATTAAATATAGTTTTCTCGTTAGCCTTAAGTTATTTAAAAGCTAATATCAGCTATTATAATACCAGAAAAACGGAAAAGGGAGAGGAGTTTTGGACAGGCAGAGGACACACTGGAAACCAAATATGTGAAATATGTTTATTGTTAATTCCTATTTATCACTTCTAATGTTTTTGGTGTACTATGTTATATGTCTGACCTGTCTAATAAAAATCAATTAAAAAAAAAAAAAGGTGGTGATAATATTATTCTGACTTGACCCTGTATATTACTTATTATATATACAGCAATTATTTCACATATGGTGGGCTAAGAGTGATAGAAGCCCTCCACCGTACAAAGTACAGTAGTACAAATAAGGAATAGTACATTAGTGATTCCACTTGAATGTCTAAAAATAAGTTGATAAAAACTTATTTCCTGCTCAAATTTCTCAGAAACACAGTATAAGCACTGCAATCTGGGAAAACTGGGCGGGACATGCAAATGAGGCCACATAATGCACCATCACTCTGCCAATCCAAACCATTTTAAACATGGCTCCTTTAATGCATATGCTTACTGTATTTCACAGTTTTAGACACAGCAACGGATGGATTTTTCACAAACCAGGTAACTTAACCACATACAGTACTGTTTCACGGTTACTGCCGATCCTCAGTATGGTGTGAGTGCCTGGTTTGTGTGTTGATTGTTGTAAAGAGTATTTCTATACAGCAATTATTTCACATATGGTGGGCTAAGAGTGATAGAAGCCCTCCACCGTACAAAGTACAGTAGTACAAATAAGGAATAGTACATTAGTGATTCCACTTGAATGTCTAAAAATAAGTTGATAAAAACTTATTTCCTGCTCAAATTTCTCAGAAACACAGTATAAGCACTGCAATCTGGGAAAACTGGGCGGGACATGCAAATGAGGCCACATAATGCACCATCACTCTGTCAATCCAAACCATTTTAAACATGGCTCCTTTAATGCATATGCTTACTGTATTTCACAGTTTTAGACACAGCAACGGATGGATTTTTCACAAACCAGGTCACTTAACCACATACAGTACTGTTTCACGGTTACTGCCGATCCTCAGTATGGTGTGAGTGCCTGGTTTGTGTGTTGATTGTTGTAAAGAGTATTTCTATACAGCAATTATTTCACATATGGTGCGCTAAGAGTGATAGAAGCCCTCCACCGTACAAAGTACAGTAGTACAAATAAGGAATAGTACATTAGTGATTCCACTTGAATGTCTAAAAATAAGTTGATAAAAACTTATTTCCTGCTCAAATTTCTCAGAAACACAGTATAAGCACTGCAATCTGGGAAAACTGGGCGGGACATGCAAATGAGGCCACATAATGCACCATCACTCTGTCAATCCAAACCATTATATATATATATATATATATATATATATATATATATATATATATATATATATATATATATTGTGATGGAGTGCCATTAGGGGTCACAAGAGAGCTCTTTAAGACTTCTCCCCTGAGAATGAAAAGAGTTAAATCCAGGCAGTTATCAGAGGCTAAATGGAAGCCCAGCTGTGAACTGCCTTTAAAAGCAGCAGAGAGATGGGTGGAGTCTCTCTCACTTAGGCTTGGGCCTAAGAGCTGTGAGCTGTGTGTGTTGCAGGAGAAAGCCCTGGACAGCTCAGCTGCTGGGATCCTGAGAGCTGGGATTTGTGCTGTAGCAAGATAGTCCGGAAGACTGCTGTATTCCAGAGTTTGCTCACAGAGAAGACTTCTGTGGTATCGGAGATATTCCACTGAGAATGGGTTATCTGGAGACCTCATCCCTAAGAAGCCGGATGCAATAAGGGATAAAAGGTTGGTGCCAACTGCATGTTGTTTTCCCCATATGAGGATAAGGATTACAAAGGCCCCAGGGAGAAGAGTGCATTGAGAGTGGGAGTAAGAATCCCTCATCACAAGAGGGTGACAAGGGCCATATGCTTCACCCACGATTGACAGAAGCTGTAGAGGAAAAGGCATCAAGAGACTGTTTGTTTCCTGGCCACAAGGTGGCGATATAAAAAAGATAAGAGACTGTTTGTTTCCTGGCCACAAGGTGGCACTCTCCGGAGCAGAGAAGCTGACCGGATATAGTTAGGGCGTTCCAGGTCATAGCAAGCATGTTTATGTAGGATTTATTTTTATTGCTGAAGACAAGCACTGTTTTTGTTCTGTTTGTGCTAACAAATAAATAGCAGTAAAACTCAACCTCTGACAAGCCTGCTGTGTCTTCCTCCCTGAATAAACGTGAAAGAAAACAGGACGCAAACCCCGCCAGAAGGGGGCGCCCTGTTACAATATATATATATATATATATATATATATATATATATATATATATATATATATATTCATTCAGTATATTGTGGCAAAGTGCCCTTCTTTTCTCTACACTTTTTTATGGAGGGACACAGGAGGCCATTACATGCTTTTTCCAAAACTTTTAATACTCCAAAAACAAAATCATATAATAAACAGATCTAGCTCTGTCAGAGCGCTAACTGTACTGTATATCTTGCTCCCTTACTAAGCAGGGCTTTCATCCCATTAAGCCTGGATGTAGCAAAAACATTATAATTAGTCCAATCCTTTAATTTAAGTAACTGGCCTGTATATTTTCAATATGTCCACATGTTCATTTTGTCAGCGGATGACCTTCAGGTTCCACACTGCAGATTCACTGTCTTTACAACACTTTACAAACACTACACTTTGCAAATACTTTATTTGCTCATTTAGAGTTTATGCTGTCATCTTCTTGACTTTTATTCTCAAGATACTTTTACTTTGCTTAGCGGCGGGGTATCATTTCCCACACTGCAACACTCTCTCTGGGCTCTGGCTGCAACTCTCCCTCTCTGAGCTCTGGCTGCAACTCTCCCTCTCTGGGCTCTGGCTGCAACTCTCCCTCTCTGGGCTCTGGCTGCAACTCTCCCTCTCTGGGCTCTGGCTGCAACTCTCCCTCTCTGGGCTCTGGCTTCAACTCTTCCTCTCGGGGCTCTGGCTTCAACTCTTCCTCTCGGGGCTCTGGCTTCAACTCTTCCTCTCGGGGCTCTGGCTTCAACTCTTCCTCTCGGGGCTCTGGCTTCAACTCTTCCTCTCTGGGCTCTGGCTGCAACTTTCCCTCTCTGGGCTCTGGCTGCAACTGACTTTTCACCAGACTGTCCTAGCCTGTTCACAGCTGTAGCATGTTGTAATGTAAATTAACCTTTGTGACACCTGCAGTGCTGGTGTGGGCAAATGCCTCTATCTAGCATCAGGTCCACACACCCATCCTCCAGGGCTCTCCCACATTTCTGTAAGGCTTTGCTACGTATTCTCCCCCTCAGCTCAATACCAGGCCATAAATGCTCTACATTGCATCCACGTTATCTTGACTGTCATCTCTGTGCATTTTTCTTTTCACTTTTTCACTGGTTAATTGTTCTTGTAGCTGCTGAAGCTTCTGCTCTTGTTTTTTTACTACTATCATCGTTCCCCTATCATGGTTTCCAAAATCCTCATGGTTGAGATATGACTGGTGTAGATATTGCTGTTCACTTTTCTGTAATCTCTGCACTCTGTGTAACAGCTCAACTCTCCAGTCCTCTCCTTTATCATGCACATTTTTCTTCCTCTGTCACCTGCAGTAAAGCATTCTGCAGTGTTTGCCTGGCCTCTTGTAGATTCTGCTTTTCTGTATCACAAACATCCAGATGCTTGCTGTCAGTGTGCTCAGACAGAGCTATACTTTTACAACTCTTCTTATCGACCATCCATAATATGTCCCATAACTTTACTGAATGTTGATTCTTAATTGTGGAGTTAAGCTTTGGCCGCTCTTGCTTTATACAAGTGATTGTGGCTTCTTTCTCCCTTACCCACACTTGTGCAGCATTCCATTGTTCTTTCAATGCCACCAGATAGTAGTGGGTCTCTGGCTCTGACAGCAAGTGACTCTCTACTGCCAATCTTTGCAATTCTTGTGCAAATTATGTGAAGCTTTGGGCCTGTCGATCTCCATTCCTCAGCTCATTCTGCAGGTTTACCCCTGTTCCAAAGCCCAGTTTATCTAGACTTTCCTGGCTATAGTTGACTTCATGTCTCTGCTCTAACTTCTTCTCTTTATGTCCCTCATTATCCACTCCATCATTATATCCTTCTCTATGGAAGAGCAAATCCATATGCTGTATCTCTTCACACGTTTCACCTCTTTCTGCTTCATCATTGCACAAGCTGTTCTCGGTCCATGGTTTGCATGGACAGATAACCTGGCTCTTCCTGTTCCAGGTACCACAATATGATGGCCAATAATTAGAACAAACTGGTAGCCGTTTATTATGCCCAAACTACTTGAGCTCTGGTGCCTTATCCTTCACAGGCTCCACGAACACAACCTTTCCTAGAGGTTTCTCTTCTCGGTTCTGTGCATTATCTGCATCACTATGCACAATAATCATGTCTGGTAACATTGTGCTTCCCTTCCTATGAGGTCTGAGGCTCATTATCATTGCTAGAAAGGACACCCCAGCAATTTAACATTTCTGCAGTGTATCCAGCTGTACAGAGGCTTCAGACTGAAACTTCAAACCAAGACTAGCTCCCTTTTGAGCTTTTTCGGGTACCTGGAAAAAGCTTTTGATTTCAGCCTTTTTAGCTACAACCCATTTTTCTTCTCTTAACTGCTTTTTTTTATTGATTTTCTGTTTTACTTTTTGCTTGGCCTACTAGCTTTTCATTTTTCTTCTTTTCATGCATCTGCAACTTTTCCTTCTTGACTTGTTGCATATCCAGTTCACTCTGCTGGTGCATGATCTCTAGCTGTGAGTTCAGCTGAAGAAACTCCTCTGTCTTGTTTGGTAGGTTCTCCCTGAATAACTCTTCCTGCTTAGGCAGTCTGTCTACCTCGTTTTCTCTATTCCATAAAAGCTCCTGGTGCATGCTTTGCATAGCAGATTTCTGCAGACACCGTTTTGTAATCTACGCATCACCTTGTATATGCAGGTCCTGGTCAGTGTCAGTCTCCTCTAGACCAACATTCTTCTGAGACAACTGTGTCTGAAGTTTAGAGAATTCGGTCACCCTCTGCTCTTGTGGAGTCAGCAGCTTCTTCTCTATCAGAGCTGCCTCACTCGCTATCTCTTCTAGCTGAGAGTGTAGATCATTAACTTGGCTGTGTATCTTTTGTTTTTCCTGCTCCCAGTAAAGATTATCCTGCTTTGACATACACTATGTTCTCTTTTGTGCTTCTAGCAATTTCTTTGTATGCTCCTCAAACTTATCCTGGACCTTTAGGGTTTTGTGACCCTGTCTCTGTATTATGGCTGTCTGTGTCGGGATACTTCACAATCTCCATGGGATTCATACCCATGTCCTGTTTCATATATCCTCTCAGTGACAATGATTAATTTTCCACAAGCTCAGTCTCCCCATTAAAATCAGGACATTCTTTCATTGAAATAACACTAGCTGGAGTTGTCTGTTCGATCTCCCCTTTCTCTGAGTCTGAGATCTTTGTCAGGCATTTCCTTTCTAAGGTATCATACTCCACCTTAGGAGCAATCACCAGGGACAGATGACTGGGTCTGTCCGGCTTACTTATGGAGGCTTCTTCATCGCTTTTTTCCTTAAGGTTTCTGCACTCGTCTGGGTTCATGCCTTCCTCAGTATCTTTAACAGCATCCTTTATATGGAGGATGGTTTCCCACCCAGTGATTAACTGCCATTTTGTCAAATGACCGTTACTCATAGTATTATTTACGGTTATCTCTCCATTATGCTCCAGGGGCAATGGCAAAGGCTCTTTGGCTACATCAGCTGTCTAATTAGCTTCTCTCTAGCTCTGTCACTGCTACCCTGCTTTCCAAATTCTTGTTTTCCTCTTTGGTTTGTGTAATCAACGTTACTTATAATTTCACCTTTTGTTGCTCCTCTGTCAGCAAGCAAGTTCCACACTTGGCTTTGCTAATATCTTAAAATGCCTTCTCATTGCAAGACTGGTATTTCAAAAATACTTGAAAATTTGGTAACTGTAAAAATGAAATTTGGTAACTGTAGTTTGATTACCTCTATTCTTTGTTTCTTCAAATACAACAATCTTATGAGGTTGAAATTTAGGAGCAATTTTCTGGCCTGTTTGTTGCACCTTTGTGCTAGCTGAAATGTAAGCATTCTGGTCTATCTGGGTCTCCCTCTTCAACCTCTCAACCTGGGGACCTGTACCCTGATCCTGGGTAAAGAAAAACATGCCTTTTCTCAAGATTCCATATTCCATTACGGTCTTATTTATTCAAAAGACAGGAAGGTTGCTGTCTAGACTGTGGGAATTACCCTATGTTCAGCAGCTTTTCCTAGGCACGACAATCCAAGCTCTCTTTTTTCATAAACGTCTGTGCACAGAATCTCTGTGCTCTGACAACCCTGGTAACTCGAGCTCTGTCAGGGATCTCTGCTTTTAGGTCATCATAATTCATTGCCTTTTCTCCGTCCCATTTATACGTACGCTTTCTGAGCTTCACCAGACAAGTAAGGGGCAATGATGCTGACCCAATGTATTTTGGCTCACACCTCTCTAGCGGCAATTCTTTCAAAAATCCCAAGGTATGCTTCCACATTTTCATCTTTAGTCATTTTTAGAAGAATATTACTGGCTCTAATTCTTGCCACATCTTCTATTTCTTTCTCCAAAGCAACTTAATTCTGAGCTATCTGTTTAGCCATTAATTCCTTAAGTTCATTTTGTTTCCTATTGCTCTCTCATTGAGCAACTGTACCCTGCTTTAAGGCCTTTATTATGTTCCCCTTGCTCTGGTGTGGGCTGTCTTCAAAACCAAGACCAGGCATCCCACTTCTAACACCAGTGTGGCAAAGCAACTGTCTCCTTGTGGTCAATGCCCTGTTTTCTGACTCTTCTTAATGGAGGCACACAGGAGGCCATTACATGGTTTTTCAAAACCTTTAATACTCCAAAAACAGAATCATATAATAAACAGACCTAGCTCTATCTTGTTTCCTTACTAACCAGGGCTTTCATCCAATTAAGCCTGGATGTAGCAAAACAGTATAATTAGCCCAATCCTTTCCTTTAAGTCGCTGGCCTGTATATTCCATATGGCCACATGTTGATTTCTTCAGCGGATGACCTCCAGGTCCAACGCTGCTGATTTACTGTCTTTTTACAAACATTACACTTTGCAAATACTTTCTCTGCTCAGGTAGAATCTATGCTGCCGTCTTCATGACTTTATTTTTTTCTCAAGATACTTTACTTGGCTCAGCGGCTGCCTATCAGTCCCACGCTGCGACACTCTCTCTGGGCTCTGCGCTGTAACTTTCACTCTCGGGGCTCTGGCTGCAACTCTTCTCCCATCGGCTCTGGGCTACAACTTACTTTTCACAGACTGCCCCAGCCTGTTCACTGCTGCAGCCGCATTATGATGTAATCAAGTCTTTAACACCTGCAGGACTGGATTGGGCAAATGCCTTCATCCAGAGCCTCAGGCTCACATATATGCCCTCCCGGACTCTCCCATATCACTGTAAGACTTTATCACAATATATATATGTGGGCTGTCTGCCTCTATCCTCATTAAATTATATCCCGCAATTCATTGCACAATCAATAATTAATGATCTCACATTGAGCAACTTCCCCCACAATATTTTGTCAAACTAACACATATTCGTAATATTATTAATTCGCAAATCAAAATAAAACACCATCTCATCTAAACCGCAAAACTCAACACATAACACTCTTTTCGTACCTCTGTCTGTATTCTTTAAAATAAATTTTTATCTGCAAAGGGCTAATTCAAATTCTTTGGGGACTCTAGCGCCATTTTAAAATACTGCAAGACTAATTTCAAACACTCATAAATTTATAATTAGGTGTTTGTTTTTCTACCAAGCTGTTCTCGGTCCATGGTTTGCATGGACAGATAACCTGGCTCTTCCTATTCCAGGTACCACAATAGGATGGCCAATAGTTCGCACAAACTGGTAGCCGTTTCTTTCGCCCAAACTACTTGAGCTCTGGTGCCTTATCCTTCACATGCTCCACGAACACAACCTTTCCTAGGGCAGCTTCAGGCTCTTCTTGGTTCTGTGCATTATCTGCATCACTATGCCCAATAATCATGTCTGATAACATTGTGCCCCCCTTCCTATGAGGTCTGAGGCTCATTATCTTTGCTAGAAAGGACACCCCAGCAATTTAGATTTTCTGGAGCATATCCAGCTGTTCAGCAGCTTCAGGCTCAAACTTCATAATGTGGCTAACTCTCCTTTTAGCCTTTTTAGTTTTTAGTTCCTGAAAAAAAGCTTTTGATTTCAGCCGTCTCAGCTATCACCCTCTTTTCTTTCACCTTTAACTGCTTCTTTTTATATATTTTCATGTTTTTTCTTTTCGTTTTGACTCCAAGGTTCCTAGCTTTTCAGTTTTATTCTTTTTATGCAGCCGTAACTCTTCTTTCTTGATCTGTTGCACATCAAGTTCACTCTTCTTTTCTTGCTTCATGTTCAGCTGAAGAACCTCTTCTGTCTTATCTGTTAGATTCTCCCTAAATAACTCTTCCTGCTTAGGCAGACTTCCTGCCTCTTTTTATTTATTCTGTAAAAGCTCCTGGTCTATTCTTCTCTTAGCAGCTTCTTGCCGACCATGTTCTGCACTCAGTGCATAACCTTGTACAGTATCTGCAGGTCCTGGTCAGTGTCAGTCTCATCTCGACCAACATCCTTCTGTGCCAACTGTGTCTCCAGAACAGAGCTTTTGGCCATCCTCTGGTCTTGTTGAGTATGTTTCAGGCGCTTCTTCTCTATTAGAGCTGCTTCACTCTCTGTCTCTTGTAGTAGCTGAGAGCGTAGATCATACACTTGGCTGTGCCTTGTTAGTTTTTCCTGCTCCTTAAACGTCTCTCGGGCTTCCAGGGTTTCATGACCCAGTCTCTGAATTATGTCTGTCTGTGATGGAGATCTGTCGGGAGACTTCACAATTCCCATTGGATTAATGCCCATGTTCTGCTTCAATGATTCATTTTCCACAAGCTCAATCTCCAGATTCTCGTCATTCACTTTAGGAAGAATTCCAGTTTCCCCATTAAAATTAAGACATTTTTCTGGTTGTTTAGCACTAGCTGGAAGTGTCTGCATTTCCTTTCTTGAGTATCATACTCCACCTTTGGAGCAATCACCAGAAACAGATGGCTGGGTCTATCCAGGTCACTTATAGGCCTTTTCATTGTTTTTCTCCTTATGGTTGCTGCACCTGTTTGAGTTTATTTCTTCCCCAGTATCTTGAACAGCATCCTTCATAAGGAGGCTGGTTTCAAACCCAGTAAATAACAACATCTTGCATTTTGTCCTTTGACCTTTACTCACAGCATTAGTCATGGTTATCTCTTCATTAAGCTCCAGTGGCAGTGGCAAAGGCTCTTTGGCTACTTCAGCCTTCTCTTTAACTGCTTCAGCCTTCTCTTTAGCTCTGTTGCTACTAGACTGCCTTTCAAATTCTTGTCTTCCTGTTTGATTTGCATAATCTACGTTACCTACAAATTCTCCTTTTGTTGCTCCTCTGTCAGCAAGCTATTTCCTCTCTTGCCTTTCATTGACAATATCATCAAATGACTTCTCATTGCAAAACTCTGATGGTATATCCAAAATATTTGAACAAAATTCTGTAGCTGCGGTTCAGTTACCACTATCCTTTGTTACTTCAAACCCAACATTCTTATGTGGTTGAAATTTAGGAGCAGTTTTCTGGCCTGCTTCTTGCACCACAGGGACATTTATGCTAGCTGAAACATAAGCCTTTGGGGTTTTCTGGGACTCCTTCCTTAATCTCTCAACTGTGGATCTGTACCTTGATCCTGGGTAAAGATACCTATGGTGTTTCTCAGGACTCCATAATTCACCACTGTCATATTTATTCAGAAAACAAGAAGGTCGCTGGCTAGACTGTGGAAATTTCTCTCTATTCAGTGGTTTTTCCCCGGCACAACAATGCAGGTTCTGTTTGTTCACAAACCATTGTGGGCAGAATCCCTGTGCTCCGAGACCCCGGGTAACTCCAACTCTGTTTACTCCAACTTGGTAAAGGATCTCATCTTTCAGAATGCAGTAATCTGTTGCCTTCTCTTCATCTAAAATACCATATATTTTCTGTGCTTCTCCACCCAAATAGGGGCAAAGGATTATTGCCCAGTGATTTTTTGGCCAAGCTTCTCTATTGGCAATCTTCTCAAAATGCAGGAGGTATGTTTCCACATCATCCTTACTCACCATCTTCTTTAGGAAGCGATTTGGATTCATGCTTCCACTTGAATTTGAAACTTTAGGGTTGCTTGCAGTCCTCAGTTGCTGCAGCGGCGCTTTCTGTGCCTCCAATATTTTTTTCATTTTGACTCTGTCCTCTTCCGCATGTCTCTGCAATTTTTCTGTGGCCTCCCTCAGACCTGCAGTAGCCTCTCCTAGCCTATCCTCTTTTGCAGCTATCATCTCCCACTCTGCAACACTCTCTTAGGGCTCTGGCTGCAATTCTCCCTCTCTGGGCTCTGGCTGCAACTTTCCCTCTCTGGGCTCTGGCTGCAACTGACTTTCACCAGACTGTTCCAGCCTGTTCACAGCTGTAGCACATTGTGATGTAAGGGAGCCTTTGTGACATCTGCAGTGCTGGACTGGGCAGATGCCTCTATCCAACATCAGGCCCACACACCCATCCTTCAGGGCTCTGACACATTTCTGTAAGGCTTTGCTACAATATATATATATATATATATATATATATATATATATATATATATATATATATATATATATATATATATATATATATATTATTGGATAGGGAATCCCCAATGACATTTCATGTGTGTGACATTTTCTGAATGCAACATCATTAGGTATTCCCTGCCTGGTGAGGAGGATGAGCGGGGCCGTGCAGGGAGGCGATCGACAGGTTCGTGCTCCCCACTGAACACCAATGTACCCTCTAATGCCCCCAAAAGCATCTCAGAAAATGGGTAAGTTTGAAGGATGGATAAGGGGATCCAGTGAGGGGGAGAGAGAGAGGGATCAAAGGATCAAGTAGAGAGAGAATCAAGGGGTGGAACAAGGGGAGAGGTGAATCAAGGGGTGAGAGGATCAAGGAATGAGAGTGAAATGGGGGGAGAGAGTGTTTGGGAAGATAAGGAGAGAGAGTGGATTTGGTGGTAAAGGGGCAGAGAAGGGGAGGCTGGGTAGGGAATTAGGTAGACACACAGTGAATGGGGAGAGTGGGGGTAGAAAGATTTTTTTTACTTGCAGATTTGAAATTATTTTATTTTGTGTAAAATTTCTAAAAATCTTGGATTTAGCCAAGACTGGTAATCGAATGTTTTTAGAAAATGAAACCTGTTGGGTCTATACTTTTAGACAATATATATTTTATAGGATTATGAAAATAGTATATTTGAAAAATAGTATTTATAGAAGATTTTAAAGGAGTAGTGTAAGTTCTTTTAATTTTAAACCTTATTATTAATTAACATAAAGAATACAGCAACAAATCAAATTTTTAGCTAGAAAATATAAATTAAAACCATTGTTTACCTCACTAATGACTGTTCCTGCAGAGAGATATTAGCAAAAAGAAAATATGATACATTAAAGGACTCTGGGTAATTTCCTTAATTTTATATTAATGTTTTAACTAAATAATTTTTGATAGAAAATGTATACTCACTTACTTCTTAGAAACTGACAGAGTCCCTAAGTACCATTTGACACAGTATGTGGTACACTTTTAATTGGGATATAGCAAAAGGAAAGGATTCTGTATCCCTACCTTTTCGTTGTGAATGGGATTGTGTACTGCAATAAAACTGTGAGCTATACCATGTAGGGTCACCCAAGATGGGCAGGTTATGGCAGTGAAGATAAATTGTGGTCCACTGGAGAAGGAACCTGCAACCCACTCCAGTGACTTTGCTAAGATAACTTTATGGACAAGCACAACCAGATACATAATAATATGACACCAGGAGATGGGCAGGGAAGTCAGATAAATTGGGGTCCACTTGAGAAGGAACCTGCAACCCACTCCAGTGACTTTGCTAAGATAACTTTATGGACAAGCACAACCAGAGACATAACAATATGACACCAGAAGATGAGCCGCTCAGGTCAGAAAGTGCTTACCTATCACATTACTGAGGAAGAACAGTGGGTGAGTACTAGTAGCACCAGATCTAATGAAGTGGTTGGGCCAAAGCCAAGAGGACACCAAGCTGCGGATGTGTCTGGAGGGGAAAGAGAAATCCGCTGCTGCAAAGAACAATTTAGCATAGGAACCTGGAATGTTGAAACTATCAACCAAGGCAAACTGGATGTGATCAAACAAGAGATAACAAGGATAAACGTTGAAATCCTTGGAATCCGTGAACTTAACTGGACTGGGATGGGATATTTCACATCAGACAACCAACAGATCTTCTACTATGGTCAAGAATCTCGCAGAAGAAATGGAATAGCCCTCATCGTCAAAGCAATGCTCAGTTACAACCTAATAAATGACAGAATGATCTCAAATTCAAGGCAAACCATTTAACATCACAGTGATTCAAGTCTATGCTCCAACCATTGATGCTTAAGAGGGTGAAGTTATCCAGTTCTACAAAGATATTCAACACGTTATAGATATAGGGAGCGAAAAGACACCTGGAATAACTGGCAAGTTTGGCCTTGGAGTACAAAATGAAGCAGGTCAGAGATTAGTAGAATTCTGTCACGATAAGTCATAGCAAACACCCTCTTCCACTACACATGGACATCACTAGATGGACAATATAGAAATCAGATTGGCTATATACTTTGCAGCCAAAGATGGAGGACCTGGAGCTGACTGTGGCTCAGACCATGAGCTTCTTATTGAAAAGTTCAGAATTAAACTGAAGAAAAGAGGAAAAATCATCAGACCAAGCAGATATAAAATAAATAATATTCCTTGTGAATATGCAGTGGATGTAAAGATAGATTTAATGGACTAGACATGCAAGACAAAAAGCCTGAAGAACTTTGGACCAAAGTTTGCATCATTATCCAGAAAACAGCAACAAAGACTATCCCCAGAATAAAGAAAACTAAGAAGGCAAACTGGCTGTCTGACGAAGCTTTGAATGTAGCCCAAAAATGAAGGAAAGTGAAAGGTAGTGGAAATAGCAAAAGATTTGTCTAACTGAATGCAGAATTCCAGGGGATAGCAAGAAGAGACAAGGAAACATTCTACAATTAGCAATGTAAAGACATCGAAGAAGATAACAGAATAGGTAAATCAAGAGATCTCTTCAAGAAAATTGGGCATCTCAAAGGCACTTTTAATGCAAAGAAGCGGTGGCAGGAATACACTGAAGATCTATACAGGATGGATCTTAACAGCAATGATGACCTCAATAGTTTGTCCAATGAGCAGGAGCCAGACATCTTGGAGAGTTAAGTAAGATGGGCCCTAGGATGTCTTGCTGATAACAAGGCTGTATTAGTTAAAGATCCTACAAGATGATGATGTGAAAAAGTTTCTTTCCTTATGCCAACACATTTGGAAAACTCAGCAGGATTCCCTAGAGAACACTTTGAGGGTGGGAAATATTGAAGGCACACAAAGAAGGGTACGACAGTGGCGGAGATTGATAGATGAGGGCACTGATGCGATGAACATGAACTTAAGAGGAGCGGTGACTGGCAGATAATAGGATCACGGAGAGTCAGACATGACTGAATGACTAAACAACAACAAAATGGAAAGGAGGAGTAGTAACTGGGTTGTTGGGGGACACACATCTAAACAGACCTAGGGCAGTGTAAAACCAGTGCCTTCAGTGATTTAACAAAACCCCCTTCCCTCTTCTTCCTCTCCATCCATCCCTCCCTAGTTCAGTAGGTAAGAACCTGCCCTCATTAACCTTCTGACAAAGTCTTGTGTCAGGACACATCACCCTCTGAGTATGCAGCTCTTTGGAGATTTTTAGACTGCATCTGAAATAGTAAATCAATATTCTTTCCAGACAGAGATATTCAGAATTATGCATTTCGAGTAAGCTTTTCTTAACCGTTTTGATGCAAAATGTTTTATGTTTTTCACTTTTAGAATGACTTTTTATTGCAGTGCATTCTTCAATTTTATCTTGCAGCTTCAGTCTCAACAGGATGTTTATTTGTAAACTAATTCATTTTCCATTAGAGCTAAGGAAAGCACTGGCAGATGTTTTTCTAATGTGTGTTCCGTTTAGGATGATGACTGTTAATATTAGTGCATAACCTCCTGAGGTTCTACCTGCATCATTTTCCATCCAAACTATTTGCCATTGAGGAGAAGGACGCATGCAGATCCAGGGAGTACTTTGTCTAATTACTCAGTAAAACAGCAGGTTTAAAAACATTGCAAACATTTTTGTGTTGTTTGCTTGAAAAAAAGTATCTGAACTTTGGAAAACTAAGATTTACTAAGGTGCAGAAAGTGCACTAGTATGACCTGTTCAATGTAATTAACAAAGTTGTAGGAAGTCTTTACTGCATTTGCTTAGATCAGTGGTAGTCACCCTGGTCCGCACTGCCCACTAGTGAGCGATTCAAGCTTTCATGGTGGGCAGCAGGGTAATCATTAGGTGGCGTCACTGACAAGTTACGTCACACCCCAGAGACCCGCAGCTTGCCTGGTTGGAGAGCTAGTGAGAGGGACTAGGGCCAGCAGTCAGGACCGCATCAGTTTCTAGTAAGTACAGAGCGATACATAGCTGGGGACAGCAGTCAGGACCAGATCACTATCTAGTAAATACAGGGTGATACATAGCTAGGGGACCAGATCATTACCTCGTAAGTACAGGGGGACACATAGCTAGGGACAGCAGTCAGGACCCGATCACTATTTAGTAAGTACAGGGCGATACATAGCTAGGGACAGCAGTCAGGTTCGGATCACTAAATAGTAAGTACAGGGTGATACATAGCTAGGGACAGCAGTCAGGACCGGATCACTATCTAGTAAGTACAAAGGTGATACATAGCTAGGGACAGCAGTCAGGACCTGATCACTATCTATAAAGTACAGGGTGATACATAGCTAGGGACAGCAGTCAGGACCGGATCACTATCTAGTTAGTACAGGGTGACACATAGCTAGGGACAGCAGTCAGGACCCTGTCACTATCTAGTAAGTACAGGGTGACACATAGCTAGGGACAGCAGTCAGGACCGGATCACTATTTAGTAAGTACAGGGCGATACAAAGCTAGGGACAGCAGTCTGGACCGGATCACTATCTAGTAAGAACAAGGTGATACATAGCTAGGGACAGCAGTCAGGAACAGATCACTATCTAGTAAGTACAGGGTGATACATAGCTAGGGACAGCAGTCAGGACCGGATCTCTATCTAGTAAGTACAGGGTGATACATAGCTAGGGACAGTAGTCAGGACCGGGTCACTATGTAGTAATTACCGGGTGATCCATAGCTAGGGACAGCCGTCAGGACCGGATCACTATCTAGTAAGTACAGGGGGATACATAGCTAGGGACAGCAGTCAGGACCGGATTACTATCTAGTAAGTACAGGGTGACACATAGCTAGGGACAGCAGTCAGGACCGGATCACTATTTAGTAAGTACAGGGCGATACATATCTAGGGACATCAGTCAGGACCCGATCACTATCTAGTATGTACAGGGTGACACATAGCTAGGGACAGCAGTCAGGACCGGATCACTATTTAGTAAGTACAGGGCGATACATAGCTAGAGATAGCAGTCGGGACCGGATCACTATCTAGTAAGTACAGGGTGATACATAGCTAAGGACAGCAGTCAGGACCGGATCACTATTCAGTAAGTACAAGTCGATACATAGCTAGGGACAACAGTCAGTACCAGATCACTATCTAGTAAGTACAGGGCGATGCATAGCTAGGGACAGCAGTCAGGACCAGATCACTATCTAGTAAGTACCGGGTGATACATAGCTAGGGACAGCAGTCAGGACCGGATCACTATTTAGTAAGTACAAGGCGATACATAGCTAGGGACAGCAGTCAGGACCGGATCACTATCTAGTAAGTACAAAGGTGATACATAGCTAGGGACAGCAGTCAGGACCTGATTACTATCTATGAAGTACAGGATGATACATAGCTAGGGACAGCAGTCAGGACTGGATCACTATCTTGTAAGTACAGGGTGATACATAGCTAGGGACATGTCTAATTACTCAGTAAAACAGCAGGTTTAAAAACATTGCAAACATTTTTGTGTTGTTTGCTTGAAAAAAAGTATCTGAACTTTGGAAAACTAAGATTTACTAAGGTGCAGAAAGTGCACTAGTATGACCTGTTCAATGTAATTAACAAAGTTGTAGGAAGTCTTTACTGCATTTGCTTAGATCAGTGGTAGTCACCCTGGTCCGCACTGCCCACTAGTGAGCGATTCAAGCTTTCATGGTGGGCAGCAGGGTAATCATTAGGTGGCGTCACTGACAAGTTACGTCACACCCCAGAGACCCGCAGCTTGCCTGGTTGGAGAGCTAGTGAGAGGGACTAGGGCCAGCAGTCAGGACCGCATCAGTTTCTAGTAAGTACAGAGCGATACATAGCTGGGGACAGCAGTCAGGACCAGATCACTATCTAGTAAATACAGGGTGATACATAGCTAGGGGACCAGATCATTACCTCGTAAGTACAGGGGGACACATAGCTAGGGACAGCAGTCAGGACCCGATCACTATTTAGTAAGTACAGGGCGATACATAGCTAGGGACAGCAGTCAGGTTCGGATCACTAAATAGTAAGTACAGGGTGATACATAGCTAGGGACAGCAGTCAGGACCGGATCACTATCTAGTAAGTACAAAGGTGATACATAGCTAGGGACAGCAGTCAGGACCTGATCACTATCTATAAAGTACAGGGTGATACATAGCTAGGGACAGCAGTCAGGACCGGATCACTATCTAGTTAGTACAGGGTGACACATAGCTAGGGACAGCAGTCAGGACCCGGTCACTATCTAGTAAGTACAGGGTGACACATAGCTAGGGACAGCAGTCAGAACCGGATCACTGTTTAGTAAGTACAGGGCGATTCAAAGCTAGGGACAGCAGTCTGGACCGGATCACTATCTAGTAAGAACAAGGTGATACATAGCTAGGGACAGCAGTCAGGAACAGATCACTATCTAGTAAGTACAGGGTGATACATAGCTAGGGACAGCAGTCAGGACCGGATCTCTATCTAGTAAGTACAGGGTGATACATAGCTAGGGACAGTAGTCAGGACCGGCTCACTATGTAGTAATTACCGGGTGATACATAGCTAGGGACAGCAGTCAGGACCGGATCACTATCTAGTAAGTACAGGGCGATACATATCTAGGGACATCAGTCAGGACCCGATCACTATCTAGTATGTACAGGGTGACACATAGCTAGAGACAGCAGTCAGGACCGGATCACTATTTAGTAAGTACAGGGCGATACATAGCTAGAGATAGCAGTCGGGACCGGATCACTATCTAGTAAGTACAGGGTGATACATAGCTAGGGACAGCAGTCAGGACCGGATCTCTATCTAGTAAGTACAGGGTGATACATAGCTAGGGACAGTAGTCAGGACCGGATCTCTATCTAGTAAGTACAGGGTGATACATAGCTAGGGACAGCAGTCAGGACCTGATCACTATCTATAAAGTACAGGGTGATACATAGCTAGGGACAGCAGTCAGGACCGGATCACTATCTAGTTAGTACAGGGTGACACATAGCTAGGGACAGCAGTCAGGACCCGGTCACTATCTAGTAAGTACAGGGTGACACATAGCTAGGGACAGCAGTCAGGACCGGATCACTATTTAGTAAGTACAGGGCGATTCAAAGCTAGGGACAGCAGTCTGGACCGGATCACTATCTAGTAAGAACAAGGTGATACATAGCTAGGGACAGCAGTCAGGAACAGATCACTATCTAGTAAGTACAGGGTGATACATAGCTAGGGACAGCAGTCAGGACCGGATCTCTATCTAGTAAGTACAGGGTGATACATAGCTAGGGACAGTAGTCAGGACCGGCTCACTATGTAGTAATTACCGGGTGATACATAGCTAGGGACAGCAGTCAGGACCGGATCACTATCTAGTAAGTACAGGGGGATACATAGCTAGGGACAGCAGTCAGGACCGGATTACTATCTAGTAAGTACAGGGTGACACATAGCTAGGGACAGCAGTCAGGACCGGATCACTATTTAGTAAGTACAGGGCGATACATATCTAGGGACATCAGTCAGGACCCGATCACTATCTAGTATGTACAGGGTGACACATAGCTAGGGACAGCAGTCAGGACCGGATCACTATTTAGTAAGTACAGGGCGATACATAGCTAGAGATAGCAGTCGGGACCGGATCACTATCTAGTAAGTACAGGGTGATACATAGCTAGGGACAGCAGTCAGGACCGGATCTCTATCTAGTAAGTACAGGGTGATACATAGCTAGGGACAGTAGTCAGGACCGGATCTCTATCTAGTAAGTACAGGGTGATACATAGCTAGGGACAGTAGTCAGGACCGGCTCACTATGTAGTAATTACCGGGTGATACATAGCTAGGGACAGCAGTCAGGACCGGATCACTATCTAGTAAGTACAGGGGGATACATAGCTAGGGACAGCAGTCAGGACCGGATCACTATTTAGTAAGTACAGGGAGATACATATCTAGGGACATCAGTCAGGACCCGATCACTATCTAGTATGTACAGGGTGACACATAGCTAGGGACAGCAGTCAGGACCGGATCACTATTTAGTAAGTACAGGGCGATACATAGCTAGAGATAGCAGTCGGGACCGGATCACTATCTAGTAAGTACAGGGTGATACATAGCTAAGGACAGCAGTCAGGACCGGATCACTATCTAGTAAGTACCGGGTGATACATAGCTAAAGACAGCAGTCAGGACCGGATCACTATTCAGTAAGTACAAGTCGATACATAGCTAGGGACAACAGTCAGTACCAGATCACTATCTAGTAAGTACAGGGCGATACATAGCTAGGGACAGCAGTCAGGACCAGATCACTATCTAGTAAGTACCGGGTGATACATAGCTAGGGACAGCAGTCAGGACCGGATCACTATTTAGTAAGTACAAGGCGATACATAGCTAGGGACAGCAGTCAGGACCGGATCACTATCTAGTAAGTACAAAGGTGATACATAGCTAGGGACAGCAGTCAGGACCTGATTACTATCTATGAAGTACAGGATGATACATAGCTAGGGACAGCAGTCAGGACTGGATCACTATCTTGTAAGTACAGGGTGATACATAGCTAGGGACATATGATTTATGCAACTAGAAATTACTTAGGGGAAACTGTTACTGCGGCACCGCTGGGTTGTAAGAAAATGTTACCATCAAAAGTGGGCGGTAGGTATTAAAAGGTTGACAATCTTTAGCTTAAATAGTAGATTATTTGAAACCTTGCCAGTTACACATCTCTTCAGTCTTCCTTCCACACTCAAAAAATAATAGTAAGAGGAGTAAGAGGAGTAAACAAAAATCTATCTTTGACTCATTTACGTAATTTTGCAAAACTACAGATCATTCATTTTCAGTGGCGGCTGGTGAACTTTCAAGTTGAAGGGGCGCCAGAGCAATACTTGGCTCCTTGACCCCACCCATTTTTAAACTCCTCCCCTGTTGTCATATTGACGTTTATATGCCCCGCCCAATGACCTTATACTTACCCTGCCTATTGAAATAGACTCCACCTACTGATTTTTTTATACTGTTCAAAAATTCTAGAATCCTGGGATTCAGGCAAATAATAACATTTCTCTTCTGCATGAATGCAATGATACCCACCAACAGTTGACTCGCTTTCTCGGGGTGTCTTCAAGTGTAGTAATCCAATATAGTCTGCAGCCGCAGAGTGTTTGGACCTGGGTGTGATATAAAACAAGCAAACAAATCAGAGAGTGCAAGACCCCAATCATACTTAAAAGCACTTATGAAACCAAGCAAGACTATCTAGGCCCTAACCATAGCTAAAAAAAACATA
Organism: Discoglossus pictus; assembly: GCA_027410445.1. Taxonomy (NCBI): domain Eukaryota; kingdom Metazoa; phylum Chordata; class Amphibia; order Anura; family Alytidae; genus Discoglossus; species Discoglossus pictus. Next base: position 99,485,677 of record CM050167.1, read on the forward strand.
TTATACAAAGTGGGACTATATAGGCCACAACCGGACCCTAAAAACTCACATTAAACCAAGCAGGACTATATAGGCCCAAACTATACCTAAAAAAACATAAAATACGAAGCGGGGCTATATAGGCCCAAACCGGACCTTTAAAACCCACATTACACCAAGAGGGACCATATAGGCCCCAACCGTACCTTAAAATCCCACATTATACCAAGTGGGACCATATAAGCCCCAACCGGACCTTAACAACCCCAATTACAACAAGCGGGACCATATAGGCCCCAACCGTACCTTTAAAACCTTGAAATACCAAGCAAGACTATATAGGCCCAAACCCCACCTTAAAAACACACATTTCACCAAGGGGGACCATATAGGCCCAAAATGGACCTTTAAAACCTTAAAATACCGATCGGGTCTATATAGGCCCAAACCGGACCTTTAAAGCCTTAAAATACAAGCAGGACTATATAGGCCCAAACTGGACCTTAAAAACCCACAATATACCAAGCGGGACCATATAGTCCCAAACAAGGCCTTAAAAACCTGCATTACACCAAGCGGGACCATATAGGGCCCAACCGGACCAAAAAAAAAAAACATTACACCAAGCGGGACCATAAAAGCCCCAACCGGACCTTAAAAACCCACATTACACCAAGCAGGACCATATAGGCCCCAACTGGACCTTTAAAACCTAAAAATACCAAGCAGGACTCTATAGGCCAAAACCGGACCTTAAAAAAACACATTACACTAAGCGGGACCATATAGGCCCCAACAGGACCTTAAAAACACACATTACACCAAGCGGGACCATATAGGACCCAATAGGAACTTAAAAACCCACATTAACCAAGCGGGACCCTATAGGCCCCAACCGGACCTTTAAAACATTAAAATATCAAACAGGACTATATAGGCTAAAACCGGACCTTAAAAACCCACATTACACCAAACAGGACCATATAGGCCCCAACCGTACCTTTAAAACCTTGAAATACCAAGCAAGACTATATAGGCCCAAACCCCACCTTAAAAACACACATTTCACCAAGGGGGACCATATAGGCCCAAAATGGACCTTTAAAACCTTAAAATACTGATCGTGTCTATATAGGCCCAAACCGGACCTTTAAAGCCTTAAAATACAAGCAGGACTATATAGGCCCAAACTGGACCTTAAAAACCCACAATATACCAAGCGGGACCATATAGTCCCAAACAAGGCCTTAAAAACCTGCATTACACCAAGCGGGACCATATAGGGCCCAACCGGACCCAAAAAAAACACATTACACCAAGCGGGACCATAAAAGCCCCAACCGGACCTTAAAAACCCACATTACACCAAGCAGGACCATATAGGTCCCAACTGGACCTTTAAAACCTAAAAATACCAAGCAGGACTCTATAGGCCAAAACCGGACCTTAAAAAAACACATTACACTAAGCGGGACCATATAGGCCCCAACAGGACCTTAAAAACACACATTACACCAAGCGGGACCATATAGGACCCAATAGGAACTTAAAAACCCACATTAACCAAGCGGGACCCTATAGGCCCCAACCGGACCTTTAAAACATTAAAATATCAAACAGGACTATATAGGCTAAAACCGGACCTTAAAAACCCACATTACACCAAACAGGACCATATAGGCCCCAATCAGACCTTTAAAATCTTAAGATCCTAAGTGGCACTATATAGGCCCAAACAGGACCTTAAAAACACACATTACACCAAGCAGGACCATATAGGCCCCAACCGGACTTTAAAAACCCACATTATACCAAGCGGGACCATATAGTCCCCAACCGAACCTTAAAAACCCACATTACACCAAGCGGGACCATTTAGGCCCCAATCGAACCTAAAACAACCCACATTACACCAAGCGGGACCATAAAGGCCCCAACCAGACCTTTAAAACCTTAAGATCCCAAGAGGGACTATATAGGCCCAAACAGGACCTTAAAAACCCACATTATACCAAACGGAATCATATAGTCCCCCACCGAACCTTAAAAACCCATATTACACCAAGCAGGACCATAAAGGCCCCAATCGGACCTTAAAAACCCACATTACACCAAGCGGGACCATATAGGCCCCAAGCTGGCCTTTAAAACCTTAAAATACCAAGAATGAATATATTGGCCCAAACCGGACCTTAAAAACCCACATTACACCAAGCGGGACCACATAGGCCCCAACCTGACCTTAAAAACCTACATTACACCAAGCGGGACCATATAGACCCCAACTGGACCTTAAAAATCCACATTACACCAAGTGGGAACATTGTGAGCCTCTCCCCCACTCTACCTCTCCCCCCCCCCCCTCTAATTTACTGGCCTTGCGATGAGCGTCTTTGTTGCTCATCACAGACCTCGCAATGAGTGCCGTTGGCGCTCATTGCAAGCCTCTCCCCCCCCTCCTCTGTGTCTCTTCCCCCTCCCTCCCTTGTGTTTCCTTCCTCCATCTCTCTCCCGTGTCTCTTTCCCCCCTCTGTGTCCCCCCCCTCCCTCCCCTGTATCTATACGAATACCATTTAGTGTAGTAACAAGAGAAGCCCCGACCATACAGAGTACAGAAACAGAGCTCTGTGCTTCCACAGCTATTGACCTGGGTTCTAATCCAAGTGAAGGAACTGACAACCCACTCCAGTATCACTGCCTGTGCAAACTTATTTGGTTGATGACGTTGGGTAGATCAGTACGGGAGGATCAGTCAGTAAAAAGAGCAGGGACAGAGTGGGGAGTATTTGAGATAATTGGCTTTATAAAGCCTACCTGATGTCATATCATAACAATAAGTCTCTATAGGCTTTGGGGTGTTCAGAGGGGATGTTCATAGCAACCAGACAGCCTGCAGCACTGATGGGTTGATGCTGCCAGTCAGGTAAATGTATACTTTTCCCAGCATACTGAATTTAAATTCACCCAGGTTGAGCGTTACAGCACAATGCTCACACTGTAAACTGCAATCACTAGGGAGAGACAACAGGCAAGGGGGAAGGCACACAAAGGGTTAATTTAAAGTGACAGATACATACACAAAATCATATGAAAGAAGACATGAAAGCTGATACAGATATAATTAAGTTGTATTATCTATATACATTTAAAATACAATATTAAAGTGATTGATAATTTGGGGGGGTGGGGGTGCGCCTGCCCATTTGCCCCCATGCACCAGCTGCCCCTTTTCCTGTTTTCATGTGAAGCCTCTTTCAGAATGTTTACAGCATGTTCTTGTAAACACACTAAGAAAATGGTGAATTAAAGACACATGGAAATCCTTATTTTCTTTGTTGCATCTCTAAAATGGTGTATGATAATGTACCACTGAGTGTTTTCTTTTTTTTTCATATGATACTCTCAAAGCAAAACAAAAAAAAATGGATTAAAATGTTTAACTGTGTAACTGGAAGCTTGCCTTTGTAAGCCAATAAGCAGTAGTGTCAGACTAATACTTGTCTGTCAATGAGATCTACAGGCTAAAATGTGCTCTGTGCACTTGCTGTTAGGGACCTATCCTGTTATAGTTACAGCAACAGTCTGCCGCTGCAGTGTGGCGACCAAACCGCTAGATGGCGCGACCTATATTTTGCAGCCCTGCCGATGTTTGTGAAATTCTAACCCTTGTATGTTAGCCTAACTCTTAAACTAACCCTAACCCTAACAGTTTATCTTGACTCTATGATATGGCACTGGAATATTGGCAGCGCCATCTAGCAGCGGCGGACTGGTGCCATACCCATTGTTAGTTTCAATGAATTTTAAACAGTTTTTACTTAATAATTTTTATGCAAAACATAACTTTGGTAATGTTTTAAACCTTGCTCACTGTGTCTTAGGGAGTACAGCTTCACCTCACTGATGAGGCCCAATGAAGGCCAAAACGTATGTCTGGGGTTTGCTGTTTCTCCTGTTCCGGGTAGAATTGCCTGGTATTTCGGGGCTGGACCACTCTAGTGAGACCAGACTGATATACTTCAGGATATTTCTCCCTGTTAAGAGTACAAGTGAGCTAATAGAGGTTGCTCTCAGAGTGGGTGATCATGTCCATATTAAGGTTAGTTCGTTCTCTTATTGAGCGCCTCTGACTTTGTTGTAATATTTTAAAGCATGCTCTTTTAAATGCATCAAACAAGATTTGGAATCTTTATTGTTATCTTCCCACCACATCCCAGCACACCTACTGCATGCTGCTGCATACCCACTCGCCAGTTATCTGTCACTACCCTAAGCCTAAACCTAAGTGTGTAGTGGTGCTGTGTGGGAGTGCGCAGCAGTACAGTGGGCAGATAACAGGAAATATTCTAGATTTGCGTTCCATGTCCCTTTTTAAAAGACCACTGTGGTCAAAAATGTAAATTAGCCTCTATTGCATATTGCAAGAACTTGTTGCATATTATTATGAACTATGCTTAATAATATGCAACATGTTTTTCAAATGTAAAAACATAATAATAATAGAGTTTATTATTTTATGTGCATTGTGCGCTGCTGTGGAATATGCCATTTTTGTTTCTAGTGATTTACTTCCAGAAGTAGGAGGAAGATTGTGTCTGCACAGTGGTAATGTGACAGATATATCTGTCACTGCTCTCACTGGGTCTAAAGGAATGTTCATTAGTCTATAAAGACGGACATTGTTGAGACAAAAGCTGCAAATTGCAGGCTCAGTAAAGAAAAATAACCTACAGTAAAGAATAGTCGCATATGAAAGTGAAACATTTAAAGACTGTGTATTTTCTTTTGACTTTCTAAAAATATTTTGCCCATTATCAAGTTTTGTTATTCAAAATACTGTGTAGAAAAAAAAACTGTCCTGCTTGGCTTTTTAAATATTTTGTTGTTTAGTTGTTAAGTCGAGTCCGACTCTCCATGACCCTATAGACCACTGCATGCAAGGCACATCTTGTGTCTGGTTGTGCTAATTCATAAGGCAAATATACTGGAGTGGGTTGCCAGTTCCTGCTCCAGTGGACCACAATTTGTATGACCTCTCTGATATGACTTGCCCATCTTGGGCAGGTCTAGCTCACAGCTTCATTGAGATACACAAGCCCCTTCACCACAACAAGGTAGTGATCCAGAAGGGGGTCTTTAAGGTCTTTAATTATTGCTTTCATCATAAGGGAGTTGCCAATATGCAGTAAATATTGTCACCACTAGATGTCACCCTCTCACTACAATGGAGATGCACATGCACCAGCAGCACTAGACCACCCTCTCATTTTGATGCAGCTGTGTCATATACTTTGCAGGATCACTAATTATCTAATTACTCTGATTGGACACTAATTGGACTTTCAATGTGATAATTACCAATTTTTGCCAGAGTTTCTGTTCATGAATAGGAACAACATTGCAAGCAGTGAAGTCCAAATATTTCAATAGAAAGGAATAAACAGTCATCAAACGGAAACTATAGTCTGGTATTTTTATTATGGTATTTTAAAGAACGAGTAAAACATTTAATCAGGTAAAACATATATAAACAAGCTTTATATTTATTACTTATTTATACTATTCTGGCCATCTCAATTGCTATCTTATTACTTGCCATATCTGTGAGTATTTGGTTCTTGCCAAGTCGGTGTGGTCTTTGGAGCCTGAGATTAGTTCATTGTCAGTGAATTTTACATTTCTTGACCATAGATGATTGACAGCTTTGAAAGTCTTTTAAGCTGAACTTTAACCGACTGTGGGCTTTATAAGACAAGCATGATGATATCTAAGGCAACATATAATGGCATATAAATAGATAAAGTTTTTTTTTTTTGAGGATCTGCAGCAGGGATGCCCGCTGAGGATCTGCAGCAGGGAAGCCCGCTGAGGAGCTGCAGCAGGGAAGCCCGCTGAGGAGCTGCAGCAGGGATGCCCGCAGAGGAGCAGACGCAGGGATGCCGCTGAGGATCTGCCGCAGGGATGCCCGCTGAGGATCTGCCGCAGGGATGCCCGCTGAGGATCTGCAGCAGGGAAGCCCGCTGAGGAGCTGCAGCAGGGAAGCCCGCTGAGGAGCTGCAGCAGGGAAGCCCGCTGAGGAGCTGCAGCAGGGATGCTGCTGAGGAGCTGCAGCAGGGATGCCCGCAGAGGAGCTGACGCACGGATGCCGCTGCGGAGCTGACGCAGGGATGCCCGCAGAGGAGCTGACGCAGGTATGCCCGCAGAGGAGCTGACGCAGGGATGCCGCTGAGGAGCTGCAGCAGGGATGCCCGCAGAGGAGCTGACGCAGGGATGCCGCTGAGGAGCTGCAGCAGGGATGCCCGCAGAGGAGCTGACGCAGGTATGCCCGCAGAGGAGCTGACGCAGGGATGCCGCTGAGGAGCTGCAGCAGGGATGCCCGCAGAGGAGCTGACGCAGGTATGCCCGCAGAGGAGCTGCAGCAGGGATGCCCGCTGAGGAGCTGCAGCAGGGATGCCCGCAGAGGAGCTGACGCAGGGATGCCGCTGAGGAGCTGCAGTAGGGATGCCCACAGAGGAGCTGCAGCAGGGATGCCGCTGAGGAGCTGCAGCAGGGATGCCCGCTGAGGACCTGACGCAGGGATGCCGCTGAGGAGCTGACGCAGGGATGCCCGCAGAGGAGCTGACGCAGGGATGCCCGCAGAGGAGCTGACGCAGGGATGCCATTGAGGAGCTGACACAGGGATGCCGTTGAGGAGCAGCACAGCCATTCTTAAAACCCTGAGTATCTGTGTGGGTGGTGTGTGCTTGTGCTGTGTGTGTGTGTGTGGGGGATCTGTGTGTGTGGGGATCTGTAGGTGGGTATACCCAGGGGAATTTGGTGCATTTGTGGGGACTGATAGCATGGTCATAAAAATGGGCTCTAACGAGGAAGCAACCTTAGAGCACCTGTTATAACTAGTAACATCCAAGGTGGATCAGATGGCTGGAGGCGATGCTTTCCAGGGGATATCCCTGGCCCAGCCAGAGATGGCTGCCAGCCATTATGACCCTGAGGCATCATGTGCCTTTGCAAGGGCCTCCACACAGCACTATCCAGGTGCTGAGAGTCAAGTTAGAGAGAAGAAGCAGAAAATAGGAGACAGCGCTGGATTGGGAGAGGCACAATCGGCACTTCAGGAAGAGGCTGTGGCTGACCTTTAAGGTGCTGTGGGTGGAGGCTTGAATGTCCGGCCCTTACCTGCTTCTACACCTCTGAGCCATCAAATCATATCCGATACGCCTCCTAGGCGCACCCCACACCCTCTCCCTAAGGGCAGGGGAAAGAGTAAAGTAGAGACCAGGCTCCTATAGGCATTGTTGCGATACACAAGAGGGATTCACACAGAGGAAATAAATCCTCTACTTTCAAGGTTGGTGTGCAAACAGCGAAGAGCTGGCCGCTAGGAGATCATTGCCGAGGCGCTTGTACAGAAGAGGTGAAGACCAGCACATTGATGGAGCTGCGGCCATGGAACAAGCAGGTTCTTCCTCTCGACTAATGCCGTAAGGCCCGCCAGGACACGGAGATCCACCGCAAGGTATAGCACTCTCCTTTTTTCTAAACCTATTATTAGACCAAAACAAATTACCCCTACCACTAGGGGTGGAATGACGGACAATGTGGGTGACAACTTACAGCGTGGGGGGACAGGTCCCATAGACTTTCCCCTACCAGATCCTGCGGTTGCATCGGGTAGTGATGAATAACCACACCCACTACCCGTGTCACAGGTGAGCCTGCAACTGCAGGGCTTGGTAGTAACCAACACCTGGTAGCAGGGGTTGGGGGTGACGTCCAACTTGTGAATGGCATAAAGGGGTTTTTACAGAGTCATAACGTTCACATTTCTGAGTCTGAGTTAGGGGATTTGGTGGCTAGGCTAGCAGCTAAGGCTTGGTCATCCGACTCACCTCTGGTTACTTTGGTGCCGTTAGTGTGTGATTCGGTTTCAGAGATGAGGGCGGGAGCTCCATAGCACCCGCTTCCCCCCCCTCCCAAGGACGAGACATCTGCTCCCGTCGGGATTGGAATCTCCGGGGAATCCCTTAGGCCGACGACGATGTGCCCAATGGACAACCTGGACAACTTTAGCCTGGAAATTAAGCCTGGAAATTAAGGAGTGCATAGGGTGCAGCGAGTTTATTGAACTCTTTTCTCTTCCGCTTGCCCGGTTGGCAGACATGCAGGAGCGTGGTTATCGGAGTGTGAGTAACGACAGGCGGGGCAACTGGAAAAGGATACCCAGATCCTTTGACAATTGGTTACAGGCGTTCGCTATCTTAGCATGCGTCATTAGGGAAAATTCCCTGAGCAGTGCTTGTCTCTTTTTGTAGACATATTGGCTCAGTGCCATGACACCGATGCGGGGGGTAATGCCCTTTTGGAACGAGGTCGGCAGTAGCTGAGCTCCCATTGCCATCGCACCCGCGGGTAGAAGGGGTTGCTTCGCCTTCAACGATGGCGCCTGCAAATGGTCTCCTAACTGACGGTTTAGGCATGCCTGTTCCAACTGCGGGGGTGAACACCTATTGGCAAGGTGTAGTAGGCAGAAAGAGGGTGGGAGAAGTGCTGAAAGGGCAGGACACCGGTCCTACTTCAAGCAATGCTGCCATGGCTAGAACGCTATGGTAGAGCAAAGGGTGAGAGTGGCGAAGGCTTCAGGGCCGGCTTCAGGATTCCATTCAGGACTGACCTTAACTGTGTCGAGACTCAGAATCTGAAGTCAGCTATGGAATTTTCAGAGGTGTTGTATGAGAAGCTGGACAAGGAGGTTCAGCTGGGAAGGATGGCGGGCCCCTACTCTGCATATCCCATTAAACACCTTATGATATCCCCGTTGGTCCCCAAGAAGGAAGGGGGCAAATTGACAAGTGCCTATTCTCAGTCTCTTATGCCTCGTTTGACTCAGCGATGGGGATAGTGCAAGCAATGGGGCGGGGTGCACTGATGGCCAAAGTGGACATTGTATCCGTCTTTCGTCTGTTACAGTACACCCTGACAGCCACCACTTGTTGGTTTGCAGCTTTTAAGGGAACTACTTTGTGGACCTCTGTCTGCCGATGGGGTGTTCCATATCATGTGCTTACTTTGAAGCTTTCAGTTCATTCCTGGATTGGGTTAAGAAGAATGGGTTTACGAAGAAATAAGCGTGTTGTACCAGTATCACGCACTACTTGGATGACTTCCTATTCGTGTGTCCAGCAAGATGTCAGGGAAAAATTTCTCATACTTCCCCCACTTCCAACTTCCCCTCTTGCATGCCTGACACCAAGGAAAACAGAGTCTTTTAATTATTTCTCATGATGAGTTTACTTAGGGAAAAAAAGTGATGTGGATTAGTAAAAAAACCACATGGCTGTCACCAACTCATACAGTTACTAAATTGTAACTGAAAAATCAGCAGACACACACTTACTGTATATACCTGTTTACATAAAACAGTGAACACAATCATTACACAGCCAATTACATTGTATTCATTTATGATACATACTTTGGTAAAATCTGTGCGTACATCTTTTTTATATGATACACTTGTGCACAGTACATAACTCTTATTAGACCTTGAATATGAGTAAAAAACATATTTGCTTTATCTAAACCTGTGTACTAGTCTCTAAATGAAACAGCTAGAGCATGGGTCATTTAGACTTAACTATTTCACACCTAATATCTTGCAATTGGAAAACTGGTTTACAGCTAGTCAAACATCACAATAACTGGAGAGAGCTCTAATTGTGTATAAAAATATATATTTATATATATATATATATATATATATATATATATATATATATATATATATATATACAGTATATATATATATATATATATATATATATATATATATATATACTAAAAAGTAAGGATAATTGTATAATTTTCCACAACAGGGATCACCAATCTCCGCCCATATCCTGATTAAGTCACACGTGTGGCTGGAGAATTTGGGGTTCCATTGGCCCAAGACAAGACAGAAGGCCCGGTGACGTGACTATCCTTCTTGGGCATACAAGTTGATTCTCAGCGCATGGAATGCAGTCTGCCCATGGACAAAGTGGGTAACCCACTGGAGGAGCTGGAAGCAATATGTAAAGCAAGAAGAATGATGCTGAGGCGCCTTCAGTTAGTCCTGCGGAAGTTGAACTTTGCATGCAGAATAATTCCTATGGGGAGGATCTTCAGCCAGCAGTTGGCACTGGCGACAGTCGGTGTACGACGACCACATCACTTTGTCAGCATTATGGAAAGACCTTGATACACCCGAAAAGGTTGGTTAACAAGGAATTGGAGTTGTACATGGATGCAGTGGGCGGAATTGGCATGGGAGCTTACTTCGGTGGAAGATGGTGAGCCAGAATCTTGCCTTCCTGGAGTTATTCCCGATCGTTGTAGCACTGCACATCTGGGGAAATGATCTGGCAGACAGACAAATCTTATTCTTCACAGACAATATGTCATCCACGCCATGAACAATTCCACGGCATTGTCGTACCGCTGATACATCTGATACGGCACCTGGTATGCTTACGGCTGAACGGATGGTGTAGAGCAAGGCATGTGCCAGGGTATTTCAATGGAATTGCTGACGCCCTCTCTCATTCACAGTGGGATTGTTTCCGGTCATTCGCACCAGAGGCACGGGTGCGCGGGGAGGACATCCCCCCGCATCTGTGGGAGCTTGGAGCAGAGAGAAAGCCGCACTGGTCAGAAATTAATTGGCACTGTCCTCCACTTGGAGTGCTTACAAGAAGGTAACATTGAAAAATAGCAGGAGTTGGTCAGTCTAGTAGGCGGAGCCGCCACGGAGGACAGGATGGTTGGCGTACTGTTGTGGTATCTACTCAGATATAAGGACGCCGGGGAGTCGGCGGCATCTGTCAGGCATCAGGTGGCGGCCATAGCTTTCATGTTTAAGCTAGCTGGGCAAAGGGACCTGACAAAGGAGTTTTTGGTAAGGCGTGTTGTGCGAGGTATGTTCCGTGGTGAACACAGTCACGACAAGAGGCGCCCCGTTATTAATATGGTTATGTTCAGTGCTGTAGCAAGTTTATATTACGGCCTATGAATCAGTGCTTTTCAAGACAGCCTTTTCACTAGCCTTTTTTGGAGCATTCAGTATTGGGAAATGGTGGCAGCACGGAAGTTTGGTTTTGGTGGCATACATATGATGGATGTCTGTCTTCAAGGTGACAGGGTGCAGATGTGGTTACAAAGGTTGCAGAGGTAAGGAGGTCAGTTTGTGGAGAGTGGGGACAGACTGTTGCTCCTTTGAGTGTGTACGGCATTAACTGGAGTTACGTCTGGACATACCGGGTCTCTTGCTGGTGCACAAGGATGGCATGGCACTCTGTCGTTTTCAATTCTCTCAAGTGCAGCAAGCCTAGGATTGCCAGAGGAAGCAATTAAGATAATTGGGAGATGTGAATCTAGGCGATACCTGACTTCTGTGCAACCAGCAGCTACAGATTTAGACGCAACGGACAGCTGTTAATGCTGTCATTGTTGTTTAACAGGTTGCAGGAAATAGCTGTGGATCATCTGGCATTCATATGTGCATTGGGCTCACCGGTTCGCAGCAGCTAAAAGAAAATGATCCACAGCTAGGCGTGCTCGATGAGATCATGCAGGTGTGGTGGATCGGGGTCCGAGGCTTGCTGTGGTGGCAGGTGGATGAGCAATTGGACTTACACATCCACCGTTCGGGTCAGCCAACCTTCTTATTGGTAAATGCCGGCGGCAATGACTTGGCCCCAGTCCCAATGAAAAAGTTGATTAAAGACATGAAGAGGGATTTGTTGAGTTGGCTTGACAAGTTCAAGCGTGTGTTCATCATCTGGCCAGAGATGATCACGAGGAGGGTATGGAGAAGCGCCAGGAAACCTGGGAGCTTGGAAAAAGCATACCAGAAGTTAAATAGATTGATGTCCAGCTTCATTAGGACGCAGGTGTTCCGGGCGCTTCGCCATCCCGAATTTGTTGATGCAGACGCAGACCTCTATTTCTTGTCCGATGGAGTACACCTAAATGACATAGGTTTAGACGTAATGATATTGGCTTTTCCGGAGGGTATTTAGCAGGCCATAGCCTCTAAAGAGGGGATCGCAGCCACGTAAGGCATCCCTCGTCTGCTCTGTGGTGGGTGGGGGAGGCGCCAGGTTGTGAAGTAGGGGGTCCTTTCCTCCCCCCTTTCCTCAAGGGCATGGTCAAGGCAAGGAATAGGCCCCTGAGTGCAGGCTCAGGGCATGAGGTCACCATGTCTGGCCAGGCTCCTCCTTTTAAGGTTATATACAGTATATTGTGTTTATATATGTTTAAATATACAGGCTGTGACCTGTTTTACCCCATCTTGGTGTCTGTTGTTATTGTTTATTCAGAAGTAAGTGTTAGAATAGTTTTTTAGTTGGGCTCTACTAGGCTCTTCCTGGGTCATGTAGGCATGGAGGCTGAATGGTTGTTGGGGATCATGCTGAGGGGTGGAGCTAGAGCAGGTGCTGCGTGCAGGCCCACTTTTCGCTCACTCCATGGCTGGCCAGCGTGACACCCTCCCACCCCTTTTGTTATCATGTGCTATAGTATCGTTGTTTGTTTTTATGCTGTATAACATTTTTTTAAAAAAGGTTTAAAAAAAAAAGAGAAGACAAGGTCTTTGTAATCTGTAGTTTTTTCATTGTTTATTTCTTCGTTGTCACAGTGGTGGGTGGGGAGCCTCTCCTCCCGTCTACTGTACGGGCCTCGCAATATCATTGCGAGCCCCGCAATGAGCGGCTTCTCAGCTCATTGCTTGTCTTGTCAGCCCACAACTTTTGTGCTTCGCAATGGAATTGCCCGTCAAAAATGACCACAATAAAATGTTAAGCCTGGCAATGCTGTTTGCCATACAATGCAAGGTTCTGCCCCCTCTGAGCACCTTCGGCGCTCATTGTGGGCCAGTCTTAGTATGCAACTTTTGTGCTTTGGAATGCCATGTGTCTCTCTCCACCATCTCCCCCTGTCCCTTCCCTATGTCTTTCTCCTCTGTGTATCTGCTGAATCTTTGTGTGGCGCGCGCTGACTGCCGTTGGTTTTATTTTCAAAGTCCCTCTGTCTTCACTGTCGTGGATTTTCTAAGTCCTGCGTGCCTGGCGTTGTTCAGCCTCGTTTTGATCCCTGTTTGAGAATTTTTAAGTTCTTTCACCCGTCATTTTTTTCCCTTGCTTAGCTGATTTTCTATCGACTAAAAACCCCAAATATGCCTCAAATTAACTTGCAACTTCACTCACAAGCTTGCTGGCTCTCCCCCTGTGCTGTGTGTGTCTGTGTGTAAGTTTATTTGAGGCATATTTTGTGTTATTCATCGATCAAAAAACGGCTAAGCAGGAAAAAAAATGGCGGACGAAAAAACGTTTTGCGTGGTTCGGTCCTTTCGACACTCATAGCAGCCTATGTCCCATGTGCCTTGCGATGAGCGCCGCAGAGAAATTGTGTCTCACGTCAGTGGCAGAGCATATATATATATATATATATATATATCTCCTTTTTATATATATTCAACATTATGCCCACAGAAGTAGAAAAATATAAACTATCCTTTATTATATATACTAGCGACTTGCCCGTCAAAAATTAAGGCAATAAAATTTAAAGCCTGGCAATGCTGTTTGCCACACAATGGGAGCCTTTCCCCCCTCTATTTTACTGGCCTTGCAATAAGCGCCTTTGGCGCTCATCATGGGCCTCGCAACGAGCTCCTTTTGTGCTCATCACGGGCCTTGCAATGAGCGCCTTTTGCGCTCATCACGGGCCTGGCAATGAGAGCCGTTGGCCCCCCTCCTCTCACTCCCTTGTGTGTCCCCCTCTCCCTCCCTTGTGTCTCTTCCCCCGACCCCTATGTCTTTTCCCCCCCTGTCCCTCCCCCTCATGCTTTCCCTCCCCTGTGTCTCACCCCCTCCTTTCCCTCCCCTGTGTCTCTCCCCCCTCCTTTCCCTCCCCTGTGTCTCTCCCCCTCCTTTCTCGCCCCTGTGTCTGTTCCTCCTCCTCTCACTCCCATGTGTCTCTCCCCCCCTCCTCTCCCACCCCTGTGTCTCTCCCCCTCCTCTCCCTCCTCTGTGTCACCCCCTTCCTCTCCCATCCCTGTGTGTCTCTTCCCTCTCCTCTCACTCCCGTGTCTCCCCCCCTCCTCTGTGTCTCTTCCCCCTCCTCTGTGTCTCTTTCCCCCTCCTCTCACTCCCCTGTGTCTCTTCTCCTCACCTCTCTTTCCTCTGTGTCTCTCCTCTCACTCCCCTGTGTCTCTCCTCCCCTCCTCTCTTTCCCCTGTGTCTCTTTCCCTTCCTCTGACTCTCCTGTGTCTCTGCCCCACTCCTCTGACTCCCCTGTGTCTCCCCCCCCCTCCTCTCCCTCCCATGTGTCTCTCCCCCCCCTCCTCTCCCTCCCCTGTGTCTCTCCCCCCCTCCTCTGTGTGTACCCCTTTCCTATGTGTCTCCCCCTCTCCTCCCCTGTTTCTCTCCCCCACTCCTCCCCTGTGTCTCTCCCCCACTCCTCCCCTGTGTCTCTCCCCCACTCCTCCCCTGTGTCTCTCCCCCCTCCTCCCCTGTGTCTATTCCCCCCCCTCGTCTCACTCCTCTGTCTTCCTCCCTTCCGCGCAGGTGCGATGTGCATGCGTGCGCCCATGTCGCGCATTGCGCATGCTCTCCCGTGGCACACATTGAGCATGTGCTCCCGGTGCGCATTGCAAATTTGGGCGCATTGCGCACGCACGGGAGTTGCACGTATTGTAGTTGTCAAACTGCGATTTGTCGCAATCGTGATGACGAATCACAGTTTGACAACTATTAGATGTGATACTAGCTACTTGCCTTTCAAAAATGATGGGAATACAATTTTAATGCTCTCTCTTTCTTATCTCTCTCCCTCCCTCTCCCTCCTGTCTCTCTCTTTTGTCTCACTCTCTCTCCCTCTTTCTCTCTCTATTGTCTCCCTCTTTCTCTCTCTCTTGTCTCCCTCTTGCTCTCCCTTCATATCTCCTTTCCTCTCTTCATATTTCCTTTCCTCTCTTCATCTCTCCCTCTCTCTCTTCAACTCTCCTTCTCTCTCTTCATCTCTCCCTCTCTCTTCATCTCTCCCTCTCTCTTCATCTCTCCCTCCCTCTTCATCTCTCCCTCCCTCTTCATCTTTCCCTCTCCCTCTTCATCTTTCCCTCTCTCTCTTCATCTTTCCCTCTCTCTCTTCATCTCTCCCTCTACATCTCCCCATCTTATTATCTCCGTCTTTCACCCCCTCTCTCTTCAACTCTCCTTCTCTCTCTTCATCTCTCTTCATCTTTCCCTCTCTATTGTCTCCCTCTTTCTCTCTCTCCTCTCTCTCTCTTGCTCTCCCTTCATATCTCCTTTCCTCTCTTCATATTTCCTTTCCTCTCTTCATCTCTCCCTCTCTCTCTTCAACTCTCCTTCTCTCTCTTCATCTCTCCCTCTCTCTTCATCTCTCCCTCTACATCTCCCCATCTTATTATCTCCGTCTTTCACCCCCTCTCTCTTCAACTCTCCTTCTCTCTCTTCATCTCTTCATCTCTCTTCATCTTTCCCTCTCTCTCTTCATCTTTCCCTCTCTCTCTTCATCTTTCCCTCTCTCTTTTCATTTTTCCCTCTCTCTCTTCATCTCTCCCTCTCTCTCTCCCCATCTTATTATCTCCGTCTCTCACCCCCTCTCTCTTCATCTCCCCCTCCCTCTCTCTCCCCTATCCTCTCTCTGCCCCCAAAGATGTGCTGCCTGGTCCTATCCCCCCCCCCACAGCTATGCCTTTGGCGCCACTACTTTACTATATAAACACAAACCATAACCTTATTCATAACCCTTATTACAAATTCAACAAGTTTGCACTGGCAGAGACATTACAGGACATTTTTGAGTTGAATCATTTTTGTTGTATGTAATGATGTTGTATGAGGAGTCACCAATTTTGTTTCTATTTTGTTTTTTTGTTTCAGAGAGATTTTTGATTACTGAGAACGATTCAGGTGCTTCTACTGAAATGTGGCAATCTGAATTAGAAATATTATCAGTATAGAAGGCCCTACCAGTTAAGAAAGCACTTAAACTAAAAAAACTATTGACTCCCCAAGTATAATACCAGTCTATATAATAATTAATATATATTCCTTACAATTTATCCAGTAACCCACATTAGTACACTGAAATAATGGGACAGGGATAATGTAAAACTATCTAGAAAATGACTTTATTCGGAGACTATTGATCCTAGACAACACCGAAAAATGTTTAAAAATGCTTACAACTTTACATAGTACCAGGGTCACAATACTAAGACAATTATGAATATAGAAATAATCAGTTCTATATCAATTAGTCTAGACCCATTCATTCATAAACTGGTATAGTACTATTATTCTAAATCTAAGCAAATCAACTCTCATATATCAGGTTATACAGATGATACTGTTAATACAGGATACACTGATAATCACAGAGTTAAATAAAATGTAGATAAAAAAGCACATAGTATACATATTGTTAAAAACAAAAAAACTATATAATGGGACACAGGTATTCAATATCTCCAAAAACGGGGTATTTTAACAGTCAATTACACAACTATATATTTAAGCAGAAAAAGTATTTCATAGATGCAGCAAGAATAAAATTAGCAAATTATTAGAGGATAAATGTATGGGAGGGTAATAACATGTAGCAAAAAATACTTGTGATTCCGTTTCACTCTCTCCACACTCCTTTTTCCTTGTAGAAATTGACTTTTGAACCCATTAAGCCATATTGTTGAGATTAGAACCTGCCCCATTAAAAAACAAAGTGCCAACGGTCCGTTTAGTCGTCTTAAAGGACTTTTTCTAAGGCTGTAATGTGCTGGCTTCCACACTGGCTTATAAAGCCCTGTTACTTCCGGGTTTTGCGTAAGCATCATTACGTCATGACGTTCGATTTACGCAATTACGTCATTACGTAACGTTATGTTCATTTTAATAAACTTTATTTAGCCTCCGTTTCCTGAATTCATTAAACTTTATTTAGCATCATTACGCAAAGTTGTATTCAATAAACTTTATTTGGTCTCCATTACCTGAATTCAATTAACTTTGTATATCCTTCGTTTTCTTGAGCCTATGCAATTACCTTAATATAACTTTGTATATATATTTTCTTCTCAGAAATCTATATAGTGTCCTGTGCTTCTCAAAGTCAAATGCCCTAAAGGTTATTAACAATTATTTCAACTTATAGAAAACTTTTGGGCATATAGTGTACAAAAAGAGGGGGTGCAAATAGTTATAAAGAAATATTATTGTTCTAATCTACTTCAATAAAGTTATTTGGCAGTGATGACCAAAATATATTAATATAAAATAATTATTAAATTCTGTGTGTCATTATTTTACAATGACTTAAATATTTTACAACATAATGTGTTGATCACAGTGGAAAAAAAAAAAAAAAAACTATATTTAACCATAATGGGAATTTGTAATTCCGTATTGATGTTACAAAAAAGAAGATAATATTTTTATATAAAAAAGAAGATAATATTTTTATATAATATAGGCTGTTTTAGATAAAGATGAAATATTTAAATATCCCTATACATAATGGAGCCTTCCTACAGGAATGATGAATAGGAATAGCCTTTGTTGAGGCCTTTCGGGTATTTGCAATCTATGTATATATCCATTTGCTCTCCATTTGTAATAAGATTCTATCTGCATCTCCTCCTCTTGGACTTATCCATAGCCTCTAGAACTTGAAATTTCATGGCTTCTGGTTTATTTTCGTGAAAGTATTTCATATGTCTGGAGACCGAAGTATCAAGACCTTTTGTAATCGAATATACGTGTTCCAGTATTCTTCTTTTCAGCTGGCGGAATGTTTTGCCAACATAAAATTTTTGACAAGGGCATGTCATGACGTATACAACATGTGTACTTTCACAGTTCATGAAGCTTTTAACTGGGTATTTTTTACCTGTGTTTATATCTTCGAAGATTTTGCTGGGCTGAATATATTGACAAGCTCTACAGTGTCCACACTTAAAAAGGCCCTTTGTTTCTGTTAGCCAATTCACTTTTGGTTTTGTTGGATTGAAGGAGCATTTTACCAATGTATCCTTAATGTTCTTATTTCTCTTGTAAGTTATACTTGGATTTCATCTTCTCTAAGGATGTACCAATGTTTTTGTAGGATCTCTTTTATTGGTTCCCAGTCACTTCCGTATGACATTACCAGTCGTATCTTATGATCTTGTTCTTCACTTTTTTGATTTTCCTTTTTGTATATGAGGTCTTCCCCTTCACTCATTAGTGCTTTCTTGAAGGCCTTTTTTAAGACACGATTTGGATAACCTTTTTCTTTAAACCTTGCCTTTAGATCTCTTGCCTGTTCCTTGAATTCCTCCAAGCTATCACAGTTTCTTTTTAGTCTAAGGTACTGTCCCATAGGTATTCCTGCCTTCAGCGATACAGGATGCTGGCTGGACCAATGCAGAAGTGAATTCGAGGCTGTTGGTTTTCGAAATACTGAGGTATGAATGTTACCTTGTTCATCTTTCCAAAGTTATATTAAGGTAATTGCATAGGCTCAAGAAAATGAAGGATATACAAAGTTAATTGAATTCAGGTAATGGAGACCAAAAAAAGTTTATTGAATACAACTTTGCGTAATGATGCTAAATAAAGTTTAATGAATTCAGGAAACGGAGGCTAAATAAAGTTTATTGAAATGAACATAACGTCACGTAATGACATCATCGCGTAAACGCGAACATCATGACGTAATGATGCTTACGCAAAACCCGGAAGTAACAGGGCTTTATAAGCCAGTGTGGAAGCCAGCACAGTACAGCCTTAGAAAAAGTCCTTTAAGAGGACTAAACGGACCGTTGGCACTTTGTTTTTTAGTGGGGCAGGTTCTAATCTCAACAATATGGCTTAATGGGTTCAAAAGTCAATTTCTACAAGGAAAAGGAGTGTGGCGAGAGGGAAACTGAATCGCAAGTATTTTTTGCTACATGTTATTACTCTCCCATACATTTATCATCTAATGATTTGCTAATTTTATTCTTGCTGCAACTATGAAATACTTTTTCTGCTTAAATATATAGTTGTGTAATTGACTGTCAAAATACCCTGTTTTGGAGATATTGAATACCTGTGTCCCACTATATAGTTTTTTTGTTTTTAACAATATGTATACTATGTGCTTTTTTATCTACATCTTTTCAACTCTGTGATTATCAGTGTATCCTGAATTAACAGGATCATCTGTATAACCTGATATATGAAAGTTGATTTGCTTAGATTTAGAATAATAGTACTATACCAGTTTATGAATCAATGGGTCTAGACTAATTGATATAGAACTGATTATTTCTATATTCATAATTGTCTTAGTATTGTGACCCTGGTTCTATGTAAAGTTGTAAGCACTTTAAAAAAAATCTTGGCGTTGTCTAGGATCAATAGTATCCGAATAAAGTAATTTTCTAGATAGAAATAAAGGGGTGTTAAGCACCCAAAGGATACACAAAAAAAAAAAAAGGTCAATAGTAAAAATAATTTTTGAATAATGTAAAACTATGTGACAAGGGGTTAATGGAAGCGGTAACGGCTATAGATTTGCAGACAAGAAATAAAAATGGCGACTTCCTTGTTGCTGATCTCATTGATTCAATTTCAACTCCAAATAGAAAAATCATGTTTACAGAGCACAGCGGACGATTATCTTCTGCAACCTCAGCATCGGAAATCAATCCTGCTGCTCAGGACTAATTTATATATTCATTATGAGGTCAGGTATCAATTAGGTCCCACATTCCTAAAGAGAACAGAGTCCTGGATATCTGCAGGCAGAAGGTCACCCTGCATTAGATACAAACCTGTCTGAGCCTGTCCTGATCATTTGCAGTGAAGACGTCACTCTGGATTGAATAGAATCCCAGCACTTCCCGAATCTATCCTGATAATGTATACTACTAGCACTGTCTGAACCTGTCCTGATCATTTGCAGTGAGGACGTCATTCTGAATTAAATAGAATCCCAGCACTGCCCAAGCTTGTCCTAATAATGTACACTAATCCTAGCACTACCTGAGCCTGTTCTGATAATGTACACTAAATCCCACACTTTCTGAGCCTGTCCTGATAGTGTAGACCAGTGGTGGTCAACCTGGTCCGTACTGTCCAATAGTGGGTGATTTAGGCTTCCATGGCAGGTGGTGGGGTAATCGCTGGGCGGCATCGTTGCCGAGTGACGTTATACACCAGAGACCCGCAGCACGAGGTTGGCTGGTTGGAGATCTGGTGAGAGAGCCTAGGGACAGCACTCAGGACCGGATCACTATCTAGTAAGTACAGGGGGATATATAGCTAGGGACAGCAGTCAGGACCGGATCACTATCTACTAAGAACAGAGTGATACATAGCTAGGAACAGCACTCAGGACCGGATCACTATCTAGTAAGTACAGGGTGATACATAGCTAGGGACAGCAGTCAGGAAAGAATCACTATCTAGTAAGTACAGGGCGATACATAGCTAGGGACAGCAGTCAGGACCGGATCACTATCTAGTAAGTACAGGGTGATACATAGCTAGGGACAGTAGTCAGGAAAGAATCACTATCTAGTAAGTACAGGGCGATACATAGCTAGGGACAGCAGTCAGGACCGGATCACTATCTAGTAAGTACAGGGTGAGACATAGCTAGGGACAGAAGCCAGGGCCGGATCACTATCTAGTAAGTACAGGGATCACTATCTAGTAAGTACAGGGCGATACATAGCTAGGGCCAGCAGTCAGAACTGGATCACTATCTAGTAAGTACAGGGCGAAACATACCTAGGGACAGCAGTCAGGACCGGATCACTATCTAGTGAGTACAGGGTGATACATAGCTAGGGACAGCAGTCAGGAAAGAATCACTATTTAGTAAGTACAGAGCGATACATACTGTAGCTAGGGACAGCAGTCAGGACCGGGTCACTATCTAGTAAGTACAGGGCGATACATAGCTAGGGACAGCAGTCAGGACTGGATCACTATCTAGTAAGTACAGGGTGATACATAGCTAGTGACAGCAGCCAGGACCCGATCACTATCTAGTAAGTACAGGGTGGCACATAGCTAGGGACAGCAGTCAGGACTGGATCACTATCTACTAAGAACAGAGTGATACATAGCTAGGGACAGCACTCATGACCGGATCACTATCTAGTAAGTACAGGGTGATACATAGCTAGGGACAGCACTCATAACCGGATCACTATCTAGTAAGTACAGGGTGATACATAGCTAGGGACAGCAGTAAGGACCGGATCACTATCTAGTAAGTACAGGGCGATACATAGTTAGGGACAGCAGTCAGGACCGGATCACTATCTAGTAAGTACAGGGTGATACATAGCTAGGGACAGCAGTCAGGAAAGAATCACTATCTAGTAAGTACAGGGCGATACATAGCTAGGGACAGCAGTCAGGACCGGATCACTATCTAGTAAGTACAGGGCGAAACATAGCTAGGGACAGCAGTCAGGACCGGATCACTATCTAGTAAGTACAGGGCGATACATAGCTAGGGACAGCAGTCAGGACCGGATCACTATCTAGTAAGTACAGGGTGTTACATAGTTAGGGACAGCACTCATGACCGGATCACTATCTAGTAAGTACAGGGTGATACATAGCTAGGGACAGCACTCATGACCGGATCACTATCTAGTAAGTACAGGGTGATACATAGCTAGGGACAGCAGTAAGGACCGGATCACTATCTAGTAAGTACAGGGCGATACATAGTTAGGGACAGCAGTCAGGACCGGATCACTATCTAGTAAGTACAGGGTGATACATAGCTAGGGACAGCAGTCAGGAAAGAATCACTATCTAGTAAGTACAGGGCGATACATAGCTAGGGACAGCAGTCAGGACCGGATCACTATCTAGTAAGTACAGGGCGAAACATAGCTAGGGACAGCAGTCAGGACCGGATCACTATCTAGTAAGTACAGGGCGATACATAGCTAGGGACAGAAGCCAGGACCGGATCACTATCTAGTAAGTCAGGGCGATACATAGCTAGGGACAGCAGTCAGAACCGGATAACTATCTAGTAAGTACAGGGCAAAACATACCTAGAGACAGCAGTCAGGACCGGATCACTATCTAGTAAGTACAGGGAGATACATAGCTAGAGACAGCAGTCAGGACGGATCACTATCTAGTAAGTACAGGGGATACATAGCTAGGGACAGCAGTCAGGATGGATCACTATCTAGTAAGTACAGGGTGATACATAGCTAGGGACATCAGTGAGGACAGGATCACTATCTCGTTAGTACAGGGCGATACATAGGTGGAGACAGCAGTCAGGACCGGATCACTATCTAGTTAGTACAGGGCGATACATAGGTGGGGACAGCAGTCAGGACCAGATCACTATCCAGTAAGTACAGGGCGATACATGACTAGGGACAGCAGTCAGGACCGGATCACTATCTAGTTAGTACAGGGTGATAAATAGCTAGGGACTGCAGTCAGGACCGGATCTCTGTCTAGTAAGTACAGGGCGATACATAGCTAGGGACATATCATTTATGTAGCCAGTATAAAATGAGGTACTGTGGCACCGGAGGGTGGTAAGGAAATGTTACCATCGAAAGTGGGCAAGAGGTATTAAAAGGTTGAGGATCCCTGGTATAGCCTGAATTCTAGCACCATCTGTGCCTGTCCTGATAATGTACACTGAATCCCAACACTGCCCGAGCCTGTCCTGATTATGTAGATTGAATTGCTGCACTGTGTGAGCATATGGTGATAATGTACACTGAATCCAGCACTGCCTGAGCCTGTCCTGAAAATGTAGCACTGCACCCCAGCACTGCCAGAGGCTGTCATGAGAATGTAGCACTGCCTGAGCCTGTCCTGATAATGTACAGTCACCCCAGCACTTGGTGAGCCTGTCCTTATAATGTACACTGCCTGGGCCTGTCACTAAGTCTCCACATCCCGCCATGAAGTGGTTACATTTCTTGCACAGTCAATTTCCAGGAATGAGTTCTTGGCTCCAGTGATGTGTCTGGTGAGCGGCTCTGGAAGATTAATATTGTATGAGCCGCAAAGGATGCCAAGTCTGCACTGCAGCAAATACATTACTGGCCCGAAGAGCTGGCACTCTACCTAACATTGAATGGGCACAGACAGAGTGGAAACATTACAGGCTATACAGCTGATTATTTCACATTCTATTAACTTGGACAGCTATAAAATACTGCACACACTATGGATATACACTGTGTGATATGAGTATGTATAAACTCTGTAAGTATCTGCACACTGCTTGTGAGCTACATGCTCACAATATCTTGCATTTTATATGTTTGTATGTATATGTACAGTATACACACACCTCTCTACACCACTCTGGTTGTTTTACACACAAAAAAATACTACTCAGCTTCCCAGTGGAAGTGGTAATGTTACACGCAATTAAGGAATTCAAACATGCCTGGGATAAACATAAGGCTATTATGAGAACCAGATGCGCATTTTGCCATTTTATCTTTATATATATATATATATATATATATATATATATATATTTATATATATATATATATATATATATATATATTACTCCCTTTCTCCTTATGCACACAATTCACCACACACTATACATACTCTACATACTGTACTGCTCTACAAATTATAAGCACACACTACCTCACAAGTATACATGATCACAGCTCTGCACTTCATGCATACGTTGTATATCCAAGCTTTTTTTTCCTGCACTTTATATGCACACACTCTGCTGTGGACATTATATGCACACACAGCTCTACACTACATGAGTGTGATCTGTAATTTACAAAATACCAAAATAGAGGTGCTCAATCAGAGAATAAACTAACCTTAATAGGTTAGCTCTATGGACATGATAACCCCCTCTGAGAGCAACCTCTTTTAGCTCACTTGTGCCCTTCACAGGGAGAAATATCCTGTAGTATGTCAGTCTGGTCCTACTCACTAGAGTGGTCCAGCTCCGAAAGTTCAGGCAATTCTACCCTGAACAGAAGAAACAGCAAACCCCAGACGTACGTTTCAGCCTTCTTTTGGCATCGTCAGTGAGGTGTAGCTGATATCTCCCTTAGGCACAGTGAGCAAGGGATCCACATCTGGAGTACCCTATCACCCTTAGGGAGACTAATGCTTAAGGGTTATTTGAACAAACAAAATACCAAAATAGAGGTGCTCAATCAGAGAACTAGCTATCCTTAATATGTTAGTTCTATGGACATGATAACCCACTCTGAGAGCAACCTCTTTCAGCTCACGTGCCCTTCACAGGGAGAAATATCCTGTAGTATATCAGTCTGGTCATCCTCACTAGAATGGTCCAGCCCGGAAATACCCGATATCTACCCTAAACAAGAGAAACAGCAAACCCCAGATGTGCATTTCGGCCTTCATTGTGCTTCATCAGTGAGGTGTAGCTGATATCTCCCTTAGGCACAGTCAGCAAGGGATCCATGTCTGGAGTACCCTATCACCCGTAGCAAAATACCAAAATAGAGGTGCTCAAACAGAAAACGAACTAACCTTAATAGGTTAGCTCTACAGACATGATAACCCACTCTGAGAGCAACCTCTTTTAGCTCACTTGTGCCCTTCACAGGGAGAAATATCTTGTAGCATATGAGTCTGCCCCCCCTCACTAGAGTGAACCAGCCTCGAAATACCAGGCAATTCTACCCTAAACAGTAGAAACAGCAAACCCCAGACGTACGTTTCAGCCTTCATTGGGCCTCATCAGTGAGGTGTAGCTGATATCTGCCTTAAGCACATTGAGCAAGGGATCCACATCTGGAGTATCCTATCACCCTTAGGAAGACTAATCCCTAAGGCCCATTTGAATAAACAAAATACCAAAATAGAGGTACCGACAAGGCCCAAACAAAGCCAAAACTTACGTCTGGGGTTTGCTGTATTTCCCGTTCAGAGTAAAATTGCCTGCTATTTCAGGGCTGGACCACGCTAGTGAGTATATATATATATATATATATATATACATATATATATATACACATGTTATCCTGTGCTTTATATCTACACACTGGCCTGCACTTTACATTTACATACTGCCCTACACATACACACTAGCCTGTATTTTTACACTCTGTACTTCATATATTCATGTGACTCTGAACTTTATGTGCACACAGTGCCTGCACTAATGGCCTGATTACGGCGAACAAATGCGCTTTTCGGTTCGCCCCCTATACTTTATCATTGAGGAAACTTTGAACATCATTTATTTTATTTTATATTTTTTTGTGTGTAATCTATGCCTGCCTGCCAGCGTGTGTGTGTGACAGGCTAACACCTAACAGCTTATATTGTGCTTATTTTCACTACTCATACCTGGTGGTGTAACATACGTTGCAAACAACCATTTTTTTTCCTGTAATCTAATTTCAGTTGCCTGCCTGTGTCAGGCTCACAGCTTATATTGTGCTCAATGACATAAAACAACACTTGTTTGACTGTAATAGATTGAATAGCAATTGCCTGCCTACAGGCGTGTGTGTGAAGCCTATTGCATCTATTCTGCCAACTTTTGCCAGTGCACAGTGACACTCATATCTGGTGGCTCCTTAGATTGCACGCGCAGTGCCCCAAATTTGAAGTGGGAGGACCGACCAAGCATCTTTTTCCATCTCCCGCTTCCAAAAATCCATGCCATATACACGTCCCCTGATAGTGGACGTAACAGGGATTAAACCGATAGGAATAGTACTACTTAACAGTACACACCTTATAATAATGCAGACAGAGGCAACGTGTATAATCTTCCATGCTGTGCAGTGGAAGCCCCCAGACTCTGACCTGTGTATAATCTTCCATGCTGAGCAGTGGAAGCCCCCAGACTCTGACCTGTGTATAATCTTCCATGCTGTGCAGTGGAAGCCCCCAGACTCTGAACTGTGTATAATCTTCCATGCTGTGCAGTGGAAGCCCCCAGACTCTGACCTGTGTATAATCTTCCATGCTGTGCAGTGGAAGCCCCCAGACTCTGACCTGTGTATAATCTTCCATGCTGGGCAGTGGAAGCCCCCAGACTCTGGGAGTCTGAAGAAGAGGAGTCAGAGGAGGAAGGTGGCTTTGAGGAGGTGGAAGACCAAACACAGCAGGCATCCCAGGGGACTTGTCACCTTTCGGGGACCCTTGGTATCCAACCTTGTGCAAATGGGGAGTTTGCGGTTGTGCAAAGGGACTGTTTGCGGTTGTTTGCGGTGCATTAAACGGGGAGATTGATCTGTTACTGTGAAGCGGGTGTAACCCTTACACTACCTGATCGATACAACATCATACCTGATGTTTTAAAGCATATTATTCCAAACAATTTAGGAATGTTAGGTGATTTATGCCCTTTATGGCTTAAAACCAGACTCTGCATCAACTATGGAATTTTCCGTGGGAGTTTTGCCATGGATCCCCCTCCGGCATGCCACAGTCCAGGTGTTAGTCCCCTTGAAACAACTTTCCCATCACTATTGTGGCCAGAAAGAGTCCCTGTGGATTTTGAAATTCGCCTGCCTATTGAAGTCTATGGCGGTTCGCAGGGTTCGCCCGTTCGCGAACATTTGATGGAAGTTCGGGTCCGCTGTTCGCGAACCGAAAATTTGATGTTAGCGACATCACTAGTTACAACAGGAAAAGGAACTTACATGCACAATAAAGGCAAAAATGAGTCCTTGCATACTCCCTGGCAGTGGCTCCTCCACTTCACTGACTAGGGGCCCTGTGTGCACTTTATACATGCATGCTGCCCTGCAATTTATATACACAGACTGTGTTGGATGTAACACTCTCATATCCCTCTGCTCTATTGTATGCCTTCTGAAAGCATCTTTAATGTTTAAATGTACAAAACAATCCTATTTTTTACTGTATATATATATATATATATATATATATATATATATATATATGGTTGTGCTCAAAAGTTTGCATACCCTGGCAGAAATGGTAAAATGTCACACAAAAAAAAATCTTTTATTGAAGGATAGTGATCATATGAAGTTACATTTTATCACATAGGTGTTTGGCTCCTTTTTAAATCATAATGATAACATACCCTTAGTTCTTAATACTGTGTATTGCCCCCTTTAGCATCAATGGCAGCATGCAGTCTTTTGTAATAGTTGTCTATGAGGCCCCTAATTCTTGCAGGTGGTATAGCTGCCCATTCGTCTTGCCAAAATGCCTCCAGGTCATGCAAAGTCTTTGGTCGCCTTGCATGAACCGCACGTTTTAGATCTCCCCAGAGTGGCTCGATGATATTAAGGTCAGTAGACCTTAGTGATGGCCACTCCAAACCCTTCACATTTTTCTGCTATAACCACTGGAGGGTCAACTTGGCCTTGTACTTAGGGTCACTGTCATGCTGGAAAGTCCAAGAGCGTGCCATGCGCAGCCTTCATGCAGAAGGATGCAAATTGTCTGCCAGTATTCTCTGATAACATGCTGCATTCATCTTGCCATCAATTTTCACACAATTCCCCGTGCCTTTCGAGCTCACCCCCTCTCCCCCCCAAAAAAAAAAAAACATCAGTGAGCCACCACCACAGTGGGGATGGTATTCTTTTTACTATAGGCCTTGTTGACCCCTCTCCAAACATTGCGCTTATGGTTGTGAGCATAAAGCTCTATTTTGGTTTCGCACTACAAATTACAGTGTGCCAGAAGCTGTGAGGCATATCAAGGTGTTGACAGGCATATTGTAAACAGGCTTTTTTGTGGCGTTGGCGCAGTAAAGGCTTCTTTCTGGCATCTCGACCATGTTTTTTTGTTTAAGTATCATCGTTATTTGCTCCTTGAAACAACCACACTGTCTGTAAAAGTTTTAAATGTTTGAATGCACAAAATGATCCTATTTTTGCACTATATATATATACTAGCGAATTGCCCGTCAAAAAATGACGGCAATCAAATCGTAAGTGAGCTAATGCTGTTTGGTGTGTAATAGTAAAATATATAATATATTAATAAATGAATATACTTTACCTATTTTGAAGCATTGTGTTGAAGAGCTGACAATCTGTTTTCATGTTGCTGCAGCATTAGTGGTGTGGAGGTGCTGTGTAAGCGTGATGAATGTGTGCAGTGTAACTGTGCGTGCGCGAGACGAAACCGTTAGCGTAGTGGTGTACTTCCGCATTGGCGTAAAATGGCGGGTTATCTGAGTTATGCGTCTTTGCGGATTATCCGTCGGTGTTTCGTGGTGTTTTTTGAGTTTCGTGTGTTGTTTTGCGAGTGTGTTGTGGTGTTTTACGTGTTGAGAGTGCTGTAGCCTCGTTTTGGTTTTTTTCGTCGGCCATTTTTTCTCTCGCTTAGCGATTTCATTAGTGTGTAAAGTGTTTTATTTTTATTGAAATGAAGGTGTAACTTGGTTTTTTGAGGTGCTGGATGGTTCCTCTTGCTGTAGGTAAGGTTTTTATGTATGTGCTGTGTGTATGTATTGTGGTTTTAATTTTGTAATGTTCGCGAGTTGCGTCTGAGTGTTGCGAGGCCGTAATGTGTGTGAACGTGTGTCGTATGTTGTTTGCGAGTGTCGTAATGTGTGTGTCGTGTTATTTGCGTTGCTACGTAAAGTTTGCGAGGGTCGCAGTTGCTGGCATGGAGCGCCTTCGGCGCTCCATGCCAGCAACTGAGTCCCTCGCCCAGTGCCCTCGCTTCGCGAGGCCCGCAAGCGTGAGCAACGGCCCGTACGCTCACAACTATATATATTTATTTATTCTTTCATGCACTTTTTAATTACTTGCAGGGTGTCTGATAATGCAGTGTAGTACATTGAAATATGTTTGTATATGCACAGAAATGTCTGTATGCAGTGATATGTCTGTATGTCTGATATACCCTATATACACATAAACACACTTTATGAGATATAGAAATGGAAAATGAGGAGCTGCAGTGGGGTTTTGGGGTGGGTCCAATCTGAATGGCCGAGGGCAGCATAATACTTATAATATACAACATTGTACAGTTCTTATCAACTAATAATATCATATTTTGTTGGTATATAAGTAACGCATGCACATTTTTAAACAAACTTTCTTTCAGAATAACAAAACTGTACTGTTTTTTGAGTTTTAAATAATTTTGTTGCTAGTATTCAGGCGCTGATAGATAAGCAAAAAGAATACATGGTGAATTAATGTGTATGCCATGACCTGCGTGGTATTAAACACAATAAACCGTATTATGTTTAAGTCATATCCTTGGTGAGTCTTTTGTAAAGATGTATGCGATTCCCTGGTGGTTCAGTGGTTAGGATTTTGTGCTTTCACCGCTGTGACCTGGGTTTAATTCAAGTCAGGGAACCAAGAGGTCACACCACCCTGAAGCCATGCAGGATTGGGCATGGTCAGTACTTGGATGGGAGACCACCTAGGAATATCAAGAGCTGTATGCTGTGGCCCACAGGAGAAGGAACTGGCAACACACTCCAGTATCTCTGCCATGAATACTAAGTGGATCAGCATGGTATGTTGCAGTGCATGAGGTCATGGAGAGTTGGACAAGATAGAACGACGCAAACACACATGCGTTTAGAATATATGATAATGTATAGCCTATGTAACTATAGAGCTCTGAGTCTGTGCTATCTATAGGCTGATTAATTAATTCCCTCTACAGTAAATCATTTGTGAAATATTTGGAATTGATTTTGCTGCTCCTGTTCGCTAATGTGTGGCTCATTATGCTCAGAGTACTTGATAAGGGTGGGAGAGGGATCTAACTGCCAAATAACATTGAAGCTCTTTTTGTTCCCTACAGACAGATGAGCAGACTGTAATCCTAATTAGCGCATCAAAACAACTAAATAATATTCAAGAACTGCTCATTTGCATATAAATGCAGCAACAACAACATGGAATTTCCTAGGATGCATTTGCTTTAGAATGAAATGGATAACAAAATATATAGCCAGTTTTTCATGCTCTTTAAGAATAATATAAGACAATTTGATTTTGGAAGTGACATAGACTATATATAAAACTGGAGTAGTAAGTAGCATTTCCTGCTTAAGTCTATAAAACATACCTCTGAAATTGTTAGATTTCAGATCATTAATTTTCATTGCAATGAAAAACTATTGTAACGTATAAAGTATTTCCCTTTTTAATGTATAAAATAAAAAGCGGAATTGTTATAGTTTCTTTTGATAAAAAAAACAAAAGGAAATGGCAAACTACACGATTCATTAGTCATAAAAGTATGCAAAAAGATAGATACCAAAATCCCATCTTCCTGTTTTGCCTGCGCGACATCGCTGTGAACACAGTGAGCGCGCCTGGACGCTGCAAGAATGTAGTATTAATATCTACAGGTTCAAAATAAAACAATTAAAGACAGGACCCTAAAGGAAGCCTAATCCTAACCCTATATCTAACCCTAACTCTATGCCTTACCCTAACCCTATCCATAACCTTAACCCCTAACCCTATGCCTAACCCTAACCCTAATTCCATGCTTAACTTTACCCTATTCCTAACCCTAAACCCTAACCCTAAGCCTAACTCCTCTCCCCTACATCAATCCATTTTACTACCTAACCCCTCTCCCCTAGAGCAATCTTTTTTAAACTGACTGTAGTACCGTATTGTGAGCGATACTTGGTGCGGCAGTGCGCTCGATTCGGCGGCAGGGGTGGCGCAACCAAAAAAGGAAAGGACCCACATGTTTTTTCAGGCTTTTGAAAAAAATATTTATTCATTACAATATGTTAGACTTTGCACTGGAAATGACAAATCTGCATTTTGTAAAACTGCTTAAAGAAAATCAGCATGTATTGTTTAATCTAAGCCTTAGTGACGACTTGAGCTCTTCTTATTTTCAAGACATTACATCTCAGATGTTAGAATATGCTTTTCAACTTATTTATGATCCATTCACTGTTTTATTTTCTTTCAGCAACTTAAAAATAGTTGAATTGCAATTTGCCACTTAAAGGCTTAATATAAAACTCAAGCTCACAAGTATTTCATCAATTAGAAGTTTGAAGAAGAATTTGAAAATACATTTTCCTACAGTAAATTTATATAGAATTATTACCTGTCAATCAGCCTGTCTAATACACCCACCATAGCCTGCTTTGTCTTTCTTTTGAGATAATTGTAAGTTAACTCTGGCTTAATTGTTTTCAGTCTAAATCCACATGAAATTGATAAGACTGGGCAAGTGCCTAATTAACCCATCTCATATCACATAAAATATTTATCACTTTTCTGAGCAAACATAGGACTATATTCACTAAAATTCCCTGTGAAGAGCAAGAATAGCTGTCTGCCCAACTCTTCAGGCTAGCCCTCTTCATAGTATCCACAAGACGTCTTAATTATAAAGAGGGTGCAATGCTTGTTGTCAGTCACCCACTATCTTTTTATTAGATATCCATAGCAATCAGACATTGAGTTATTTTTAATGCGCCTGCACAAATTACAAAGCATCAATGCAGTAGAACTGTGTAATCATTCGAGTTGTACTAAAAAAAAGTTTGTGAAAATGTGTATAACTGTATTATATGCCAAACCTGTCAGCTGATGTCTATTTACAAATCAAACTATTTAGAACATGCTGTTTTGAAGAACTAGAATTGATCATGGCTACAATTTTATTCTAAAGTAAAAAATTGAAAAAATGGAATTTATACAAATAAATGGCAATATACTGCTTTAACCAAAATATGTCAGCTTATTTATTTGTATTCCTCAGACATTCTAATTTGAATGAGAAAAAATGAAATGTATTATTACAGTGAAGAAAGTATACAAGCATGTAGAGGGGTTATGTAATTTATGGTCCTTTCAAGACCTGTTAGCTTGCCCCATAAGCCCAATATATTTAGTTGGACTCCTGCTATAAAACTCAATGTAAAAAAACAGGTTGAGTACTGTAAAAGCTAAGACTGGGACATTTAGAACAATTATAAAACATTGAAAAAAAAGTTTTCACATCTTTTC
The DNA here is from genome assembly GCA_027410445.1 of Discoglossus pictus. NCBI lineage: Eukaryota > Metazoa > Chordata > Amphibia > Anura > Alytidae > Discoglossus > Discoglossus pictus. Next base: position 99,517,661 of record CM050167.1, read on the forward strand.
TACTTGGTTTTGAGAAGTATCCATTAACTCAGAGACTATTTAAAGGATCACTGCACAATGATATATATATATATATATATATATATATATATCACATACACAAGCTACGAGACGTCATCACGCTTTGCGTGGTGCATATGGCTTAGGCGATGAGCGCCAAAGGCGCTCATTGCTTGCGAGCCGTTAACTCTGATAACTTAGGCAATGAGCTACAAAGGCGCTCAACGCCTGCGAGCCTCGCATAGCAGGGCGAGCCGTTAACTCGCAGCACTTAGGCGATGAGCGCCGAAGGCACGAAATCTCGCAGCACAAAGGCGATGAGCGCCAAAGGCGCTCATTGCCTGCTCGCCTCGCGAAGTGAGGCGAGCAGTGAAGGCAATGAAACACGCAGGGCTTAGCCACCAAACATTTAGTAAACGCAGAATCGCCAGCCTGCAAGCAGTTGACCAGCGCTGCACTTAGAAAAAAATAAATTACGAGACGCGAGACTTAGAAAAATTATACGAGACAGGAAAAATACAAAGTTAACAGCCGAAACGCGCAAAGCAAAAACCAATAAAAACACAAAACTTACATTAAAAAAATACAACAAAAACATCACACACAGCACGGGGGAACAGCCAGGACGTCCAGGCACTTTCACACAGGAACGTACGAGGTACAAAATACACTATTACACAGGGGGGAAAAAATATGAGATACGAAAAATACGAAATTAACGGCCGAACCGCGAAAACCAGATTAGAGAAAAGTAAGAACAGGGAAGCTTATATATACATTTAAGTGAGTTTTTATTTAAAAGTGTTGATGCTTCTGCTGGGCGCTGGAGGAACCCATGATACAGAGCTGGAAGTTGTGTTTGTGTATGTATAAAGAGCTGTGATTGCATCTCTTGTTGCAAGCTGCCTGCTGCTGGTCCTGTGAAGGGGAAACGGTGTGGCACCAGTTCCAATCTTATCCAATTACCTATAAAAGCTCTCCATGTTTCCTACTTTATCACTCCTACTGATAGCTACACAAACACCCCCCCATAATCCAGCTTTCAAGATATAATGCAACAAACACAAAATGGATTCCTTTATTCATAAAGTCTTCAAAATATCACCTATTCCCAAAAAATATTCGATGCCCATGGCTTACACAGCCGAAAATTTTAGTCTTGTACGTACCTGAAAAACAAGTGTCCTCTTGAACTACAGTGGCCCTGTGATACAGTCAGTGCTGTGAAGCATGATTTGTGTTAGTACCTGCTGTGTTATCTTATTGTGTATATTAGTGCCAGTATATGCCGTGTCAGCTTTTAAGGCTCTGTAAAAAATCACTTAGTGTGTATACCCATTTAAAACAAAGCTTTCCTGTGATATTTGTTTCTGTGCCAGTGTATGTTGTCTGTATATTAATAATGCAAATGGCAGTGAGTACATCATATCACATACACATCTGTTTAAATACACATCTATTAATCCTCCTCCTATATATCTTAGTTTCTCACTGCACCTCATGTCATTCTCCACTACCCACCTTTTCCTTATCCCCCTCCCCAAAGCCTCCAATGACGTTTCCCCTTCTCTGTAACTTTCTCTCCTTGCATCCCTCCTTCCTCCCTCGCTCTTGCACACCCTCCTCTCTGAACTTGCTGCAGTGTTGAATTTCTGCCAAAGAGACTGCAGCATCCTGCAGTTAATCAGGGACCCTCCCTTTACTGATGCTCAGCAATTCAGCAGGGCTCCTTAATCCAACCAGCCATAGCACAGAGGCACTGGAGAGCCTTACCCTCCAGGGATATCTTCTGCCTACCTTCACTAAAATACGTCAATGATGACTGCAGAGATATAATATATATTGCACACAGATATCTGCTGCGGAACAGGAGCCTAAGAAATACTAACTTCTGCAAAGTACCATGCAGAGCAATATGTAACACTGCAGAGCATTACAGAACCCGAGGCAACAAGGCCGAACATTAATCAACACTGCAGAGCACTTTATAGACACTTTACTATATATATATATATATATATATATATATATATATATATATATATATATATATATAAAATAGTAAAACTTATGTATAGCACCAACAAAACAAACCAGGTGTCAGCTTCAGCATATATGGAAAAAATATCAGGCTTGATAAAGGGTTAACCTGAAACATACCCCCCTTATGCTTCATATACACTATGTAGTACTGAAATGCAAGAAGAGATTTTCACCTTTCAGCAACAGAGTGCATTCATTTATTTGTTATGTATATATACTTTTTTTATTGGTTTAGTTGTGTCTGACACTTTGTGACCCTATGGGCTGCAGGATGCCAGCACATCTGTCAGCCACTGGCCCTCTGAGCTTCCTTGTGATAATATATATATATATATATATATATATATATATATATATATATATAGTATATAAATAGTACATCTGTGTTCACATTTGAATGTCTAAAACAAGTTAAAAATCCTGCTTCCAGCTCAGAATTCCGAGAAAAACGGTTATTACACTGAATTCTGGGAAGCTGAGCAGGGACATGCAAATGTGCCCATAAATCCTTTGTTCTTCAATCCATAACCATTTTAAACATGGCTTCCTTTAAGCTTATGCCCGCTGCATTACACAGCTTTAAGCAAAAACCAAGTTACTATATATATATATACTAGAATATTGCCCGTCAAAAAATGACGGCAATGAAATTGTAAGGTAGCTAATGCTGTTTAGTGTGTAATAATGAAATATATAATACATTAATAAATGAATATACTTTACCTATTTTAAAGCATTGTGTGGAAGAGCTGTGAATGTGTTTTGATGTTGCTGCAGCATTAGTGGTGTGGATCTGCTGTGTAAGCGTGCTGAATGTGTGCAGTGTAACACTGTGCGTGCGCGAGCCCAAACCGTTGTCGTGTACTTCCGCATTGGTGTAAAATGGCGAGTAATGTGTGTTATACGTTTGTATCGGAATATCCGTAGGTGTTTTGTGGTGTTTTGCGAGTTTCTTGTGGTGTTTTGCGAGTTTAGAGTGCTGTAGCCTCGTTTTCGTTTTGTTCGGCGGCCATTTTTTCTCTCGCTTCGTTTTTTTTTTAGTCTCTAAACTGTTTTATTTGAAGTAAAATCGAGGTGTAAGTTGTATTTTTGAGGTGCTGGGTGCTCCCTCTTGGTGTAGGTAAGTTTTTTATGTATGTGGTGTGTGTATGTATTGTGTTTTACATTTTGTAATGTTCGCGAGTTGCGTCCGAGTGTTGCGAGTCCGTAATGTGTGTGAACGTGTGTCGTATGTTGTTTGCGAGTGTCGTAATGTGTGTGTCGTACTGTTTGGGTTGCGACGTGAAGTTTGCGAGGGTCGCAGTTGCTGGCAAGGAGCGCCTTCGGCGCTCCATGCCAGCAACTGCGGCCCTCGCTTTGCGAGGTCCTCAGGTGCTGGCATGGAGCGCCTACGGCGCTCCATGCCAGCAACTGAGACCCTCGGGCAGTGCCCTCGCTTCGCGAGGGCCTCGGCTCGCTGCGCGAGCCGCGGCCCTCGCTACGCGAGGGCCGCAGCTCGCTACGCGAGTCGCGGCCCTCGCTTCGCGAGGGCCGCGGGCTCGCTACGCGAGCCCGCAGCGTTAGCAACAACTCGTACGCTCACAACTATATATGTGATATATATATATATATATATATAGGCCTTCTAGCATCCTAGATTTAGGTATGTTTAGATAGATAGATAGATAGATAGATAGATAGATAGATAGATAGATAGATAGATAGATAGATAGATAGATAGATAGATAGATAGCTATATATAGGTAGATAGATAGATAGATAGACACAGATAGGTAGATAGTCAGATAGATAGATAGATAGATAGATAGATAGATAGATAGATAGATAGATAGATAGATATAGATAGATAGATAGATAGATAGATAGATAGATAGATAGATAGATAGATATTGATATGTGTATAGATAGATAGATAGATAGATAGATAGATAGATAGATAGATAGATAGAAATATAGATAGAAATATAGATAGATAGATAGATAGATATAGATAGATAGATAGATAGATAGATAGATAGATAGATTCAAAGTATATATTTGACTGTGGGACTTCAGTGGTCCTTTCATTACCCCAACATAGCACCCCAGTGCAATCTTGTATGGACTATATCACTAGAAGAGAATCACTAAGCTATTGTAGGTGCATCAAAGGTGGGTGTGAGGGACTTGGAACTTTTCCTCATAGAAAATACACCACAGCAAAGCACTGAGAAGGACATCTCAGCCCCTGCGATGCTTAGTGAATGCCCCCCCTCCTCCCCCCACCCCACAACACCTCTCATTTCGCCAAGACAATTAGCCTATCAATAAAAACCTAAAAAAATAAAAACTGCAAATTAACTTAAATTGCTCACATCAAGTTTACCCTTTAAAGAGAACCTATTACTTACTTCTGTGTTTCAAAAACCGTGAATGAATTACTTTATTGGCTAAGCTAAATAATATTACTGAGATATACACACTTTTCCCTGGGTCGCTCTGTATACTGGTTAGTTACACAATGGAACTGATTAGTGTGGGAGAGGGGATATAAGTGAATGATAAGACAGGGGGAGAATGAAATAATGTGCAGCTCAACTAAAATACTGTGCAACACAAGAAAAGAATGGCCGGTGCAATGTGTTATTTAACAACAAATCAAACCTGATAGTTCCCGTATAAGGATCAGACTAATTAACTTATTATGGCCACTTTGAGTTGGCATCATTAATACCTCCTTCTGATAATGCTAAATCTTATACATTTCATCATTTGTCATATATGAGCAGGGGTGTAGGAGCCAGAATAATTCCGGGGGGATACAGCTCATTGTATACAGTGGCTGTAAAATAGCTTATATATACATACATACAAACATAGAAAAATCTGGGGGGAATTGTCCCCCCCCCCCACCCACCCCAGTTCCTACACCCATGTATATGAGGAAACAAAAGGTTACCAAAAACTCAAGTCAAAGAACAACATAATTATCTGCGGTTGGAAGATGCAGGGCTAATGTCGGTCTTCCAGTTGATGTGGTAGGGTCAAACACAGTTTATACATACCTGGGGTAAGCATCAGGCTATCCTGAGGCTTACTTAATCTGGGTAGATAAAATGAGCAGAGAAGATGGGCCTCAATGGTTCTTATTTGCACTCAAATCTATCTTTCTATGTTTATGTTACCTTTCAGCAGAGGTGGTATTTGCAATATAAATAGGGAATATCCAGAAAAAGGAAAAACGAATTTCATGGGGTCAACATAGTTCTGTCTTAAAGGGAAATAGCAAAGGACTCAGTATTTACAGAAATGAACAGTACACGTATAAATAAACAAAATTGACGTTGGTTGTTACTAACAAATTGAGTGAAAGTGATAGTTTGGTATTGAAGCATAAATTCCCTGTAACATCATCCCTTTGTGAAAGACTCTGTGTGTGAAATGATGAATTCACTGTAACATAAGAGGATTGATAAGCATAAAAGAGAATAAAGTTGGTATAATAAGAATAATGACACATGCTAAAACTATTAAAGTCTCTATGATTATTCTGATTGTTCCAACTGCATATGCTCTTCATGCTTATCACTCACCACTATGTTATTTAATGAATAACAAGAGTTGTTGGAAATGGTGATTAATGTAAGTTATGCTTAAAATGCAAAACGTTCAAGCTCAGTAATCTATAATTTCCACTTATTATAGTTTTAATAATAATTAATTATATTTATATGTATTTACATATGTACTTTTTAAGTAGCAATTGTATTTATATGTGCTTAAACATGTACTTTTGTTTTTTGATAACAAGCAACGACACTTATATTTATCTGCTGTCAAATTATGTTTCAGAATATCATTGTTTAACATGCTATGTTTAAGGTATCAATTATGGAGCGCTATAGATTTTATTAACACATTTTTTTGCGTTGTTCAGTCGTTTCTGACTCTCTGTGACCTCATGACATATTTATGTCCATGGTTATGCTAATCCACTTGGTATTCATGGCAGAGATACTGGAGTGGGTTGCCAGTTTCTTCTCCAGTGGACCACAGCATACAGCTCCTAGTATTCCTAGGTGGTCTCCCACCCCAGAATGGCTTCAGAGTGGTGTGACTTCTTGGTTCCCTGACTGGAATCGAACCCAGGTCAAAGTGGTGAAAGCACCAAATCCTAACCACTGGACCACCAGGGATCTGATTAACAAATACTAGGGGCTAAAACTAAATTTTTGTCTGTGTTTTGCAGCAACACTTTTAACCGCCCTAGTGGTAATCCCGAGTGAGGCTCGTGGTTGAGTTACAGTGCTGAGGGCGGTAATCGTGAGCCATGCTCGGGCTGGCGTTGTGCACACTGGCGTGCGGCGCTGTCTGGTTGTGATCCAGGAGGGGAGGTGGGATGCCTGGGGAGGGGGGGGGGGGGCGCATGTGTGAGGGGCTAGGAAGGATCTGTGGATAGCTGTGGGGGAGACATGGGGGATCGGGCTGGGAGACGTGGGGGATCATGGTCGGGGTCCTGGGGGGGAGTAGAGTGGTGGGGGTCCTTGGGGGTCCTGGGAGGAGAGGTGGGAGATCATAATGGGAGACTTGGGGGGGGGGGATCATAATCAGAACGCCAGATAGGTTAAATAACATAACCAAGTTCTTGGTCTATTCCAGCTGTGACCTGACACCCAGTATTGTAATTGTGATATATTTACAATAAGACATAAGCAAGGAAGGGGTGAGTGTAAGGTGACCTGTACAGCAGTATGAGCATGCAGATGAGGCACACAGAGCATGCATAATATATAGTTAGGGTAGTGGGGCTATGGTATCCAACAGATCCAATAGTCCAGACACAGTCAGAGTCTAATAACATCAAAAAGGAGCCTTCAGCACATATCATCATATTTAGACAGTGTGATCTCACGTCAAGCTTTCCATAATTAGCATGTGAAACCTGAGAATTAAGGACAACTGGGATGTATAACTGTGACAAGCCAGTCACAGATAGATAGATAGATAGATAGATAGATAGATAGATAGATAGATAGATAGATAGATAGATAGATAGAAGGATTGATAGATAGATAGATAGATAGATAGATAGATAGATAGATAGATAGATAGATAGATAGATAGATAGATAGATAGATGTAGATATATAGAAATAGTCTGCAGTAAAAGCAGTGAAAGATGAATGTGGTTTGATGAAGAGAAAAATATTTAAAGACTTTGCACATATGGATAAAATAAATAAAAACTAAAATAAATACAAGATTAATAGCGGTATGAAAATGCACAGCAGATGATACATCATTGATAGGCAGATGACAGATAGAGATGGATAGTCTGTTTCCAAATGCACAGCAAACAGTAGATACTACATAAGGGTTAAAATGACAGTTCTGGCAGAGAGGTTACTAAGGGGGTGGATAAACTATATATGTCTCTCTGACCGCATTAATTTGTCTTCACTAAGCATGATATGGAAAACTATGTATTTCACTGAAAAAGAGCTTCTTGGTCACCCATTAGACAGGACAGGTCTGTACTAAGGGCTTGGTTAGATAAGTGGAACTATAAATAATATTGTGGGTATTGTGAATATTGAGTGTTGAAGAGAAGTGGAGGTGACAGATACAGGGGTGCAGCTCTCTATAGTTAGGAGGGGTGCTGAGTAAAAGAACATTTATATACAGAAACACAATTGTATGTATGTAGTTGTTGTTGTTTAGTCCTTCAAGTCATGTCTGACTCTCCGTGACCCTGTGAACTGCAGCACACCAATTACATCTGGTGTCTGGTTGTGCTAATCCATAAGGTTTTCAGGTGGGGTTTGCCAGTTCCTTATCCAGTGGACTGTGATTTTGTCTGATCTTTCTGCTATGACTGCCCATCTTGTGTGACCCTACATGGTATAGCTCACAGCTTCATTGAGGTACAAAAGCCCCTTCACCAGACAAGTTAGCCATCCAAAAGGGGAGGTATGCAGTTGGGGGACACTTAATTTAGTAGTGTGGTTTGGCACTGGGGAAAAAGTTTGTAATTAGTAGGGGCTGTATATAGGTAAGAGGCAAAGGTGTGTTGGTGGGTAGGCAGATCCAGAGTTTTTTGGGTAGGTGGAAAAGTGGTAAGGTATGCAGATCTATAGACATATGGGCAGATCTATAGAAATTTTTGCAGATCTATAGATATATGGGCAGATCCATAGATATATGGGCAGGTCTATAGACAAATTGGCAGATCTATAGACATATGGGCATGTCTGTAGACAGAGGGGCAGGTTTGCAGTACTTGTAATAACTGTGTGGACTCTCTGCTGTCCTTGGTGCTGATTGCTCTCATCACTACGCATGCGCAGCCCTCTCCTGTTTCCTATAAGAAGGTGCGCAGCTCCCACCCTGTCCCAGCCCGCACCATGAGCTCATACAGCTTTGATCCATACTATTCCTCCTACAAGCGCAGGGTGGTGGAGAGCACCCCCAGGCTGCACATCAGGAGCAGCTATGCGTCCCCCAGCAGGACCAGCTACTCACCTGCAGTGTCCTCTATCCAGCGCAGAAGTTACACCTCCTCCACCCTACTGCCCAGCTCAGACTCCCTGGACCTCACCCAAGTGGCTGCCATCAGCAGTGATCTGAAGATAGTGCGCACCCAGGAGAAGGCGCAACTGCAAGACCTCAATGACCGCTTTGCCAACTTCATAGAGAGGGTGCACGAATTGGAGCAGCGCAACAAGGTGCTGGAGGCTGAGCTGCTCCTTTTGCGTCAGAAGCATAGCGAGCCTTCTAGATTGCGTGATCTGTATGAGCATGAGGTCAGGGAATTGCGCATGGCGCAGGAGGAAGCCACCGGGGATCGCCAGACCCTGCGAGGGGAGAGGGAAAGGTTGGAAGATACCCTGAGGACCCTGCAGGCTAGGTATGAGGAGGAGGCAATGAGCAGGGAAGATGCAGAGGCCAGGCTGCTGGAGGTAAGGAAAGAGGCCGATGCTGCAGCCCTGGCCAGGGTAGAACTGGAGAAGAGGATAGACAGCCTGCTGGATGAGATCGCCTTCCTGAAGAAGGTCCATGAGGAAGAACTGGCGCAACTGCAGGCGCAAGTGCAATACGCACAGATCTCCCTGGAGGTAGACGTGGCCAAGCCAGACCTGAGCTCTGCACTAAAAGATATCCGGGCTCAGTATGAGAAACTGGCCGCCAAGAACATGCAGTCCGCGGAGGAGTGGTTCAAGTCCAGATTCACTGTCCTGACGCAAAGTGCTGCGCGCAATACAGATGCGGTGCGGGCAGCCAAGGACGAGGTGTCAGAGAGCCGGAGACAGCTCAAGTCCAAGGGGCTGGAGATCGATGCCTGTAGGGGGGTGAATGAGGCGCTGCAGAGGCAGATCCAGGAACTGGAAGACAAGCAAAGCGCAGAGATTGCGGGCATGCAGGTACTGGGGTGCCACATAGTGCATGGGGGTGCATATACACTTATATACATTGCTTCATAAAGAGCATTTGATGTCTTATTGAAAGCTGACCTGATTTTAACGTCTTTTTACAGCAGCAGAGACAATAAACAGTAGATCTGATCTAGTAATGACGCAAGCTGTGTGGGTGAAAGGCTTTACATATGCTAAACAAGTCTAAAAGAGTAGAGATGTGGTTAACAGGAAAGGAGAAGACAGTGTACAAAGTGGTGGATGGATGTTTGCAGTAGTTTATATCAGTTTTGGGTGGGATCTGGTAAAAAAAGAAACTATTATAAAATGCAATGTACATAAACACAGATTGGGTGTAGAGATAATCTGCAGATATGGGTGAGATGGGGCAATGCTCAGTATGGGAAGAGTGCATGGGAGATTCCCAGGTCAGCACCTTGGACAGGGATTGATGATCATTACATATAAACACTGTAGAAAGTGTTGTAGGCAGATCTGTATGTGTTTTGTAATATATACAGCAATTTTGGTGCATACTGTAAAAACTGCAATGAATGCTACTCACCTGGGCTTCTTCACCTTGACATTGTGCTTTGCCTAGCTTTGTCATTTAATACAATATTTTACTAAAGGTCATAGAGAAAATTCAGGATGTGTAAACTGGTTGCAAGTTATTCTTAAAGTGCATGGATATCTGAGCATGCATTGTATTGGTGAACCATTCCTGAGATATTCCGCATTGTTTGAGTTATATTAATATGCAAGTAAGTGGCTCCTGAATGCTAATTAGTTATATTGATGTGCTAGTTAGCATCAGAGCCTTGTTGTCTGTCTCTTTGGTGGCCAAAACAATGTCCTCCCATTTTTTCATGCAGTTAGATCCCCAAATATCATCACACCATGCTTCACAATAGAGTACATACAAACAATGCTCTTTTTTAACGAATGGTTTACTGTAGAGAAAAATGGCTAATACTATGTACATACAGTTTTTTATACTCTTAATATGAAAGCAACTTCTAGTTGGCAGGATAGTGTCCCTTTAAGTAAATCCTCAACTGCCATCCCACAACATAGGCAATGCACCAGATTCATCAATCATTATGGTTCATGTATGGAGGAAATGTGAGAAATAATTATATTGCGTTTGGGTACAACAAAATGCTTTGCTGCAGAGAGATTGCTCCAGTGAGATTACAGAACTGCACTGGATAGATGTCTTGGATACAAGAAAAGACGAAGGATCACAGAGGGTGAGGTTCTCATGAAGTAGGACATATGTAGGCTGGGTGGGCAAAGCTCTTATCTGCTGCCATAAACATATTTAACCATTAGGCTAATATGCCTAGGCTCGCTTATTTATTCCTCATTTTCTTATTTATATTACTGTATTTATACCTACCACTAGGATGTCATTCCATATATCTACTACACTTTCTGAGCAGCACTATACAAGATATCTCCTACACTTTATTTTCAAAGCATATTGTCTTCTTATCCTTTGAAAACATTATTCTATCGGTCTAATGCTCCTTTATTAATACTGCGGTGAAGGGCAGTCTGTATGGTTTCAGTAACTCTGATGGTTTCAAACCTTTTATCTCTTTCTCAGGATGGAATAAATAGATTAGAGGATGAATTGAGGAATACCAAGAGTGAGATGGCCAGATATTTGAAGGAATACCAAGATCTGCTGAATGTCAAGATGGCTCTGGATATAGAGATTGCTGCATACAGGTACACCATAATGAGGGACACACCACATCAGATGGAGGAGCTTAGCTTCTCTGTATATGGTTTCCTAGTTAAGAGACATGTCCAGTTTCCCATAATGTTCAGTTGTAGGGTCTGCTTTATCCTGTTTATTCTTCTATATTCTCAGTCTGTCTCCTTATTATCAGAAGGATGACCAAGCCATAACGATTCTGCCTATTCTCATGGCTCATTCTTTATGTCTGAATAAACAATAAAACTGACTCTAAGAAGTATGTATTATCTTAAACTCCCTGCTGCATGTCTTCCGTCACCCAAAGCATTTTTGGTTTTTATTGTGTTCATGTGGCTTACATTTGATCATTTTATTACACTAAATGCGGTGTTCAAGCATACAGAATACGATATGGCAATTGCTGGTGTAAAAGAATGGTAGATAAGAAGCCACTTGAATAAAAGAATGAAAAGCAGTGAGTGGATGAAATGTCATAGTAGGAAGTAACAGGAATATCTTATTACCTACATAAAACTATTAACTTAAATGTACTCTAAGATGTATACATTTTTTGAGTAACTTCATTTTTTTAAGTTTTTACATTTTAAGAATCTAAATAAAAACAATACAAAGTCAAATTATCGAGATGGAAAGTATTTTCTTTAGACATAATTTATTCATATTTTTCATACTTTATATCTAAAGTGTTCATTCTTATAAAAGTCATAAAAACATATAGGTGTATATTACTCAGTTCTATGTAGATATGTTATTTAGATGCAATATCTTATTAGTATAAGTTATTGTGACAAATGATATATATATACTCCAGTCTTCTGTATTATAATTACAATGCTTGTGTCTCCATGCAGGAAGTTACTAGAAGGTGAGGAGACCCGGCTCTGCTTCTCCAGTGTTGGGAGCTTGTCCAGCGGCTACACGCAGAGCACTCCTGTGTTTGGACGCTCTGCATACAACTTGCAAAGCAGCTCATACATCTCCACCCGCTCTTTCCCATCATACTATGCCAGCCATGTCCAAGAGGAGCAGCTGGATATAGAAGAGACCATAGAGTCTTCTAGAGCAGAGGAGGCCAAGGCGGAGGCTCCAGAGGACGAAGGGGAGACAGGAGAAGAAGAGGAAGCAGAGGAGGCTGAGGAAGAAGGTAAATACCGCATCTACACTATGACATACACACTATACTGTATACAGGGTATCTGTACACTGATCACGGTATAATGAGGTTGAGTATCTAACCATTGGAAATAAACACTATATAATAATACAGCATATCTACACAGTGATAATCTACATGTCATACTGTATATATATATATATATATATATATATATATATATATATATACAGATAATGAACATGATGCATGATATAATGAAATTGGGTATCAATACACTAGCAGCTAATATGCTGCATTGTATAATGATAATGAGTATCTACACATGGTATAGTAATGTGGAGTATCTGTGAACATCCTGCTCTGTATAATGATACTGAATATATAATGATAATTAACATACTGTACTATAAAATGGGTAGATTATCTATACAAATATCATGTACACTGCACTGTATAATAATGCTGAGTATCTATACGATACTCAATATCAATAATGATGATTATCTGTGCACTGGTAATGATCATGCTGCACTATTTATTGATGCTGAGTATGTTAAACCAATAATAAACACTCTACACTGTATAATGATGTAATGTACACATTGTACTGTATAAAGTAATTATATATACTGACAACAAAGACGCACCACCTTAAAGGGCATGCTGCACCTAAACATACATTTATTTTATATTAAAGAGCCCTCTTACAGAGGTCATCTACCTATGTAAAAGTCAAGAAATCTGCTTAGTTTGCCAATTACTTCCCCATAATTTAGAAAGCAGAAGCTGCCATTTTAAGTTTAATTTTTGTCACTGACACTTAGAATGCTGAGCTGATGGGTGTGAAAGTTCAAGAGGCAGTTAGAGAGCCAAAATGCAGCTGAATTCTGCGATGTGACAGTTCCAGACATTTCATGAGCTTCATAGCTTATAGCATGTAAAATACAGAGAACTTGCAGCAATTAGAGGCAAGTGCTTAAACTTTTACTCATACAATTGAACATGCAGAATCATATATTCATAAGTACTGTTGTTTGGATCCATTTTGGAGTTTTTCAGATGTCATTAAACAATCTTCTTCCTTCCATAATACATTTTGAAAAGGTTACCACAGTTCTTAGGTAATATTTTAGCCCATTCAGTAGGTTGTTGGTAGCTGCAGCTCTTGGTTCCCACTGTGCCTCTCAAATAGATGGTGTTGCAACATGATGATGTTAGCTTTGGCAATTACTGTGGCAATGTCTCTACGCGTTTCACCCATTATGAGAATCTTCTGGATGTACATTTGACTTCTATAAGTGAAATATTTCATATTAGAATATTTTGTATCTTGGTGAAACTTCCCCAGGTTATCTTTATATAAATAAAGAACAATATGTAGTATCTTTATGTTATCTTTACCAGCACTTTTAACAATTATTTCATGCGTTTTTCTTCACAGGTGAGGGAGAAGAAGAGGGGGAAGGAGAGGGAGAGGAAGAAGCTGAAGAAGAAGGGGATGAGGAAAAAGGAGATGAGGAAGAGGAAGGAGGGGAGGAAGATGAAGGAGGGGAGGAAGAAGCTGCAGAGGAAAAAAGTGCAGATAAAAAGAAATAAAGAGAATGATTGAGCAGAGCAAAAAAGTGTTTCCCAGCTGCTAGAACCCTGTCTACCCAGCTCCTCACAGCCTCTCCTGGTCACTCATACATCTGCATTAGCTCCCATGCCTTGGGTCCTCCCTCTTATAGCAGAGTCCCACACCTTCCTCTACCCATGGCTGCCCCTTCCAGGTTGTGCATGGTTATTATTGGGGAGTTAAGTATTTGGAGCTCTTGGTCATTTTTGTTCCTATGTTGCAAAATGATCATGAAATGCAGTGGGTTAAGGGGGGCAGAACCCCCTTCACTGCCACGGGAATCAACTGTGCATTCAAAAGCAATACCTACCAATCTGTCCATTTGTTGGGATCCCTTGGCAGTGAAGTTCAGATATTGCAGTCTGCCCTCACCTCCAGTCACTGCTCCATCCGGCACTGAAGAGTGATAGAAAACATTAGCAACTGAATTTATTGGTGGCTTTTGTAGACACGTGCATTATCTCTTGCAAATAAAAAGGCAAAACCGCATACAGTCCTTGTAAGCTACAGGTGTGTGTCTGTTATAAATGTGCATATATATTCATGATACTAATCCTAAATTGTATTAATAGATAGAAAGCCAGCACTGTTTGAGAATATCCTTAGGAAGTCACTTAGCATTATTGAATAGTAACCCAACACTCTCTGAACCCCTACTAATAATCTGTAGTCAGCGGGAGAGGACTTACATTTAATAGAAAACCAGCACTGGCTGAGTCTGTTCTGATAAAATGCAGTCAGGATGTTCCTATAGATCAAATAGAAGGAACTGGCAACCCACTCCAGTATCTTCCATGAAAAGTGGATCAGCATGATGTGTTGTCCATGAGGTCACAGAGAGTCAGACACGACTGAGCGATGCCATTTACATAGATCAGATAGAAATCAAACACTGTATCAGCCTGTCCTGATAATATGCAGTCAGCAAGTCACTTATAGTAAATAGACAACCAACCTGTTCTGATAATATATTTTCAGGACATCCCTATAGATTAGATGGAAATCCAACACTGTCTGAGCCTGTTCTGATAATATGGAGTCAGGAGGTCACAATACATTCACATTCAAACACAGAAAAGTGTTATATAATATACTACACCGTTTAAGATTTAAAATTAAGTATTTATTGAGAAACGATTTTGAAAAATTAAATTTAATTGTCTGTGAGTAAGACCTAAAGGGATTCCCTGGTGGTCCAGTGATAAGGATTTGGTGCTCCTGGGTTCAATTCCAGTCAGGGAACCCTGAAGCCAAGCATGTTTGGGCCTGGTCAGTACTTGGATGGGATACAACCTAGGAATACCAGCAACTGTATGCTGTGGCCCTACTGGAAAAGGAACTGGCAACCCACTTGAGTGGATCAGCATTACAATGGACATAAAGATGTGCCTGGTGTGTTACAGTCTTCTCTGCATTACTATTGGTTGATATACATTCAATAGGAACCCAACACTGTCTGAACCAGTCCTAATATTATGCAGTTAGGAGATCATTATATTACTGAGAAAATCAGCATTTTCCAAAGCTGTCTTGAAAAACTGCAGTGAGAATGCCACCCAAGATAAGGAGCCTAACACAGTCTCCCATAATAGTCTGCAGGAGGTCACTCTAAATTATATAGAAATCCAGATGTTCAGGCCACATTATCTGAAACTAGAATTTTGTTATAGCAATCCTGATTTGATTTATTCCTTTCATGTCAGGGGGGCGTTTCTGCCCAGGCCTAGGGCGGCACATTTTCAGTGGGCAGCAGGCTGCCTGCAGATACATTGACATATATTTGTATATGCACAGAAATGTCTATATGCAGTAATATTTCTGTCTGTAAGTGAACTTGACACTATCTGATATACCATATATAAACTTAAACACACATAAGCTTATGATTTGGGATATAGAAAGGGGAAAGGATGAGCTATAAGTGGGGCATGGGGGGTGCACAAATCTGAGTGGCCTAGCAGAATAAAATCTAAATATGCACATGATTTATGTACTAGAAAAGTAGAAATACATGTGAGTCTTGCAGCTCCGCGGTAGGTGACTGATCTGACCTCCGCAATCACTGAAATTCATTATAGGGCAATTGTAAATGCAGAGATGAAGCAGGAATGAAATTATCTACAATTATACTGCATTTCCTACAGATAATATGGAGAGCTGAATCATTTATTACGCCAAATCTTGTCTAAGGGTCACCTGACATTAAACACTGATACAACGCTGAGGTGTTGGGCCCATTATCTTCACTGCAACCACCTTCACAATAATAGACTAGGCATGTTCAGTGTGCACAAAACTACCACGGAAGACAATGGACCAATAGCTACCTTAAATTCCCTCAGCTTTGAAAACCGTAGCTCGCAAGACTTATGGGTATTAAATTGGCCTTTTAAAGCAACCCGCAGATGACTTGCGGGGTAGGAGTGAGAAAACCCTACGGGGCATGAGAATTTGACAGATCAAATCCTTTGATCTGTCAAGCCGTTAACTGCTAAGTTCCAATCGCGTTTTTAAATTGCAACAAAATCACTGGTGTTCAAGCCCGTAACCCGCAAATGGAGCCAAAAAGCCTATGGGCACTAGAGAGGACACGCAAGTGGCTAACAGTCCAATCAGTAGCACTGTAAGTGCGAATACACACACACTACTGTACATAAAATAAAAGGGAAAGTGATGTAAGGTATTAGAATTAATAGCACAACATTCTCAAGCTCACAAATATGCAATATAAAATACGTTATTTATGTTTAATTTCTGTGTTATATAGATCCCATCAATGAGTTAATACATATAATGGAACTCGTATGGACTAGAATATCATATGTACGGGTTTATCAATATCGCATTATCTGGAATGTGGGTCCAATCGCAACTCGTAATTGAACCCTGTAAGACTTTGAAATCCCACCTCTATTTTTCAGTGACGTAATTCTGCTGATCTCTGTTGCCATTAGCTCCATCTAAACCTGTTACTATGGGATTGACTCATTGATTGCGTTCACAGTCGCGGACCCAACGTTGAAAAGATGGTTTACAGGTTTGCGTGGCAAGCCCGTAGCTCGCGCCCTATTTCAATTTAATAGCTCTGTAACTCTGCAAAATTTCAAGCCCACAGCAGTTGCGTGGTGTCACGTTGCACTTATGGACTTTCAATTTAATGTGGCTACTAGTGGCTTATTTAGTAATTAATATTGCTGGTAACTGAATATTTGCTTAGATGAGGGTATTAAAGGTTATAAACTCATATAACCAGATGTACCTGTAGACTAGAAAAACTAAAACTGGGAAAAATGAGAGAGAGAGCCCAAATAGTGTAATATGAAGAGTCAGATTTAATATATTAAATAAAAAAAATGATACTCTGAAAATGACTGTAACATCCTACACAGTGCTTTGAAAAGCATTGCAAGAAGCCAATATGTAGGGGACATAAAAGTCTGGAGATACAAAAAGGTTAGAACCTTATCTTTAGGGCTACAAAGATTAATATTATTATCTTTTATATGTATCGCGCCAACATATTCCATAGCGCTGTACAGGAGAGAAGAACAAGGAAATATACAATATATAATATTGACGACGGCAGAAAATGGAGAAAAAGATAAGTATTAAGCCCTCTAAGACAAAAACTAAATCATATACAGACATCTACACATTTTAATAAAACAAATAAAATAAATTATGTAAAAATGCAGCGCTGCTATAAAAAAATAATTTAGTAATATAGCCCTGTTCTATCCAATTAGTTTTAAATAACTTCCTGTGTGTATAGTGAGTGTATATCTAGAGACTACACTTGGAAATAACCAAAACATGTCTGGAAAATATAAATAACTAATACCACCTTAATGTATTACCTTTATATGCATTTGTCCTGTAATGGGATCTAACATTTTGGTTTCTGCTGATTTATTCAGTGATTTAGGAAGAAACTTTGAATGATAGGAAGCTCCTATCTGTACTGTTGGAAGGTGACTAATGGAAAGGCTCTTTATTTTATATGTACGCACCCACATAGTGGCAGAGCTAATGAATGGAGGACACTGGTGACAAATTATTTGGTTTCCTACTTATTCAAAACAGGTGTCAATAATGTACGCAAGGGGTCAGATCACTATGGTATGATCAGATCACCTCTCTATAAAATTATTATCTGTGCCTCTCTCCTTAGAATGTTCCCTTTTACTCCAGTCCGCTACCAGTAGCGGAAGCCACCTTCCCTGTTGTGGGCACCAGTGCTTTGCACCTGCTGCACCAGCAGTAGTTCTGCCACTGCACTTGAGAAAGAAGAATAAAGAAAGCTCAGAAAAAACGTAAACACAGTAAGGAATAGCTGCCAAAACAAAATTAAAATTGATTTTTTTTTCCATTAGCAAGATAAGTTATTTAAAGCACAATATAGACAAAATGGGACAGTAGTGGCCTTTTTTTAACAGATTATGGATGCAGATATATAGTAATAAACCCAACTAGACAGCCCACTTAACCTTCCATGAAAAATGATCATATTTATAGTATGCTAGGCTTGATAATGGCAGATGTTATTAGAGAGTAACACAATTAAAATAGAGACATCATTTATTAACCATTTATGCTGCAGTTGGAGTTGCCTATTTTCTGTTCTATTTTCCTGTTTGTCCTTGAATACAGAGACAACTTTAACTGCTGCTTATGAAATGTGTCATTCCTTAGTCACAGCGCTTTCAATAGGACCAAAGGGAATCTCATCTGTATACAAGTCCCTGGTGATAAAGCAGCTACGCAAACAAGGCAATGGCTGCTCCAGTAAAGAATAATCACTAATATCACTAATATAGTTTCTAAAGCTTTAGAAACTATTTATATGGATTTCCTTACAAGGCGCAGTGTGCAAAGCGCGGTGCAGCGCCAGGGGAGGGAGAAGGGGGGAAAGAGACACAGGCAAAGGGGAAAAGAGACAGAGGGGGAAAGGGACACAGGGGAGGGAGGAGGGGGGAAAGGGACACAGGGGATAGGGGGAAAGAGACAGAGGTGGAAAGGGACACAGAGGAGGGAGGAGGGGGAAAGAGACACAGGGGAAAGGGGAAAAGAGACAGAGGGGGAAAGGGACACAGGGGAGGGAGGAGGGGGAAAAGGGACACAGGGGATAGAGGGAAAGAGACAGAGGCGGAAAGGGACACAGGGAAGGGAGGAGGGGGAAAAGACACAGGGAAAGGTGGAAAGAGACAGAGTGGGAAAGGGACACAGGAGAGGGAGGAGGGGGGAAATTGACACAGGGGAGGGAGAAGGGGGTAAGAGATACAGGGAAGGGATGATGGGGGAAACAGACACAGAGGAAAGGGAGAAAGAGACAGAGGAGGAAAGGGATACAGGGGAGGGGGAGGGGGGAAAGAGACAGAGGGGGACAGAGGGGGAAAGGGACACAGGGGAAGGAGGGGGGGGGGAGAGACAAAGGGGAAAGGGGGAAAGAGACGGAGGGGGAAAGGACACAGGGGAGGGAGGAGGGGTGAAGAGACACAGGGGATAGGGGAAGAGACAGGAGGAAAGAGGGAAAGAGGCACGGGGAGAGAATGGGGAAAGAGACACAGAGAAGGGAGAGGGGGAAGAGATACAGATGAGAGAGATGGGGGAAGAGACAAAGAAGAGGGAGAGGGGGTGCAGAGACTCAGGGGAGGGAGAGAGGGGGGAAAAAGACACATCATTTATGACGGGTAAATGACTAGTGAGATATAAAACATAAAAGCTGCATTATTTTTCTGTATTTTATTACTTTCTAAAATCATTTTATTAAAATGCTGAAAACAAATATCTCCACAAACACACTCCACAGTAGTAATGCACTATAAAAAACCTAGGGAAGAGAGGTCAAAGCAGTATCATTTGCCAGACACTATGAGCAGCAAATCCACCCCCAGCCGAGTAGTACACAAGATTATTATCTTATCAACACTTCGTATTTCACCAGTCTTCAGGAAGTTCTTCAAAAGAGCACATGAACAAGTCTAATGCTTCAGAAGAGTATATTGTAAAAACTGTTCTACAGACCCCCTTTAGGTCAATTATACATCTTTCATGAGTTTCTTCTCCCTTACTGGAAGGTTATTGTTTGTTGATTAGTCGGTCAGTCATATTCCTCTCTCCGTAACCCTATGGACCACACCATGCCGGGCAGGCACACCTGGTTGTAATTTTCCGTAAGGTTTTCTTGGCACAGACACTGGAGTGGGTTGCCAGTCCCTTCTCCAGTGGACAGCAATTTGTATGACCTCCCTACTATGACCATGCCGGATTACCCATTAGGCCAACTAGGTACCCGCCCAGGGTGGCTTCTCTGTGAGGAGTGCCACTTCTTAAAAAAAAAAAAATGGTTCCTGGGTTAAAATAAAAGAAATGTTGTAGTTCATAGACTGGCTACTGGGGGGTAACCATCTAGAACAAGACAGTTGCAAAAGGAAAGTTGTACAGAAAAGGCAAAAATGGATCTGTGCATACCTTTCATACTCACTCGCAGGGGCTCCTCCACTTCACTGCCTAAGGACTCCAAAAAGGTAGATACAGCCATGACTATAACTTGCCCATCTTGGGTGACCCTACATGGTATAGCTCACAGCTTCATTGAAATACACTAGCGCCTTCACCATGACACAGTAGCGATCCGGAAGGGGGAAAGGTTATTATAAAACTCTTTCCTTAATCTCCTGAACCTACAAAAGGCAAAACATAATTAAAATTGTATTGACACAACTCTCTGATTGAACCAGTATCACTGGAACAAGACTTAAATGCAACAAAATTGTGTATTAAAGGGACACTGCAAAGTTACTGCAGTAATGCAGGTTGCATTGCTATGCTTTTGCATACTCCCTTGAGCTGTAACTACTGAACGCTTGTTCCTGATGTGTCCTCCTTGGAGGAGAGGTCTTCCCCACACTGTCCTGGATGCTGGAGATTCATACAGGGTGGAAGGAAGACGGCGCGGCTCCAGCTAAACTACGGCGGGTGTGGAGTCTGTGGTGGTTGGGGTGTCCGGTGCGGTGCTTGTAGGCCTCGGCGCAAACTAAGGACGCGTCTATCAATGGAGGTACCCGGTCGGGGTGCCAGGAGATCCGTTACAGCACACATATAAATAAATATATCTGGCTGGTATTAGAACATTTGGAGTGGAAGTATTAGATAACAGAGATTGACATTTTTAGGATTAACTGCCTGAAAAATCCTTTCTCTCAGCTACTGAAGGATATTGTCTAAGCTATCACAGAGGCCGTGATGACGAGGGTGATTTACTAAGAATCGTAGTGGATGTGATGTGTATTAATTTATTCAATATCCTCTACTTCCTTTGGGGGAAGTGCCAAGATTGCTTAGTACAGTAGTTCCTAAGCATCTCTTTAAGACCCACCAGACAGGCAATGATTTAGGTTTAACACTGTGTGAACACAGTAGGGGCATTGAATGCACAACAGACTTTAATTGCATCATCTGTATTCACAAGGTGTTAAACCAAAATCATGACCTGCCTTGAGGAGAGGCTTAGAAACTTAGTAAATGTCCAGTTGGTATACCCAAGAATACCATTTAGAAAGTCCTGCTCATTTAGGGCCATATTAAATTCCAGCCGCGTAAATCCAACGTGTAGCACGTAAGGGCTGCGTGCTTCAGATTTGGAAGACTAACGTTGCTATTAAATTAGAAAGGGCTGCGAGCTACGAGCGAGAGACGCTATCTCATAAACCAGTTCTTGGCCGTCGGGGTTGTGTGTGCGAACGCAAACAATTAATCAATCTCGTAGTTATGGGTTCGGATGGAGCCAATGGGAAAAGAGATTGTTAGCGTTACGTCACTGAAAAAGGGGAGGGTAGACTTTGAAGTCCCAGTTTGCGATCAGCCCCGAAGTCTAGATATAATCAATATTAATAAAGCAGTAAATATAATATTCTATTACAGTATATGTCATAACTAGTGATGACGCGAACATAACATTTTCGGTTCGCGAACATCGGACACGAACTTCAATCAAATGTTCGTGAACGGGCGAACCCTGCGATCCGCCATAGACTTCAATGGGCAGGCGAATTTCAAAACCCACAGGGACTCTTTCTGGCCACAATAATGATGGGAAAGTTGTTTCAAGGGGACTAACACCTGGACTGTGGCATGCCGGAGGGGGATCCATGGCAAAACTCCCACGGAAAATTACATAGTTGATGCAGAGTCTGGTTTTAAGCCATAAAGGGCCTAAATCACCTAACATTCCTAAATTGTTTGGAATAACATGCTTTAAAACATCAGGTATGATGTTGTATCGATCAGGTAGTGTAAGGTTACACCCGCTTCACAGTAACAGACCAATCTCCCTGTTTAATGCACCGCAAACAACCGCAAACAGTCCCTTTGCACAACCGCAAACTCCCTATTTGCACAAGGTTGGATACCAAGCTAGCCATGTCCTCACTGATGTCATTGAAGGTCTCTTCCTCCACCCAGCCACCAAGGGGCCCCGTAAGGTGACAACAAGCCCCCTGGGACACCTGCTGTGTTTGGTCTTCCACCTCCTCAAAGCCACCTTCCTCCTCTGACTCCTCTTCTTCAGACTCCTCTCTCTGCGTTGCCTCTGCATTATTATAAGGTGTGTACTGTTAAGTAGTACTATTCCTATCGGTTTAATCCCTGTTACGTCCACTATCAGGGGAGGTGTATATGGCATGGATTTTTTGAAGCGGGAGATGGAAAAAGATGCTTGGTCGGTCCTCCCACTTCAAATTTGGGGCACTGCGCGTGCAATCTAAGGTGCCACCAGATAGGAGTGTCACTGTGCACTGGCAAAAGTTGGCAGAGTAGGCGCTGTAGGCCTCACACACACGCCTGTAGGCAGGCAACTGATATTCAATCGATTACAGTCAAAAAAGTGTTGTTTTATGTCACTGTACACTACGGTTGCACCAGATATGACGTATCGCTGTGCACTGGCAAAATGTGGCAGAGTAGATGCAATAGGCTTCACACACACGCCTGTAGGCAGGCAATTGCTATTCAGTCTATTACAGTCAAAAAAGTGTTGCTTTATGTCACTGAGCACAATATAAGCTGTGAGCCTGACACAGGCAGGCAACTGAAATTAGATTACAGGAAAAAAATGGTTGTTTTCAATGTATGTTACACCACCAGGTATGAGTAGTGAAAATAAGCACAATATAAGCTGTTAGGTGTTAGCCTGTCACACACACACACTGGCAGGCAGGCATAGATTACACAAAAAAAATGATAAAATAAAACAAATGATGTTCAAAGTTTCCTCAATGATAAAGTATAGGGGGCGAACCGAAAAGCGGCATGTGTTCGCCATTCGTGGCGGACGCGAACATGCGAAAATCGCCGCGAATAGTTCTCCAGCGAACTGTTTGGGACATCACTAGTCATAACGCATTGATTGCAGGGATCGATATAACACAAAATATAATCATGAAATAAACTATTTTTCGTGGCCGATTTGCGGGCTTGAGAATGTTGTGCTATTAATTCTAAGACCTAACATCACTTTCTCTTATGATAAATGTACGGTAGAGTTATTTTATTTACATTATAAGTGCTACGTATTGGACTTTACCCCGCTTACGGGGCTCTGGAGCACACGTTGGCCTCTGGGCTCCATTTGCGTGTTACATGCTTGCTCGCGAGTGACCACGTAACCCTTTAATAGCTGAATTAAACAGATCAAACGATTTACGTGAGAGAAGTTCAGCGTTGCTCTCCACGTAGTCTATTCTCGGTCATCCTGCGTGTTAACGCGCAAAGGCCGCTGCAGGCTTTGTTACGAGGCATCTTAGCACGCAAATAGCCCTAAGATGACATTTACGAGCTACGTGTTAACACGTAGCTCCAATTTAATGAGGCTGTTAGCCGGTTGGGAATATGCCCACTTTATATATATGTGATTCCTAGCTTGTTTTTAATCCATCATGTGCTTTGCTCAAAGCTGTTCCCAGAATGCAGTGTAATAACTGTATTTCTCAGAATTCTGAGCAGGAAACAATTTTTTTAAACTTGTTTTAGACATTGAAATGTGAATACAAATTTACTATTTATTATATATATATATAGTAAAATCCCGGTTATCCAGCACCTGACCAACCGGCACCGGCATCAATTCCCCATTTAAAAAAAACTTCAGCTAAACCAGCACTATCCGGCAGTTCGAGAATGCAAAAAAAAAATACTAACTTTTTTCCTAATTGTTTTTTTTCTGGGCCTAAATGGCCCATTGTAGGTGCTAATGCATTTAAAGGAATTTTGAAGGGTTTGGCGGGGGGGCAGTTAAGGGTTGTTTATACCCTTTTTTCCAGGTACTCACGATTAACCGGCAACTACACTTATCCAGCAACCCCATAGGTGCCGGAGAACTGGGAGTTTACTGTATACCGTATATATATATATATATATATATATATATATATATATATATATACTTGTCACATGTTTTTCTGTGTGGGGACTTGAATAAGTACGCTTGCTAGTGGGCGAAATGTTTTTTGAGTAGATGTTGTTCAGTCATGTCCGACTATCTGTGACCACATGGACAGCAGCACGCCATGCACATCTTGTGTCTGGGTGTGCTTGTTCATAAGGTTTTCATGGCAAAGATACTGGAGCAGGTTGCTAGCCTTCTTCAGTGTACTGTGACTTGCCTGATCTCTCTGCTATGACCTGCCCATCTTGGGTGACCCTACATGGTATAGCTCACAGCTCCATGGAGGTACACAAGCCCCTTCACCATGACAAGGTAGTAGATGAGCAGAAACTAAAATAGTGGATTCCACTGCTACGTAATTTTATTCAAAAGGTAATGCATTTAGCCAACTGCACATATGTACATTTTATGGATATACTCTTCATTTCTGTAATAACTTGGACCTTTACTGTGTCCCTTCTACACAGTTATCTACAATAAGAACAAACACTTTAACAGTTTGCATCAATACACAGTAATCCTTATTAAACTATTTTCCCTGATCATTTATAGTTTCAAAATGTACTTGCTAAATTTATGAGTGTAATTGTTGCGGCTTAATTCCTATTAACACTTTTAATTCAATTAAAAAAGGTAATTTAATGCCACATCAAGTTTAGATGAACTCTGCTAATAGAAAGAAAATATGTGTTACCAAGGTCACATAGGCAAGAAAAGATATACAAATGATACCCATTAAAAAACAATTCTATCTGTAATTGAATTGCAATTTTATATAAATCTTCTGTAAAAGCGTGAAAATCAACATAGCGAAAACTTTTAAAAATATGTATTTTATGAGTATTAGTGGATACCAGGAAACTGATATAAGCACTAATTTGTATTGTTTTTCTTTCTGTCGTGAAAATAAATAAAGTCTAGTTTAGATGGATATTCAGTTACTCTCCGTGACCCTATGGACCGCACCACGCCAGGTACATTTATCAGTCACTGCCCCTCTGAGCTCCATCAATGCTTTAGTGACCTGATCTATCCATCTCCACCTCTGTCATCCCCTTCTTCTTGTGCCCCCAATCTTTCCCAGCATCACAGTCTTCTCTAGGGAATCCTGCCATCTCATGATATGGACAAAATAATTTAGCTTCAGGCTCATGATCATACCTTCCAGTGAACAGTTTGTCTTGATTTCCTGAAGTACTGATTTATTGGATCTTCTTGCAGTCCAAGGGACTCTAAGCAGTCTTCTCCAACACCACAATTCAAAGGCGTCAAATCTACAGCACTCAGCCTTCTACAGTATGTTACTACTGGGAATTCTATAGTTCCTACTATGCAGACCTCTGTTGATAGTTTAATATCTTTACTTTTTACTAACTGTTAATTTCATGACTTCAGTCACTATCTGCAGAGATCTTGGATCCTAGGAAAATAAAATCTGTCACTGCCTCCACTTCTTCCCCGTATATTTGCCATTAACTCATTTGCCATGATCTTTGTCATTTTAAC
Source organism: Discoglossus pictus (assembly GCA_027410445.1). Lineage (NCBI taxonomy): Eukaryota > Metazoa > Chordata > Amphibia > Anura > Alytidae > Discoglossus > Discoglossus pictus. Next base: position 99,543,505 of record CM050167.1, read on the forward strand.
AAGTTATTGTATACCCGGTGTAAAAGCATATCTACCATTTCAAATAGCCAAAAATGGATATATAGTCTGGAAAAGTAGCTAAGGGTTACAATATAGGCTTGTAAAAAGTTGGAAAATATATCTAACCCCTTGAAGCCTCTGTAAGTATGTTTAATAGAATAAGAAAACATTTTAGAGCTGTAAAAACTATGAATTCACTGTTATTTTGATTATTTACTGCTGATTGGACTATTTCACATAGGTTTGGTTTTGTTTTGCAATATGCAATAATTTGATATTATAACTTTATCTCTGGGGATCACATTATATTCATTTAAATTGCATTGAGCTTCCACGAATCTAAACATTTCCATTAATTATCTGAGAATATGTTTATTTTATCACATATTAATGTCATAAAAAACAATTGGAGGAACTTTTTAGCAATAAGTATAATATATTTTTGACTCTGTGCACACAATATGCTTGTTTGAAGTTCTGTAATACATGAATTTTTGTATTGTTTTGTCATTCAGTCGTGTTCAACTCTCCTTGACCCTATGGACCGTAGCACTCCAGGCACATCTTTTATCTCGTGTGCTAATCCATAGGGTTTTCATGGCTTAGATACTGGAGTGGGTTGAAAGTTCCTTCATTCGGTGGACCGCGATTTGACTAACCTCTCTCCTATAACCTGTCCAACTTGGGTGACCCTATATGGTATAGCTCACAGTTTCATTGAGGCGCACAAGCCCTTTCACAACAAGGTAATGATCCAGAAGGGGAATACAATGCATGCATCGCTGGGTGCCATATTTCGAGTGTGACTCACCATATTTATATTTCATTATGTATGTTACCTGCATTTTTTAGATTAAATCAGCACCTCAGTGCCCCAGTCTCAACTAAAACGGTGCATCATGAGCTTCACAAAGCTGGAATGTATGGGTTCTATCCAACGCATAACTTGGTGTAAGGAGCACAAAAACTGTACCATTAAGTAATGGAAAAGGTAATATGGTCTGATGAGTCATATTTCATCCTATATGTTATATGCAGATGGATTTATGTTTGGCGAAAGCCAAAGGATGCCTTCAACCCACAATGTCTGTTGCCAGCTGGGGGATCCAGAAACGTTTGGGCAGCCATCTCATTGGAGTCATGAGGTTTGATGATTGCTCTGCATGGTTGTATAGCTGTCAAACATTGGTTTACAGTTTACCGCATTAATTTACAGCTGGGATTTTTTTTATTATAGAGCACTACCACATTATTATTTAGCTCTATTATGGACATTTACTGCATTATTATACAGTTCTATAGCATTATTATATAGCTCTACAGTATTCTTATACAGCTATATAACATTATTTTACTGTTCAACAGCATTTAACAGTATTTTATAGTTGTAATTATAGTTATATAACATTATTATATAGTTTTACTGACTTTTTTCAGCTATAAAGATTTTTTACAGTTATATAGCATTATTATGCAATTATAATTATTTAGTTCTACTGAATTTTTATTAGGGGTGGCTATTTATCACTACTGACCATCTATTAACCATTATAAAACAAATACTGCAATTAACATAATTAAAGTTTTTAATTACGTTTAACCTCGTCCACATCTAATGCACTGTATTTACATAGACGAATGCAGAATACTGGTGAATAAAATGGCTCCATCATACTACTTGTTATTGTAATATTAAGTATTCATTGAGAAATACTTTTTCTTTATTATCTTTAATTAAGTTATCACTATTTCTACTACCCTGGTAGGCCAGTATTAAAAACTAACAGCCTTATTAAATTGCAATTCGGCCAATTCTAAAGGGCTCTATATACGTACAGAGTATATTTTTTTACAGAAGTTTTTAGTTAGTGAAGGATTTGCTTTTAAATAGAAGTTCAATAACTAAAAACTTCTGTAAATAAAATATGCTCTGTACTTATATAGAGCCCTATTCAATTGGCCGAATCGCAATTTAATAATAATAAGTACCCTGGCAATTAAATCTATTAAAAAAAAAATGCATGGTATGAAAAAGTACATTCAAATATGGGCATAATAACTATCAGGCGGACTTAATATAAATACATATTTTGTGATGAGTACCACTTTTCTATAAATCAAAATGACTGAATGTGCCACCAAATTTAGTTTAGTAGCACTTAAAGGGACTTACCCTAAAAACAAATGCAGTAATTTCTTAAAAAGCATTAGCTGTGCACATAAAGGCACAAAAAAAATTAAGTAATTATTTAATGTGCAAAATGGCAAGTGCAGTGTATAGACAGTTGGTAATTGGTGACAGTGTCCCTTTAACTGCATGACCCATGCATGATCCATTTAGGCTAGTTGATGGAATAACTGACACGACAACTTGAGTTGGGAGAAACAACGGGCCACAGCTTTATTTTGAAACAATGTAAACAACAAACATAACTTATTTAAATTACTAATTTAGTCCTTTCCTTCCGGGGGAGGAGCCCGGCCACGAACAGTGACCTCACGCTTTGAGCCCTGCCCAAAGCCCCAATGCTTATCCTTAAGCACGCCCTGTGAGGTGGGGCCATCGCCCCCCTAGGCCAGTGGGCGGGGCAACTCACCTCCCGCCGCCCAGTCATAAATTAACAATACACAACATACAATAGCCACTTCTCCGAATTCTTTAACCAAAATATATATTAATTTCAATATTTCTTATTTATATTATATATTATATATATATATATTTTTTTTTTTAAAGAATAAACCATAACATCTGTTAACAACAAAATACAGGGTGGGTGGGTGGGATTCCAGTCGGGAGACCGCGCTGCTGTGCTCAACGGCGCGAAACGGGCTTCCGACACGCCCCCCGACGCTCCTGATTGGCTGATAGCCTCACAGGCTCCGCTGGGTCACGTGACGCTACGGGCTGACCCAGGGAGCCTGTGCAGCCTCCGCGTCGTTCATGACCCATGCATGATCCATTTAGGCTAGTTGATGGAATAACTGACACGACAACTTGAGTTGGGAGAAACAACGGGCCACAGCTTTATTTTGAAACAATGTAAACAACAAACATAACTTATTTAAATGACTAATTTAGTCCTTTTCTTCCGGGGGAGGAGCCCGGCCACGAACAGTGACCTCACGCTTTGAGCCCTGTCCAAAGCCCCAATGCTTATCCTTAAGCACGCCCTGTGAGGTGGGGCCATCGCCCCCTTAGGCCAGTGGGCCGGGCAACTCAACTCCCGCCACGGAGCATGCGAGGGACGCCTCCCGAGGCTGCGATCCCCCCCTGCTGGACATTAAAGCCAAGGCCCGCAAAACACTCTCCCTAAACTCCAACATCATCAACTCGTACCCTATTTCCGTAAGATGAACCTTATCTTTTGCGAAAAAATCATCAGCGCCGACCGGTTCGAAATCTTTATACCGGATGGCAACGAAACCATGTTTTCTCACAAAACTCGCAATCTGCTGATTAATCTTCTGTCTAGCCTTATCCAAACATAATGGGTCGCGCGCATTACGCCATGATCTTCTCTTAATCATCTCAGACCAGATAAGGAACGTCCCAGGGAACTTCTTCACCCATTTCTCGATGTCTCGTCTCATCACTTTTAGCATTCGTCTCATGGGAACTGTCCCCAAATCGTTCCCGCCGGCATGAAGTATTATCACGCTGGGCTGACCGTAATGCTGAGCGTAAGTTTCCAAGAGACCGTCGAGCTGCGCCCATCGCAGACCCCGAATGCCACACCACCGTACGCGTAAGTCCGTAACAGGAAAGCCCAGTTGTGCCTTTTCTTCGGTAACTGCGGCTAACCTATGGGCCCAGTACACGTATGAATGGCCCACAATCCATAGTTGCTTCTGTTCCCCTGAAAGTAGAAAGCAACACCATTAAACCACTGCATTTGGCCTTACGTAGGACCGAAAACGGTCTGAGTCCCACCTCCCGATGCGCTTCACTGTCGCGTCGGGCAACCCCAACCTAGCCGCTTCAGTGGCAGCTCCAATCCGAAAGGAGTGTGTTCCGAAGTCAGACTGCTTGAAACCGAGCCGATGCAGTGCGCTTTTTAAAACTCTTTTAAATTGATACTTAGACAGAGCCGTTCCATCGGCGTGTACCAGCAGCGAACACCGTCCCGCCGGTCGCTGCTTAAGGTACTCCATTACACATGCATATGGGCAACACTCCGTGCCAACCTGATGCAGAACAACTTCTCTTCCTTTACCCACTTGGTCGGTTTTTGACTTCCGCAACCACAATACCACCATGCCTTCCCTGAGGCAGGTATCCACCAATTGCAGTCCCCCCGAACCGTGTCTACTGTTCGCGACTAACTCCCCTATCCTAAACACTCCGAAGAACGCCAGGGAAAAAGCCGTTCGGAAAAGTAGGGGTTCCTGCAAACCACCACCAACTCCTGAGCCAATCTCAGCAACAGCGCAAATGTTATTGGCCGCCTACTATCTGGCCTTTGCGCCCCGCTGAACATTCCGCGCACCACCTTGCGCACTAGAAACTCCTTTGTAAGGTCCCTCTGCCCGGCAAGCTTAAACATAAAAGCAAGCGCCGTAACCTGTCTCCCTACTACGGTTCTTGATTCGCCTTGCTCGGCGCACCGCAGCAGGTACCAAAGCAGGATCCCTACGCTCTTGTCTTCCGTCGTGGCACCACCTGCCAGTGCCACTAGAGTATCCCATTTTGCCCACACACGTCTATAAGCGTTCCACGTCGCTGGGGCAACAGACTGTCTCACGAGTCTCGTTACCTGACAGCTCCAATCTCCCAAAGCTCCTCGGGGATGTGCTCCCCCAGGGCGTTCGCACAAGGGGCCAGCGCCCTGAAGCGATCCTCCTGAAACCGAGAGAGGGCGTAAGCAATTCCGTTTTCCACTATTGTCACATGTCTTGCCTGAAACCATATGTTCAAGCGAAGGCAACATAGCACAAGATGCCGGAGCAATCTAATCACCGGTACGGATGCTGCCGTGATGTTGTTCACGGCTTCAACCAACCCCTTATTACCCGAATGGAAAATGACTCGCCTGTCCCTGAAACAGGCACCCCATAAGTGCACTGCTACCACCATAGGAAACAGCTCAAGGAATGTAGGGTTCTGCAGTAAACCCGCCTCTTCCCATTCCTCCGTCCACGCCGCAGCGCACCATCTCCCTTGGAGATAAGCCCCACAACCAATCGGTCCGGACCCATCGGTGTGGAGATCTAGCTCTGCGCTGGTGGCGCCCTCCTTTTGAAGGACCACCCGCCCATTAAAATCCGCAAGGAACATCGCCCATACCCTTGCATCATCACGCATGGCCCTAGAGACTGTTAGGAAATGATGCGGCTTCGCAATCCCTACCGTAGCCAGCGACATCCGTCTACAGAATATCCGCCCATGGGGATAATTCTGCATGCGAAATTCAACTTCCCCAATATTGATTGAAGCCACCGCAGGGTCACCCTCCGAGCGCCCCGTAGCGCCTTAATCTCCGCTTGCATGTCCACCACCTTCTCTAAGGGAAGACTGCACTCCATTTTGCAGGAGTCGATCCGAATCCCTAGAAAAGTCAATTGCTCCGTAGGGCCCTCCGTCTTATCATGGGCCAGTGGTACCCCGAATTCTGTACAGATTTCGGTGAACACCTCCAGCATGAAACGGCAAGCGTCGTTTCCCGCTGGGCCAACGAAAAGGAAGTCATCCAGGTAATGGGTAACACTCTTGTACCCCGCCTCGATGCTCACAACCCATTGTAAAAATTTGCTGAAGGCCTCGAAGTAAGCACAGGATATCGAGCATCCCATGGGTAAACATAAGTCGACGAAGTAACTTCCGTCTACGAAGCACCCCAGCAACCGATGGCTTGACGGGTGTACGGGGAGCAATCTGAATGCTGCCTCGATGTCCACTTTCGCCATAAGGGCCCCCTGGCCCTCCCTCCTCACCAGGTCGACCGCCCGGTCAAATTACTCATAAGACACAGTAGCCTGGTCTTTTGATATGCCATCGTTTACCGAACGACCTCTGGGGTAGGAGAGATGCTGGATCAATCTAAATTTACCCTTCTCCTTCTTGGGGACCACCCCGAGTGGAGACACGACTAATCCCTGGATGGGCGGGGCCGCAAATGGCCCTGCCATCCTCCCCAATTTTACCTCATTAAGCACCTTGGCTTTAGCTACCCCTGGGAAATCCCTAGCCGACTTCAGGTTTGGGACAAGAAAACCTTGAATGTCGACCCCGCATGGAATCCGGAATCCTTCTCGGTACCCGTCCTCCAACAGGCGCGCCGCTTGGGCGGTGCCTGCCAATTTACCGTAGCGTTTTAGCCACGGCAGCATGGCGGGGAGGCGTATGGGCGTCCTGCCCCTTTGCAGGAGGTTCGCCCCTGCCTCCTTCTTTTGGTCTACCTAGACAGGGGGTGTTCACCTCCACAATTTGAGCATGCATGTTTAAACCTGCAGTTAGGTGCCCATCTACAGACCCCCTCGTTATACGAAAAACAGGTCTTAAGGCCTGCTCCTGAGGCGTGGGTGGGGCCCTTAGCTCCACTGGCCCCGCTCCGAAAGTTCGTCGTGACTCTCATGGGTGTCATGATGTTTAGCCAATACGCCACCGCTTTGTCACTCCACGCCATGCTTGGCCTTGAGGCCAAGTATTGCCGGAATTCCTCGTCGTACCGCCACCAGGCCGTACCCCCTTAGACCTTGTGAGCATTCCGAATTTCCTCTATGTAAACGAATAATCCCGAACTCTGTTCGGGGTGCCGCTCACACAGTACGCAAGCCCAAATAGAAAATGCTTGCAGCCAGGTATCAAACGTCCTGGGTAGCCTAGCAAAAGATTGCCCCTCCCTGGGGCCCCTCTCGGCCAAATCTGTTTGCCTAGACATAGGGAGAAGGGAAAACAACTCTATAAATTCCCTCCTCCAGATCTTTTCCTTGACATCCTGTGTAAGGTGTGCACCTAAATTATCCAACGAGCATAGGACTATAGGTCTCATTGCTGCGTTAGTAACTCCCACATTGGTATTCCCTACTGCTGCAATCGCATTGCCTACCGGCTCGGGCGCGCGCATGCTAGCTAGCGCCTCGCTCTCGCTCGCTGGCGCCACTACCGCTGCGGGCTGGGACCATGCACCCTTTGCTAGCCCCCCTATCCAAGCTCCCATTTCGTGTTCGCTAACCGCGATGTTGTGCGCAGCTAGTAGAGTCTTCAATGACCCGATAAAACCTCCCTTGTCTGCTGCGCAGCTCAACTCTGAGCGCTCACCTGCTTCTGGAAGCTTTGGAGTAGATACGGCCAACGGAGTATCCCTGCGTCTCTCCTGACGCTCCGGTGACTCTGACCGTCTGGCCCTCCGCGGGCTCCTCCTCTCTGATCCCGTGCAAGCACAGCTGCACCGACAAGATCTTCTGCTTCTCGACCTGGATCTCCTTCTGGATCTGTGGGTACAAGAAGAACAGTCACTAGCTCTCCGCGACCTGCATGCCCGTGCCCATACCGCCCTTTCCTCATCTGAGGAACGGTCCTGGTCACCTAAGCTTGCGCGGCTGGAGTAGGCTAGCACTGCCTCCGCCGCCCCCTGTAGGGGTTCCCCTGAGACTTCCTCGGGCGTTGGAATATCCAGATGTTGGTCAGTCTTAGACCCTTTGCGCTGTGGCCTAACCGTCTCGCCCTCAGTCTCTACTCTGTTACGTCTTAGCGGTGTGTGCGTAAATAGTAGCGGACTGTACCTGCTCGTAGCCTTCTTAGCTCGAGTGGGGCGTCCTAGCCTCGCCACTGCCGCTGTCACAGGCATGTCATCAATCATGACCATGCTGTCTTGGCTATTCATCTCTCTGATCACCCCATCTCTTCTCTCTCTCGTCGTCGCCATGCTCCTCTCGCTGCCAGTTGGGCGTCCCTGTAAAGTACCAGAAGCACTGTTATTGAGGGAAACCCCAGGGACTGTCTGCTTGGCACCGTGAGGGCCTGTAGGAGCCTTTTTAGGACTCCTGGCTTTTCTCTTACCCCCTGCACCCCCCTTACGGGGTGTTTGAGGGGTGTTTCTCGACCTTTGTCGCGGCCTAGGAACTTTAGGCAAGTTGGCAGGTGGTGGCCGGAGTGCTAGGCCCTCACCCCCACCGCCCGTGATCCTGGCGCTCGCCTGCCTGGGGGGTCTGGGGTCCCGGCCGCCCTGACCTGTAACCCCCCCATCTCTTGTGTCTCTGCTACCCGATGGACGGGGGTCTGGCAGCCCTACAGTGGTGGGATGGGAAAAAATTTCCCTGGAGGCATCAGGATTGGCTAGGACACCAGCCACCGCAGGCTGTTCCTGTTCAATGTGCTAAGCTCCAAGCGCAGAAGGCATGGGAGGTCCCAGCCTGTCCTGCACCCACCTGACCCCTTGGCTTAAGGCACGGGTCCTAACCTCAGCCAGCAAAGCCTCTAAGCCTTCTGGATCCATATTAAGACTACCAGGGGGACAAACAGAGGGGACAACAGGCAGAAGCTCAGGCACACACAGACACAGGAACACACACAGGCAAAACACACTCACACACAGACAAGACACACAAAGACACAAAGCGGAGGAAGAAAAACAAGCAAGAGAAGCCTCAATCAGTATATCCCCTTATGTGCTGGTAAGCTGGGGTAAAATCTCAGTAATTAAACCTTCCTACTTCGTTTTGGCTGCAGGACCTCAGACCTCCGTCCATTCCAGTCGGGAGACCGCGCTGCTGTGCTCAACGGCGCGAAACGGGCTTCCGACACGCCCCCCGACGCTCCTGATTGGCTGATAGCCTCACAGGCTCCGCTGGGTCACGTGACGCTACGGGCTGACCCAGGGAGCCTGTGCAGCCTCCGCGTCGTTCAAGATTCTGCTAAAACTGCTTAGTTCATTGTAGAAACTGCTGTGGGTATGATTACACATGTACAGTCCTAAATAAGGCCCTCTGCATGTGCAGTCATTATTACCTGTTTAAGGGAGACGCCATCATGCAAAAAACAAGTGCAATAAAAGAGCAAAAAAAAACCTGCATTGTACTAGCCTTTTTTTCTACAATAAATTAGTGTGAGATATTGCGTATACTTTGTGAGGCTCTTTTATGCAAGTATGCCTCATAGTGTTTGATAAGGGTGGGTCAGGGACTTAAACTGCACAATAATATTGGGAAATATTGTTTTGCCACCACAGAGACAGACAAGCAGAAGGTGATCCTAATTAGCACTTCAAATCAGCTAAGTAGTACTTGGAAACTGCTCGTTTTCATAATAACACAGCACTAACAATTCTACATCTTTGCCAAGATAACCTTATGGATATGTCAGAGACATAACCATAGATGTGCCTAGTGTGCTGTGTTCCATAGGGTCACGGATAGTCAGACACGGCTGAACTACTAAACAACAACAACAACAATTATAAATGATTTACTTTAAAATAAATTGATAATACAAATTATTACATTTGTGTTTTGCAGGGACAAATATTAAGAAAAAAAACTGTTTAAGCTTCTTTGAAATTAACAGGAAATGCACAGAGTGTACGTACGTCTGAAGACTTTGCCTCAAGTAGCTATAACTGGTCACTGGCTGAGGCAAGTCCCCTGATCAGTTCTATGTTTGAATCAGTTTTTTTCTGCTTTGAGAGCTCCATTTGAAAACATTGGTACTGTACCAAATATCCTCAGATGCAACAAAAGAACATGTTTCAATGTCCCTTTAAGAATAGGTATTTTTCCCACCCCTATATATATGAGCATGAGCTATAATTCCCAAGTCTATGAGATATAATTCTGATGCCCAGAGGGCCATAACACTGTTTGGGACTATTGAACTCTGGTGGACCCTGGACTGACATGGGTTAACTATGCAATTGTCCCCCTTTTATCCAGGAAGTTGTCCTATACTTGGACTATGACAGCCATATTGTTTAACTATGTTCCTTGTTATTGATTTAATATGTATTAGTCTGTTCGGGTACGTTTTTATTGACGTGTGAATAGTACCAGGTAGTGTTTAGTCTTAAAATATTGGATTTTCCCCAGGGATTTTAATAAAGTATATTATCTGGGTTCCCTGGGGATGGGGGTCACAATTTACAGGGTATTCGGTTTAGGGGGTCCATGGGCATTCAGTTATTAATGGGGTAGTGTGATAGGACTAACTGCCATTGTTCTAACTGATGACACCTTGGGAGGCAGGGAACAAAGAGAGGATTAGAACGATTACTCAGGAAGGTTCCTGGCCAGCAGTGGTTGATCAGGGGGGGTGACATCAGAGGTTGTGTTTTGCTTTGATTGGGTAATGTTTTGTATACATGCTCTGTACTGTAACCAATAAATCAGTTGTCCATTTTAAATTTGCATAATATATAAGTCAGAGTCATTCTGTGGGAAGGATACTCCTTGCTTGGGTTATTGCTGGTGAGCTGGTCTTTCATTAGTTACAGTCGGTAATGCTACTGTCCTACTTCATGTTGTTCCCATTGTGCTTTTAGAGGTTGTATGCTGGTCCCTGTCCCGCTAACAGGGATATCAAAGAACCCCACAATTTGACTGGGTAGGTTTGTTATATGTTTTTATCAAGCCCATTGAAGCCGTACATTGTGAGAATTCTCATTTAATAAGGGAGCACATTACAATATTTCATTACTGTATGTACAGTTAATATAAAGGCAAGTTATGGGGCTTTAGATATGACACTTGTACTAGGCCCCAAGATTTCTGATGGTGTCCCACGCTTATCATGTCAAATGAAAATAGATATACATTTACATTCAAAAGAAAAGAAAAACTTATGAAATATAAGATTCAATTAAAGGTAATTTTTTCTGTAAGTTCCATGGGTATCAAATGTCAATTGCCTTTTCTCTCTGCCCATGAATTTGTATTATTATTTAGCACCATGTTATAATTTTGTTCATTCATTTCCTGTCTGTCTATTGTCCACAATGCAATTCTATATATTGCAATACAGAAGATGGATGTTTTGAGAAGCTTCATTTTCATACCGAAGACAGAAGACATCAACAATAAGCTGACCCCATAACAGACTGCTATTTAAAAGTATTACACAGTTATATAGCATTATTAAATGGTTCTACAGCATAACTATACAATTTTACAGCATTATCATACAAGTCTATATTATTATACATTAATATGAAAATTTCCATAATTAAACAGTATTAATAAACAGTTTTACAGCATTATCATACAAGTCTATATTATTATATATTATTATGCCATTATACATTATTAAACAGGATTATTAAACAGTTTTACAGCATTATCGTAAAGTATACACCATTGTTATACAATATTATCCAATCTATGGTATTAAACAGTATTATTATACAGCATCATCATAAAAATCTGCAACTTTATTAGACATTATTGTTTAATTCTACATTATAAAGATGCACTAGATGTTTTAATTCTTGATATTTTCTAAAATTCATATTCAATGAATAAGAAAAGCGATTACACTGAAACATCATCTTTCTAAACCTTCAGATGAGTAGCTTTATCTACAACCCCTATGAGATCATCAAGGGGTGGGAGCAACTCTGACTGGGAGGCAGTCTTAGATGGTCAGACACAAGCCTATGTTTAGATATGAACAGTTGCTCTTCATTGGCTGGAGGTATGTTAAACTGGTTTACATTGGAAAGGAGACAAGCTTACATCTGACCATTTAGTACTGTCCTCCAGTCAGAGTTGCCCCCACCCCTTGATGATCTCATAAAAGGGTGGACACAAGCAACTAAATGGGAAGTTTACAAGTTGAGGTTTTGATGTTTGAAGTTTAACATTGGCTATTGTATTACTAAATAATCCAATAGGAATAGGAATTAAACACCTCATTAAACATATACCTTCTGATGTAGAAAATTAATTATAGTTATCATTATAGTTCTATAACATTCTACAAATTCTGATTTTGATAAATTATATAAGTACCAAATAGCGTTTAAAAAAAAAAATAATCATAAAAACACATAGGAAAGGCAACTCAAAACTAGATAGCTGAAACAGTTCTATACCATAATTATATACTTATACAGTAATACATCAATAGCATTATTATAACATTTTATAACATTATTACACAGTTCTACAGCATGATTATTCACATGAGCACCTTTTATTATATGGTTCAACAGCATTGTTATATTTTTCCACTCATACATTTCCATTATAGGTTTATTCAGCATTATTAAATAGCCTTGTATTATTATACAGCTCTACAGAATTATTATACAGTCCTGTATTGTTATTAGTATATAGTTTTACAGCATTATCATAAAAGTATACATTATTAAACATTATTATTCCACTGTACATTAATATGCAGTTTACATTATAATATTTTATTCAATTCTAAATAATGAAACAGCATAGTTATATGGTTTTACAGCATTATACAAGTCTACAGCATTATTATATATTATCTACATTATTAAATAGCATTACTATACAATATTTAAGCATTATCATACAAGTCTACTACATTATTATACATTATTATTCCATTCTACATTCTTAAACAGCTTTATTATACCGTTTTAGAGCATTATCATTCACGTCTACATTATAATACATTATTATTCCATTCTACGGTATTAAACAGCATTATTATACAGTTGTATAGCATTATCATTATCATGTCTGCATTATTATTATATACCTCCACATCATTAATATACAGTTATTAGTATTATTAGACACGTCTGTAGTATTATTATACACCTCACAGCAGTATTATGCAGTTAACAGTATTATTATACAGTTCTATAGTATTATCATTTATATAGCGCTACACCAGGGGTGTCCAAACTCGGTCCTGGAGGGCCGCACCCAGGCCTGGATTTGTGGATATCCTTGCTGCAAGCAGGCGAGACTATTGCTTCTGCAGTCATCCTGATTGACTCGCCTGTGCACAGAAAGGGAATCCTCAAATCCAGGCCTGGGTGCGGCCCTCCAGGACTGAGTTTGGAGACCCCTGCTGTACAGCATTAAACCACTAACAGTATTATTACAGTTCTATGGTATTATCAAACAGCTCTATCTCTATTATACAGTTAATAGTACTATTATGCAGTTCTCTCTATGTATTATCATGCGCCTCCTTAACCTTAATAAACAGCTAACAGTATTATTATACAGATCTGTAGGATTATCATACACCTGTACAGCCTTATTTTACCGTTAACAGTATTATTATAAATTTCTGTAGTATTATCATACACCTATACAGCTTATTATACAGTTAACAGTATTATTATAAGTTAATTGTATTATTATACAGTTCTATAGTATCATCATACACCTATGAAGCCTTATTATATAGTTAACAGTATTATTATTAAGTTAATAGTATTAATATACAGTTCTGTAGTATTATCATGCACCTCTGCAGCCTTATATATTTACCAGTATTATTATACATTTCCATAATAGTATACACATCTATAGTATTATACAGTTCAATAGAATTATTGCACTCCTCTACATCATTATTATGCATTTCTGTCATACAACATTATTATATAGTTTTTCACGTGTGTTATATAGTTCTGCAACATTATTATACACTAGCGACTTGCCCGTCAAAAAATGACAGCAATAAGATTGTAAGGCAGGTAATGCTGTTTGGTTGAGACATTAATTTTGTTGGTGGTCCGAGATCCTTTGGCGCTCATTGCGAGGCTCTTGGTTGTTGTATTTTTTTTTCTGACAGGCGCTTTTGGTGTTATTGTTTGGTCAGCGGTGATGTGTTTTTTGCACTTATTACAAGGCTTTGTGTGCTATGAGCAGCGTTGGCAGTCTTTGTGAGTTGCATAGTGAATGACTTTTATGCTTATTGTGATTTTTTTTGTGTATATGTTTTTGGTATGCTGATGAAATAATTAATAAATGAATAAATGAATATACTTTACCTATTTTGAAGTAATATATGCAGGAAGCATTGTGTTGAAGAGCTGACAATCTGTTTTGATGAGTATGTGGTACGCGGCTGTGAATGATTTAGCGTCCTTGTTAATAGTGTATCTTGGACCTCGTACGGCTTTTCCGGAAAATCTGTATGTGCTTCGTGGTGTTTTGCATGTTTAGGAGCCTGTAGCCTCGTTTTTGTTTTTTTCGGCAGCCATTTCTTCTCTCGTTTAGGGGAGTTTCGTCTGTCTAAACTCTGGAATTTGGACTTAAATTGAGGTGTAACTTCACTTGCAGAGGTCCTGGGTGCCCCCCTTGCTGTGGGTAAGCATTTTATGTATTTGTTGTGTGTATTTATTGTGTTTTTAATGTTTTCATGTGCGCGCGGTTCCGGCGTTATGGTCGTATTTTTGCAGCTCGTATTTGTGGATGCTAAGTGCGTAAATTTTGCGGTGTAAGTCTCGCCTGCGGCTCATTGCAGCCGACGTGGGAGCCTCCACCTCCGCAAATGCGGCCTCTCGTTAGCAACAACCCGTACTGCTGACAACTATATATGTGATATATACATGACCCTAGCAAGATCCAGTGAGCTTTAGAATAAATAAACACACTGAAACAGCGTTTCTTGGGAAAAATACGGGCCACAGCTTTATTAAAGCAACCATAAACCAATAACCAATTAACATAATTAACATTGTTAAATCACAACTCAAATAACATCCCAGAGGAGGAGCCCGGCCCGGTCAGTAACCTCCCGCCCTGGGCTTGCGCCCAGAGCCTCCCAGTGCTTTCCTAACCACGCCCATGAGGCAGGGCAATGGGCCGGGTGCCTCACCTCCCGCCAACCAAAGACATTCCTATTTGCATCCTAACTTAGAATTCACAGAATCCTAACCCTTCAACTCTTTTGCATCCCCTTTTTTTTTTTTTTTAAACCTAGCTTAAGCTTCCTGAACTTTTCTCAACCAACCTCGCCCTCTAGACGTAACCTACTTCCTTATCTGCTACTTTCCTATCTGACCACCATTAAAGGGGAGTGAGGGAATCAGCTCAATGGCCGGCGCAGAGTGAGGAGGAAGCCCGCGAAATGGGCTTAAGTCCCTCCTCCTCCTCCCAGCCAATCAGCATCGCCCAGGCTCTGCCGGGTCACGCAGCTCTGCGTCAGACCCGGCGTGCATGGGCTGCCTCCACGCCGGCCATGACCCTGGCAAGATCCAATGGGCTTTAGAATAAATAAACACACTGAAACACCGTTTCTTGGTAAAAATACGGGCCACAGCTTTATTAAAGCAACCATAAACCAATAACCAATTAACATAATTAACATTGTTAAATCACAGCTCAAATAACATCCCGGAGGAGGAGCCCGGCCCGGTCAGTAACCTCACGCCCTGGGCCCGCGCCCAGAGCCTCCCATTGCTTTCCTAAGCACGCCCATGAGGCAGGGCATCCCCACTTAAGCCCTTGGGCCGGGTGCCTCACCTCCTACCACAGAGCAGGCAATGGATACCTCCTGAGGCTGTGATCCCCCCTCTTGCTCTCTTAATAAAGCCAAGGCCCGGCTAGCCCCATTCTTAAGCTCCAGGATAAACAGCTCTAATCCTATCTCCGTTAGATGGACCTTATCTGGGTGAAAGAAGTCATCGGCGTCTACGCCTTCGAATTCTTGGTGTTTAATGATAATGAAACCCAAATTCCTTACAAAACTAGCCATCTGTTTGTTTATCTTTTGCCTTGCTCTATCCCCCGAAACCGGATCCCTTGCGTTCCGCCACGATCTCCTTTTGATCATTTCGGACCACACTATGAACAAGCCTGGGAACCGTTCTAGCCAACACTTCACATCCCTCTTCATCTCTTTCAACATTTTTCTCATAGGTATTACTCCCAAATCGTTGCCCCCAGCGTGTATAATTAAAATGTGTGGTTTACCGTGATGCTGAGCGTTGCTCTCCAATTATTATTATTATTATCTTTATTTATATCGCGCCAACATATTCCGTAGCGCTGTACAGGGGGTTAGTACATGGCAAAAAACAAACTTAACACCTTAAAGAATAGAGGGCCCTGTTTTTGAGCATATAATCAAATGTACATAGTGCTTGTTTCCAAGACACGGACACACAATTGAAAACTCGCAAACTTACAATCTAAGGGTTTAGGTGTGATACAAGAGGGTGACAAATACAAAAATGGCAACGTGAATGCAATTTGTTTAATCAATTGGAGGGGTCTGTGAGCTGTACTGTAGATTGTGGGTGGGAGTGTTTTTAAGCTGTGGAGTGTGCAGTTGTAATTATAAAGGCTGAAGGTGATATGATTTTTTAAATAGGTGTGTTTTTAGTAATTCAGGAAGTTAATCTAATGGAGCAAGGCAAGGAGTTCCAGATAGTAGGGGCTGCACGAGAAAAGTCCTGAAGACGGGAGTGAGAGGAGGTGATGAGAGAGGAGGAAAGAAGAAGGTCGTTAGCAGAATGAAGGGGGCGGTTGGGAGAGTATTTTGAAACAAGAGCAGAGATATAAGGGGGTGCACTGTTGTTGAGGGCTTTATGTGTTAGGGTCATGATTTTAAATTTGATTCGGGAAGCTATGGGAAGCCAGTGGAGTGATTGACAGAGAGGAGCTGCAGACACTGATCGTTTGGTATTGAAGATGAGTCTAGCGGAGGCGTTCATTATGGATTGGAGGGGAGACAGACGAGAGATGGGGAGGCCAGCAAGAAGGGAATTGCAGTAGTCGAGTCGAGATATGATGAGAGAGTGTATTAGAATTTTAGCTGTGTCTTGTGTAAGATAATGACGAATTTTGGAGATGTTTTTTAGGTGAAACTGACAAGATTTAGTTATCGATTGGATGTGAGGAATAAAAGAGAGGGCAGGATCCAGTAGAACCCCAAGACAACGGGCCTGGGAGGTGGGAGTGATGATGGTGTTGTCAACAGTGAGAGATATTTGAGGAGTGGAAGCTATAGTAGAGGGTGGAAAGATTAGGAGTTCAGTCTTAGACATGTTGAGTTTGAGTTGACGGGTAGACATCCAGGAGGATATGCTAGAGAGGCAGTTGGAAACTTGAGCTAAAAGAGAGGGGGATAGATTGGGTGCAGAGAGGTAGATTTGAGTATCATCTGCATAGAGATGATACTGAAATCCAAAGGATTTTATGAGGGTGCCAAGGGAGGAGGTGTAGATAGAGAAGAGGAGGGGGCCTAGGACAGAACCTTGGGGAACGCCAACAGACAGAGGGAGAGGTGAAGAAGAGGTGCCAGAGAAGGAGAAGCTAAATGTACGATCTTTTAGATAGGATGTGAACCATAAAAGAGCTGTGCCC
This sequence comes from Discoglossus pictus, assembly GCA_027410445.1. Classification (NCBI taxonomy): domain Eukaryota; kingdom Metazoa; phylum Chordata; class Amphibia; order Anura; family Alytidae; genus Discoglossus; species Discoglossus pictus. The sequence goes on from CM050167.1 coordinate 99,560,746, forward strand.
TGGATGCCAAATGAACGGAGAGTTTGGATTAGAAGAGGGTGGTCAACTGTGTCGAAGGCAGCAGAGAGGTCCAGGAGAATTAGCATGGAGAAGTTACCCTTTGATTTGGCAGTTAGCAAGTCATTGGTGAGTTTTGTGAGGGCTGTTTCTGTTGAGTGTTGGGCACGGAAACCAGATTGGAAGGGGTCAAAAAGGGAATTGGAAGAAATAAATTGAGTGAGGTGATTGTAAACAAGCTGCTCAAGCAGTTTAGAAGCCTGGGGAAGTAGTGAGATAGGGCGGTAGTTGGAGGCAGAAGCTGGGTCAGATGAGGGCTTCTTGAGAATGGGTGTAATTACGGCATGTTTTAAGGAGGATGGAAACCTGCCAGTGTTTAGGGAGAGGTTGAATAGATGTGTGAGAGCTGGGATAAGTGCGGTGGATAGGGGAGGAATGAGCTGTGAAGGAATAGGATCATGTGGGCATGTGGTAAGATGAGAGGTTGATAGTAAAGTAGATACTTCATCCTCGGTAACAGGGTCAAAGGAATCCATAGTAGAGGAGGGATTGGGGAAGGGTAAATGTTGGGTGTTGTCGGCTTGTGGAAAGGATGGTGGGATAGGGCCAAGCTGGGAAGAGAGCTCATTTCGGATAGTTTCAATTTTAGTTTTAAAGTGGCTGGCAAAGTCATCAGCAGTTAGACAGGAAGGGGCAGGAGGCGGGGGTGGGCAGAGGAGGGTGTTAAATGTAGCAAATAAACGTTTAGGGTTGGAGGACAGGTTTGATATTAGTGATGAGAAGTAGTGTTGTTTGGCAAGATTGAGGGCAGACAAGTAGGAGCGCAAGGTAAACTTGTAGTGGAGAAAGTCCGCTGAGGTTCGAGATTTCCTCCATCGTCGTTCTGCAGTGCGTGAGCATCTCTGTAGATAGCGTGTTTGTGTAGTGTGCCATGGTTGTGGGTGAGAGCGAGGGCGTTTGCTTGTGATTATGGGGGCAAGAGAGTCAAGGGTGGAAGTTAGAGTAGTGTTGTACTGTGAAGTGGCGATGTCAGGGCAGGCAAGGGTGGTGAGGGGGCTAAGAAGGGGTTTTAGTACATTTGACAATTGTTGTGGGTTGAGTGCTTGCAGGTTTCTGCGTGTTCTGATGGCAGGATTTGAAGAAGGGTGGTGAGCGGAAGATGAGGTGAGGTTGCAAGTTAGCAGGTGGTGGTCAGATAGGGGAAGTGAGGAGATGTCAAGGTTGGAGATAGTGCAGAGATTAGTAAAAAATAAGGTCAATGGAGTGTCCACCACTGTGAGTTGCAGAATCTGTCCATTGTGAGAGGCCAAGGGAAGAGGTAAGTGCAAGTAATTTTGCAGTTGTTGGGGAGTGGCTATGTTGAAATCGCCAAGAATGAGTGAAGGTATATTGGAGGAGAGAAAGTGAGGGAGCCAGGCGGCAAAGTTGTCCAGAAATTGAGAGGGTGATCCAGGTGGGCGATAGATCACAGCTACTTGCAGAGGGATGGGAGAGAAGATGCGGATAGTGTGGACTTCAAAAGATGAGAATTGGAGGAAGGGAACAGGGGTTATGCAGTGAAAAGTGCAGCGAGAGGATAGTAGTATGCCCACACCTCCACCTTGTTTGTTCCCAGGTCTAGGAGTGTGGCTGAAGTGCAGACCCCAATAAAAGAGTGCGGCAGGGGAGGCAGAGTCAGATGGAGTGAGCCAGGTTTCTGTGATAGCCAGTAAATTGAGGGAGTTCGAAATGAAGAGGTCATGAATGAAGGTAAGTTTATTGCAAAAAGACCTTGCATTCCAGAGGGCACAGGAGAAGGGCAAAGTAGATGGTTTGTGACAAGTGATGGGTATTAGATTATGGGTGTTTTGGGCATTTGCTGCCCTGGGGACTCAGCGTGGCTGACAGCAGGTGGGAATGAGTGAGGGGCCTGGGTTAGGGGATATATCCCCACAAGCCATCAGAAGAAGGAGAGAGAGTAAAAGGAGATGGGAATAGGACTTATAGGAGCATTTCTGCTTCCCAGCTTTAGGGGAGGGATGACATAGTGACTGGGGGAAGGAGAGGAGCTCATGGGAGCAGAGAAGAGGAGAGGAGAGCAGGGAAGGTGAGATAGTTATATTATTGGAGACATGATGTGTAGAGACAGTATAAGAGAGTCTGAGAAAGAGGCAGGAGGTTATAATAAGGAAGGTGGTAATAGGCAACATAATGGCACTGTGTAAGCAAGTATTCTTGAAGGGGGTATTTAGAGGTGATAATCAGATGTCACTGATTGAACATGTGCAGGTAATTAGTATGCCTCAATATATTAAGTGTAAACAAGGGTGGGTGGGTAGAGTGGGTAGAGGGGTGGGTATCTTGAGGCCGCATGGTCCCCTCCACAACTCGCACAGACGTGCTTGAAACGGCAGTTTGGTGCCCACTTGCAGTTTCCCTCGTTGAATGAGTGACAGACGCCTCGACTGGCTGTGCTCGCAGTGGCAGGGCCTCTAGCCCCGCCTGGGTTCCCGTGAAAGGGCGGCACTGCCCGCATTGGTGTCATTATGTTCAGCCAATAGGCCACCGCCTTATCGCTCCATGCCATCTCCGGACGGGAGGACATGTATTGCCGAAATTCCTCGTCATATCGCCACCATGCCATTCCACCATACATCCGTTATGCGTTCCTGATTTCCTCCATAGACACGAACAGCCCGGAGCATTGTTCCGGGTCACTTTCTTCCATGACACAGGCCATGATGACAAATGCCTATAACCAGTTGTCGAACGTTCTTGGCACGCGTCATCTCCTTCCCTGTGAAACCTCTCTGCATTGTCGTTCATCCGTGACATTGGCAACAAGGAAAATATCTATATGTACTCCCGTCGCCAGATTTTTTCTTTGACTTCCAAGGCTAAATGCGCCCCCAGATTGTACTGGGCGCAAACGATGGACAGCCTTACAGCCGCATCCCGTACGTTTCCTCTGCTCCTGTCCTGTTCCGCTCCTCCGGTGTGCGGCGCCACACTCGTCGTGTGTGAAGTGGGGTTGGTAAGCTCCGCTCGGGGTGACCTAGCGGGAAGGGATGGCTCCGCCCATGCCTTCCCGGCCAAACCCCCCACCCATGCCCCAACTTATGGATTTCTATAAGGGCTTTCAGGGACGACAAGAATTGAGATTCCCTGGGAGAGGCTTCATGTACTGCCACCCCCATCTCCCTGAAATTTGCCAGTTTCTCACCTGATTCTCCTTGCCCCGGGGCAGCTGCCATCCGTGGTCGGTCCTTCTGTCTTCTTTTCTGCCAGTGGAACCCCGAAATCTTGACATATCCTTGAGAAGGTCCGCAGTATGAAGTTGCATGTAGCTAACCACGCCGGTCCCACAAAAAGGAAATCATTGAGGTAATGGGTAATGCCTTCTCAGCCTGACTAGGTGTGTGCTACCCATTGCAAGAACGTACTAAAGGCTTCGAAATAGGAGCAAGAAATAGAACATCCCATTGGGAGACACAGATCCACAAAGTACTGACCGTCTACGAAGAAACCAAGGAACCGATGACTCTTAGGATGCACCAGGAGCAAACGGAACACAGATTCGATATCCACCTTCGCCATCTTAGCCCCGACGCCTGCCCGCCTGACCAGGCCCGTGGCTTGATCGAAAGGGGCGTACAACACTGACGAGTACTGTTTGTCAATCCCGTCGTTGACCGAACCACCTGGAGGATAGGATAAATGCTGTATGAGGCGGAATTTTCCTTCTTCGGCACTACGCCCAGAGGAGAAATTACCAGTCCCTGGAAGGGGATGGAGGGAAAAGGCCCCACCATCCTACCCAGTTCTACCTCAGTCCGGATTTTTTCCGCCACTACCCCGGGAAACTCCTTTACCGACTTCAGGTTTCTTAGACGCGACTTGAGCGGGGCTAGAGAGCATGGAATCTTGAACCCTTCCTGGAAACCCTCGCGTAGGAGGGCGGCCGCCCCGGCTTTTGTTGCCAACCTACCGTAGCGTTCTAGCCACGGCAGCATTGCGCCCTGCTGTATGGGGGTCCGTCCCTTTTTGAGAGGGCTCTCCAGCCCTGGATCCGTCCTTTTGTCTTGTGCATCTTGTGGCTGCATGGTCCTCTCCACAACTCGCACAGACGTGCTTGAAACGACAGTTTGGTGCCCACTTGCAGTTTCCCTCATTGAATGAGTGACAGACGCCTCGACTGGCTGTGCTCGCAGTGGCAGGGCCTCTAGCCCCGCCTGGGTTCCCGTGAAAGGGCGGCACTGCCCGCATTGGTGTCATTATGTTCAGCCAATAGGCCACCGCCTTATCGCTCCATGCCATCTCCGGACGGGAGGACAGGTATTGCCGAAATTCCTCGTCATATCGCCACCATGCCATTCCACCATACATCCGTTATGCGTTCCTGATTTCCTCCATATACACAAACAGCCCGGAGCATTGTTCCGGGTCATTTTCTTCCATGACACAGGCCATGATGACAAATGCCTATAACCAGTTGTCGAACGTTCTTGGCACGCGTCATCTCCTTCCCTGTGAAACCTCTCTGGATTGTCGTTCATCCGTGACATTGGCAACAAGGAAAATATCTATATGTACTCCCGTCGCCAGATTTTTTCTTTGACTTCCAAGGCTAAATGCGCCCCCAGATTGTACTGGGCGCAAACGATGGACAGCCTTACAGCCGCATCCCGTACGTTTCCTTTGCTCCTGTCCTGTTCCGCTCCTCCGGTGTGCGGCGCCACACTCGTCGTGTGTGAAGTGGGGTTGGTAAGCTCCGCTCGGGGTGATCTAGCGGGAAGGGATGTCTCCGCCCATGCCTTCCCGGCCAAACCCCCCACCCATGCCCCAACTTATGGGTTTCTATAAGGGCTTTCAGGGACGACAAGAATTGAGATTCCCTGGGAGAGGCTTCATGTACTGCCACCCCCATCTCCCTGAAATTTGCCAGTTTCTCACCTGATTCTCCTTGCCCCGGGGCAGCTGCCATCCTGGGGGTAACCTGCCGGTCTGGACGAGCGGGCATCCCTGCACATCTCGACCAATGTGGGGTCCTTTCACCCCCTCTTGTGCAAGCACAGCTGCAGCCGCAAGACCGTCTGCTCCGAGACCTGGATCTGCCTCTGGCTCTGGGGAAGCATGAAGAACAATCACTAGCTCTCTTGCGTCTATCCCTCATTGGGGAACGCGCGGTCCGCTCCCCCCCCCAAAGGAGTACTCCGACTCGGCGGCTATGCTAGGGCGTAAGGATTCCCTCCAGCTCGGCGGCCTATGGCCGTCAATGCTATCCCTACCCCGGTCTTGCCCCTGAGTCACTATGGGCGTCCCTGTATCCGTAATGATGTCAGGGATGGGTGAATTGCGCTGTGGCCTAGCTCTCCTGTCAGGAGATTTCTGTCTCTTGGCTGGTGTTGAGGTGAAAATCAAGGGACTGTACCTGTTCGTTGACTTCTGGACCCTGGTGGGGCGCGTCTGCCGTGCCACCTTGGCCGCTACCGGAACCTCGTCGATGACCACCATGCTGTCGTCTGCAGCCATCTCTTCGATCACCTGATCCCTTGTTCCGCTGGTCGTCTCTTTTTTCTTCTCGGCCTCTCCCTTGGCGTTGCGTCGTCCCTGCGAAACACCTGCAGCACTGGCAGTGGGTGCGGCAGTGAGGACCGCAGGGGCCAACCGGTGAGAACCTGTAGGAGCTTTTTTAGAGCTCCTTGTACTCGCTTGCGCTTCCCGCTGGCACCAGGCTCTCTACGGTGGGGGGGGATAAGCTCCTGACTCTCTAGGACCATATCCGTGCCTTCCACTCTGCTCCTAGCCCTATTGCTCAGATCAGAGGTAGCACGCTGCTCTGCCAGACTATCTAGGCTATGAGGCCTGTCCTCCTGGCCTAGGCTACCGGTCACTGCATGCCCGGCCTCTGCCTCAGTGGCGTCAACCTCCCCCCCTAGACGGCCTGAGTCCATTCTGTCCTGGACCCATCTAACCCCATGGCTCAATGCCCGAGTTCTGACCATGGTCAGTAAGACCTCTAACTCCGCAGGGTCCATATTAAGCTGCCACCCCACTTGTGACAAATGTGACACCCTCCAAAGGGACCTACAGAGCAGGGAATGATGCTATGGGGAATTATAGTGCTAATGCTGGGAGCCTGGGGCCCTATTGCCAGGACCAAGCGAAAGGGGGCTCTACTAGTGGGGTTATCAGGGTAACTATAAGGGGTAGAGGGTAGGAGGGATCGGGGGTCACTTTATTAGTTGAGTGCCCCTTATTTTACTTGCTTTTACGTTTATTGCAGAGAGCGCAGCGTGCAGACCTCAAATCCTCAGATCAGTTCAATGGCTGGCGCGGAGTGAGGAGGAAGCCCGCGAAACGGGCTTAAGTCCCTCCTCCTCCTTCCAGCCAATCAGCATTTCCCAGGCTCCGCCGGATCACGCAGCGCTGCGTCAGACCCGGCGTGCCTGGGCTGCCTCCGCGCCTGCCAGCATTATTGCATAACGCTACATTATTATACATTTCACACATTTATATAATTCTAAGGCACCATGACATAGTTTTGCAGCATTATGACATATTGCTAAAACAATATCATTACAAAGCACTTGGTCGTGGAAGACATTTTGTTTTTTTTTAGACTGCAGATTTTTTTAAAGTATTTGCCCATTATTAATACAAATATTGGGCTCCAGTGTCTCTATACGATGCCATTGAGGTAGGTGCCCTGTAGTTTTGTTCTATAATGCCAGGCTGCAATGAGTTAATGTGCTGGCTCCGCACCATGCATTATACATAGAGCAATGACTTTCTCCTCTGCAGTTGGGCCAGAGCTGCAGCATCTCTAAATCTTCCTGACACCTCTTTATTACAAGATGAGATCAGCACCGTCCCCACCCTGTGGCAGGATCTGCCAGCTGATGCTTTTAGCCTGATAAACTGTGCAAGCTTTACAGCACTTAACAATGCATAATTATTGATTGACATGTAACCAATTCAGTGCTGGAGAGAGCGTACCCATTTATAGCTTCTAGATATATGTAATTACCCAGGACTGGCTCACAACTCTACATTTACTATATAATATCAGAAAAATATGTATGGTTCTGTGTAGGTTAACAAAATAATGGATTATATTGAATTAGGGTGTGAGTTTTTTTTTTTCTGTACTGTAGCTTATTCCTGACTGGAAACATAGACATATAGATTTGACAGCAGATAGACCCATTTTATCTACTAATTCGATCTACCTAAATGTTTGGCTGAATTAAGCCTTAGGATTATTGTTGTTCAGTCCTTTATTCGTGTCCGACTCTCTGTGACCATATGGAAGCAGCACTCCAGGCACATCTGTCTGTGTGTCTGATTGTGCTTATCTATAAGGTTTTCTTGACAAAGATACTAGAGTGGGTTGCCAGTTCCTTCTCCAGTAGACTGCAATTTGTCTGACCTCTTTGCTATGACCTGCCCATCTTGGGTGACCCTACATGGTATAGCTCACAGCTTCATTGAAGTACATAAGCCCCTTCACTACAACAATGAGCGGCTCAGCCTCAGGATAGCCTTATGCTTATCGCATGCATGCGTAAAATGAGTAGCTGTATTTGATTCTACCATTTCCACTGGAAGACTGTTCAACTTACCTACTACCCTTTCTATAAAGCAGTGCTTTCTCACATTATCCATACAATTTCAACCATCAAACTTCAAACCATGACCTCTTGTTTTTGTGTTCCTCTTTTTCTAGAAGATATTTCCCTCTTGAATTAAATCCTTTGTAGTTTTCTATAACATCTCTCCCTCTCTTTTCTGTCTACAATGTTATACAGTTTTCAACTCAAAGAGATGACAGTTTAGGGCTGAGATTCTCAAAATTGTGGTCTACAGACCATGAGTTGTGGTCCACAGTACAAGTAAACATTGAAAAAAATAAGAAAATTAATAAAAATGCATACACATGCAATACAGAGATACCTAGATACTAGATTATATGGTTTGTAAGTGCACATACCACATTATAATAGAACATTTCTTCTTGTTCAGTCAGTTGTGTCCGACTCCCCATGACCCTATGGGTCACAGCATGCCAGGCGCATGTTGCGTCTGTTTGTGCTTTCTTGGCATAGATAATGGAGTTCCTTCTCTAGTGGACCCCAATTTGTCTGACCTCTCTGCTATGAGCTGTCCATCTTGGGTGACCCTACATGGTATAGCTCACAGCTTCATTGAAGTACACAAGCCCCTTCACCACGACAAGGTAGAGATCCAGGAGGGGATAATAGTACACAGTGCATTATAATTGTAAGGAAATAAAGGAGAGCATTCAATGATCAACCTATTTTATCTATGTACAACTAGTTAATAATACTCAGTTGTACTCCTAAATACATTAACCCTGCATCTGTTACTAAAAATTCCTTTCCTACAGTTATTTTGCCAATTTGCTTTGGGTAAAATAAAATAAAATATTTAAAGCACTATGAAAAATCTTGTGAAGCACTGATTTAGAGGATAGGCTGTGTAGAATAGCATATGAACCGGAGAGAGCAACATGGGAATTGAATGTTGCTGATTATAAATAGCCACTTGCTTTATTAGAAGAGCCCGGGGCCAGCGATCTGCAAGAAAATACTCTTGACAAGAAAATGAACAGCTTGTCACACTAATTGCACACCAAGCCGCCAGAGGCTCCTATTATGCACTGATAAATAGTTAACTAAATATTTACTTAAAGTGCTGCTTGAACACATTCATCTAATTCCTCTAGCTTTTTATTTATCTAATTCCATTAACTTGCCCCATATCCTGTATTCCAATGCTGAATGCACTGTAACAACTTAAGTGGTCTTATAAAAGGGTCTTCATCGGTGGTCCAGTGGTTAGGATTTAGTGATTTTACAGTTGAGACCTGGGTTCCATTTCAGTCAGGGAACCAAGAGGTCACATCCCCCTGAAGCCAAGCAGGGTTGAGCCTGGTCAGTACTTGTATGGGAGACCACCTAGGATTACCAGGAGCTGTGTGCTGTGGCCCACTGGAGAAGGGACTGGCATACCACTCCAGTATGTGGATCAGCATGACTAATGACATAAAGATGCCCTGTTGTGTTACGGTCCATGAGGTCACAGAGCCTCAGAAACGATAAGAAAATATATATATATATACTGTGCATTTAAACAATGAATTACTATTTTGCAATGATTCCTCAGGCTGTATAAGCTCCAGATCACATTTTTGACTGAAGTATTGTGGCTGGAGTGGATCCTCAGAAATACACTCTTTGAAACCTACATTAGTAGCAAGGAGCAGTGTAACCTTAGCCTGTAGCCATGTACCCACACATACTAGTCACACCCACTATCATACTGCAGTTATTATATGCCATTTTAGATTTAGCCCTCTTCTTTGGGTGGCTCCACTCCAGACACATTACTTCATTCAGGGGTGTGGAAAGATATGAAGTTATGAAAAATAGTTAATTTTTTTAAATGCACAGTAAATTTGTTTTTCTTTGCAAGCTATATATAACTATTCTTTAGAAAGTCCTTTATAAGAACATTGAATTGATCCTTTTTAATGTTGAGATGATTGTTTGATAGTGATTTTAAAATTTGCAACTGGAGCAATAAGTGTCTGAATATGTAATGCAGTTTTATATTTAAAATGTACTCGTTTGAAGTACTAGACTTGAAAATAGGCAGAATATTTTTTAGAATAAAAAAATACAGTTTCTAACTAATTGATTTAAAATGCACGCATGCATTGTGGGAGAGGAAGCTTCTATCAGCACAATATGTCAGCTATAACTGCCAGGAGTGTTAGAAAGGGCATTAGCTTATAATGACACACCCTCCTGAGAAAGCAGAGGGAAGAATCATCAAAGAAGACAAAATGGAAGCCTGCAGAATTTACTAAACTTACTAAAAACACTTTTTTTCATTGATATGTTTAGTTTAAAAGATCATACAGAAAAAAATTGAACCCAGTGGTTCTTTAAAAAAAAAAAAAAAAAAAAAAAAGGGGACTGTCCCTTCTGACGGGGACAATGAAGTGGTTTGGACACAATGCCCTGAACAACCTGTATGACCTCTAATGCTTCTGGCAGGTAAAGTGTTAAGAAGCCATGCTGGAGGCTGGGGTGTTGGATGGATTTCTGAGCAGCCTTGGATATTCTTACTGACGCAATGCAGTAAAACCCACGAATGACTCAGAACTTTCTATGAGGTTGTTTAGTCTCTGCTGCCCTCCCAGGATAGCCGTGTGTGAGTACAGATCCATATAGCACCAACATAGGCTGCAGGACAGTACAAGGTGACACACAGGGAAATGACACAGGCGGTCTTGGGAGTGGTGTAAGTAACATGATTAAGGTGTTGGGCGAGTTCTGTGTCCCATGTACAGTAATGTTGATAGAAGCTTGGCACTGCCTGAGCCTGTCCTGATAATCTATAATAATGGCATCACTCTCCAATAGATACAAAGCCAGCACTGCCTGAGCCTGTCCTGATAATCTGTAGTAATGGCATCACTCTTCAATAGATACAAAGCCAGCACTGCCTGAGCCTGTCCTGATAATCTATAGTAATGGCATCACTCTTCAATAGATACAAAGCCAGCACTGCCTGAGCCTGTCCTGACAATCTGCAGACATGCGGTTACTCTACATTAGATAGAAGCCCAGCACTGCCTGAGCCAGTCCTGATAGTCTGCAGACATGAGGTTACTCTATATTAGATAGAAACCCAGCACTGCCTGAGCCTGTCCTGATAATCTGCAGTCACTCTACATTAGATAGAAACCCAGCACTATCTGAGCCTGTCCTGATAATCTGCAGTCACTCTACATTAGATAGAAACCCAGCACTGCCTGAGCCTGTCCTGATAATCTGCAGTCACTCTACATTAGATAGAAACCCAGCACTATCTGAGCCTGTCCTGATAATCTGCAGTCACTCTACATTAGATAGAAACCCAGCACTGTCTGAGCCTGTCCTGATAATCTGCAGTCAGGAGGTCACTGTACATTAGATAAACACACAGCATTGTCTGAGCCTGTCCTGATACACTGCAGTCAGTCGGTCACTGTACATTAGATGGACACACAGCACTGTTTGAGCCTGTCCTGATAATCTGCAGTCAGGAGGTCACTGTACATTAGATAGACACACAGCACTGTCTGAGCCTGTCCTGATAATCTGCAGTCAGGAGGTCACTGTACATTAGATAGACACACAGCACTGTCTGAGCCTGCCCTGATAATCTGCAGTCAGGAGGTCACTGTACATTAGATAGACACACAGCACTGTCTGAGCCTGCCCTGATAATCTGCAGTCAGGAGGTCACTGTACATTAGATAGACACACAGCACTGTCTGAGCCTGTCCTGATAATCTGCAGTCAGGAGGTCACTGTACATTAGATAAACACACAGCATTGTCTGAGCCTGTCCTGATACACTGCAGTCAGTCGGTCACTGTACATTAGATGGACACACAGCACTGTTTGAGCCTGTCCTGATAATCTGCAGTCAGGAGGTCACTGTACATTAGATAGACACACAGCACTGTCTGAGCCTGTCCTGATAATCTGCAGTCAGGAGGTTATTCTACATTAGATAGACACACAGCACTGTCTGAGCCTGTCCTGATAATCTGCAGTCAGGAGGTCACTGTACATTAGATAGACACACAGCACTGTCTGAGCCTGCCCTGATAATCTGCAGTCAGGAGGTCACTGTACATTAGATAGACACACAGCACTGTCTGAGCCTGCCCTGATAATCTGCAGTCAGGAGGTCACTGTACATTAGATAGACACACAGCACTGTCTGAGCCTGTCCTGATAATCTGCAGTCAGGAGGTCACTGTACATTAGATAGACACACAGCACTGTCTGAGCCTGTCCTGATAATCTGCAGTCAGGAGGTCACTGTACATTAGATAGACACACAGCACTGTCTGAGCCTGTCCTGATAATATGCAGTCAGTTGGTCACTGTACATTAGATAGACACACAGCACTGTCTGAGCCTGTCCTGATAATCTGCAGTCAGGAGGTCACTGTACATTAGATAGACACACAGCACTGTATGAGCCTGTCCTGATAATATGCAGTCAGTTGGTCACTGTACATTAGATAGACACACAGCACTGTCTGAGCCTGTCCTGATAATCTGCAGTCAGGAGGTCACTGTACATTAGATAGACACACAGCACTGTCTGAGCCTGTCCTGATACACTGCAGTCAGTTGGTAACTCTACATTAGATAGACACACAGCACTGTCTGAGCCTGTCCTGATAATCTGCAGTCAGTTGGTCACTCTACATTAGATAGACACACAGCACTGTCTGAGCCTGTCCTGATACGCTGCAGTCAGGAGGTCACTGTACATTAGATAGACACACAGCACTGTCTGAGCCTGTCCTGATAATCTGCAGTCAGTTGTTAACTCTACATTAGATAGACACACAGCACTGTCTGAGCCTGTCCTGATAATCTGCAGTCAGGAGGTCACTGTACATTAGATAGACACACAGCACTGTCTGAGCCTGTCCTGATAATATGCAGTCAGTTGGTCACTGTACATTAGATAGACACACAGCACTGTCTGAGCCTGTCCTGATAATCTGCAGTCAGGAGGTCACTGTACATTAGATAGACACACAGCACTGTATGAGCCTGTCCTGATAATATGCAGTCAGTTGGTCACTGTACATTAGATAGACACACAGCACTGTCTGAGCCTGTCCTGATAATCTGCAGTCAGGAGGTCACTGTACATTAGATAAACACACAGCACTGTCTGAGCCTGTCCTGATAATCTGCAGTCAGGAGGTCACTGTACATTAGATAGACACACAGCATTGTCTGAGCCTGTCCTGATAATCTGCAGTCAGGAGGTCACTGTACATTAGATAGACACACAGCACTGTCTGAGCCTGTCCTGATACACTGCAGTCAGTTGGTAACTCTACATTAGATAGACACACAGCACTGTCTGAGCCTGTCCTGATAATCTGCAGTCAGTTGGTCACTCTACATTAGATAGACACACAGCACTGTCTGAGCCTGTCCTGATACGCTGCAGTCAGGAGGTCACTGTACATTAGATAGACACACAGCACTGTCTGAGCCTGTCCTGATAATCTGCAGTCAGTTGTTAACTCTACATTAGATAGTCACACAGCACTGTCTGAGCCTGTCCTGATAATCTGCAGTCAGTTGGTCACTCAACATTAGATAGACACACAGCACTGTCTGAGCCTGTCCTGATACGCTGCAGTCAGGAGGTCACTGTACATTAGATAGACACACAGCACTGTCTAAGCCTGTCCTGATACACTGCAGTCAGTTGGTAACTCTACATTAGATAGTCACACAGCACTGACTGAGCCTGTCCTGATAATCTGCAGTCAGTTGGTCACTCTACATTAGATAGACACACATCACTGTCTGAGCCTGTCCTGATAATCTGCAGTCAGGAGGTCACTGACCATTAGATAGACACACAGCACTGCCTGAGCCTGTCCTGATATCTCTGCAGTCATGAGGTTACTCTACATTAGATAGACACACAGCACTGTCTGAGCCTGTCCTGATAATCGGCAGTCACGAGGTCACTGTACATTAGACAGACACACAGTACTGCCTGAGCCTGTCCTGATACACTGCAGTCGCTCTACATTAGATAGAAGCCCAGCACTGCCTGAGCCTGTCTTAATAATGTACAATGAGGAGGTCACCCTACATTACTAATACACTGAGCCTGTCCTTATACCCTGCAGATGGGATACCACTTTACATTAGATCATTTGAAGCCAGGATGTTCCAGTACATTACATAAAAACCAAACTTGGTCTAAACCTGTCCTGATACTCTGCAGTGAGGTAGTTAATCTATATTAGCACTGTCTGAGCCTGTCCTGATACACTGCAGTGAGGTGGTTAATCTATATTAGCACTGCCTGAGCCTGTCCTTTTATTCTTCAGTCAGGGGATAACTCTACATTAGATAAAATGTGATAATCTGCAGTCCATATTAAATAGAAACCACACATTTCTGAGCCTGTCCTGATAATTAACACTCTGGAGGCCACTGTACATTAGATAGAAACCCAGCACTGTCTATTTATTAATTTACCACACTTAATTACAAAACTACAACTACTCCAATACATCACCAGGTAAAACCAAACTCATCTTCTTCTGTATGTCAGTGATGTAATAACAATGCTGATTTAACAAAGCAATAACAAGCATTAATTAGAATCTAGAGTGCTGTCTTAGAAATCCATTGTACAGATGCCATGTCTGGGAGATATTATGCTCTGGAACTGCCTGGGAGTTTTCTATATAATTGAGCCTCTTAGGAGAGAAATTGCAGAGCTGTTATTCATGCTTCCCGCAGAAAGCGGCCACGTGTCTGCCAATGCAGTGGAAAGGGCTGACTTACTCAGCTGTGTCCTCTGGGAGTAGGGATGAGTCATAGCCCAATCTGCAGCTCTGCCCAAACTCCCTATTACAGCAGTGCATGGTGGGGAGTCCAGTGTGAGAGCGGCTGGCCTGGACCGTGACTGCTCACAGCTGCCATCCACAGCACCTGTAGTGCAATGGTACAACGTAACTATTGCAGCATTAGTTATATCTCAGTACGCATGTCATGATATAATCACTGTGATTTACTGTATGCTTCTGCCTAGGCCCCCAAGGCCTAGGGCTGCACATCTCCAGGGGGCGTCAGGCTGTCTGAACATGCAGTGCAGTACATTAAAATATGTTTGTACAGTGTCTTGCAAAAGTATTCACCCCCCTTGACTTTTTACCTATTTTGTTACATTACAGCCTTAAGTTCAATGTTTTGTTTATCTGAATTTCATGTGATGGATCATAACACAATAGTCTAAGTTGATGAAGTGAAATGAAAAAAAGATATACATAAAACTACACATCACATCACCCAAAGAACACCATCCCCACAGTGAAACATGGTGGTGGCAGCATCATGCTGTGGGGATGTTTTTCAGCAGCCGGGACTGGGAAACTGGTCAGAGTTGAGCGAAAGATGGATGGTGCTAAATACAGGGATATTCTTGAGCAAAACCTGTACCACTCTGTGTGTGATTTGAGGCTAGGACGGAGGTTCAACCTCCAGCAGGACAATGACCACAAACACACTGCTAAAGCAACACTTGAGTGGTTTAAGGGGAAACATGTAAATGTGTTGGAATGGCTAGTCAAAACCCAGACCCCAATCCAATAGAAAATCTGTGGTCAGACTTAAAGATTGCTGTTCACAAGCGCAAACCATCCAACTTGAAGGAGCTGGAAAAGTTTTTCAAGAAGGAATGGGCAAAAATCCCTGTGGTAAGATGTGGCAATCTCATAGAGACTTATCCAAAGCAACTTTTAGCTGTGATGCTGCAAAAGGTGGTTCTACAAAGTATTGACTTTTTAGGATATTTTGTCCTATTTGTTGTTTGCTTCAAAATAAAAATAAAAAATCTTCAAAAACGTGTGCATGTTCTGTAAATCAAATGTAAATCCTCAAATAATCCATGTTAATTCCAAGTTGTGAGGCAACGAAACACAAAAAATGCCAAGGGAGGTGAATACTTTTGCAAGGCACTGTATTTGCACAGAAATGTTCATATGCAGTGATATGTCTGTCTAAGTGTACTTGACTCTTTCTGACATACCATATATATATATATATACCAATTTTAAAATGGTATTGGATAAGTGAAGACTTTGTGGGCTCATTTGCATGTCCCTACCCAGGTCGCCACAATGCAGTGCAATACTGTATTTCTTGGAATTCTAAGCAATATTTTTTAAATATATTTTAGACATTCAAGTGTGAACACAAATTTAATAATATATAAATATATATATATATATATATATATATATATATATATATATATATATATACTAACTACTTGCCCGTCAAAAATTATGGAAATAACATTTTAAGGCTGGCAATGCTGTTTGCCACCTAATGTGAGCACCTTCAGCACTCATCGCGAGCCCTGTCTCTCCCCTTGTTTACTGCCTCCCTTGTGTCTCATTTCCCCCTCCTCTCCCTCCCTTGTGGCTCCTTTCCCCTTCTTCTCCCTCTATGATGTCTCCTTCCCCCCCTGTCCCTCCCATGTGTCTCTTCCCCCTCCCCTGTGTCTCTTTTCCCCTCTCCCCCCACTGTGTCTCTTTCCCCCTCTCCATCTGTGTCTCTTTCCCCCCTTCCCCTTGTGTCTTTCTCCCCCCTCCCCCTCCTGTGTCTCCTTGCCCCTCTCCCCCACTGTGTCTCTTTCCCCCTCTCCCCCTGTGTCTCTTTCCCCCCCTCCCCTTGTGTCTTTCTTCCCCCTCCCCCTCCTGTGTCTCCTTCCCCCTCTCCCCCACTGTGTCTCTTTCCCCCTCTCCCCCTGTGTCTCTTTACCCGCTCTCCATCCCTGAGTCTCTTACCCCCTCCTCTGGCTCAATTTCCCCACTCTCCCCTGTGTCTCTTTCCTCCACTCTCCCTTCCCCTGTGACTCCCCCCCCTCTCCCTCACCTGTGTCTCTTTCCACCTTCCTCCCGTCTCTTTTCAGCCCTCTCCCTCCCATGTCTCTCTTCCCCCCCCTCTCCCCCCCGTGTCTCTTCCCCCTTGTGTCTTTCTCCCCCCTCCTGTGTCTCTTTCCCCCTCTCCCCCCACTGTGTCTCTTTCCCCCCTCTCCCCATGTGTCTCTTTCCCCTGTCTCCCCCCCTGTGTCTCTTCCCCCCTCTCCCCCCTGTGTCTCCTTCCCCCCTCTTCCTTGCCTCCTGTTTCGCCTCTTATCCTCTTCCTACCTTTCCCCTCTCGTATATGATATATATATATTTATTTATCTAGATATGAAGAGTGAGGTAACCGTGAGTGTCCAGTAATCTAGATGAATAGTCAGAGTATTGCAGTATATAGTGATACCTTTATTGCACAAACGTATTCATTATATAGCGCCAAGCTTTCCAGAGATGATCCTCTCTTTATCAAGTTAAAAGTAATACTGATAAAAATATGAGAGCATAAAAAAAAGTGAACAGAATAAAAGATTGGAAAAATTAATTGGGCAGAGATTAGTGAGAAAAGGGCCAGCATAGTAAATAATGTCCTGATAGGTCAGTGTGTGAGTTTTTAGATCAGGTTTTAGATAAGAGCACAGCAGAGTTATAATTAAGAGCAATAAATGTCACCACAGTTTGTGGATTAGAAAAACAGCAATTGAACGGGGGGGGGGGGGGGGGGGGGTATGTGGAATGTATATGAGTTATAAGACATTTAGATAATGGGATAGAAAACCTAAATCAATATTAAGCCCTGTATCCTTTGTATTAAAAAACGTAATCATTAATACCATCTGAATATTTTTATTTTGAAGTTCTGGATGGAGTGATTCTCTTGGGTGAAATGGTGCCCAACTGGAGTACAGTAATTGTCTTCATGGTGTTTTTTGATGGAGCTTCGGTGGAGGTTCATTCGCATGTGCAGTTTCTGGCTGGTATCCCCAATGTAGCACCCCCTCTCACATACAGTATATTGTATCATGTACACTACATTGGATGGTGTACATGGATATGACCCACTGATGTTATAGGTCTTGTTATTATGTGTGGCTGTGTCCTCTTTGCAGATATGTTGACATAGTTTGCAGCAAATTTTATTGTAGGGTTTGGTGCCATTTTCTCTGTTATGCTGTTGATTAGCCAATTGTCTGTTCACCAATGTTTGTCTTAAATTTGGTGGCTGCCTAAATGCAAGTAAGGGAGGTTTGGGCAATATATGTTTCAATTTAGTGTCCTCTGTTAGTTGTGGTTGTAATCCTTAAATATTTTGCGTATTTCTTCTAGAGATGCATGGTATGTGGTGACCAGTGGTGTATGTGAAGTTGTTTCTTTAGTTTGTATTGCAACAGATGTTCCTGGGGTGTACTGATGGCAGAGGTTACTTTCTGTGTGATGACACAGGATTTGTAACCCTTCTGTCTGAAGGAGTCAGATAGTGTTTTTAAGTGTTTATCACGGTCCTCAGTGTTTGAGCATATGGGATGGTATCTGATGGCTTGACTATGAATTATACCTTGTTTAGTATGTGAGGGATGGAAACTAGAGTTGTGGAGGTAACTGCATCTGTCTGTAGGTTTCTTATACACAGATGAGTTAAGTTTACCATTTGTGATGGAAATGGTAGTGTCCAGGAAGTTCACCTGTTATCCAGAGTAATCCATTTTAAATTTAATAGATGGATGAAAGATATTGAACGAATTATGGAAGTCTTTGAGTTTTTTTTCTCCTTCTATCCATATGGTGACCAGGTCATCTGTGTATAGGAAACCTACAGACAGATGCAGTTACCTCCACAACTCTAGCTTCCATCCCTCCCATACTAAGGGCCTCATTCAATTGCGATTTGGCCAATTGAATAGGGCTCTATATAAGCACACAGCATATTTTTTTACAGAAGTTTTTAGTTAATGAAGACCTTGCTTTTGAATAGAAGTTCACTAACTAAAAACTTCTGTAAAAAAATATGCTCTGTGCTTATATAGAGCCCTATTCAATCGTCCGAATCGCAATTGAATGAGGCCCTAAACATGGGATAATTCATAGTCAAGCCATCAGATACCATTGCATATGCTCAATCACTAAGGACCGTGATAAACACTTAAAAACACCTTTTGACTCCTTCAGGCAGGGTTACAAATCCTGTGTCATCACACAGAAAATAACCTCTGCCATTAAAACACCCCGTCAACACCTATTGCAATACAAAACTAAAGAAATTACTTCACATACACCACTGGTCGCCACATACCATCCAGCTCTAGAAGAAATACACAAAATATTTATGGATATACAACCACAACAGAGTATGCAGAATTGAAACATATATTCCCCAAACCTCCCATTCTTGCATTTAGGCAGCCAACAAATTTAAGACAAACATTGGTGAACAGACAATTGGCCAATGAACAGCATAACAGAGAAAATGGCACCAAATTTGCTGCAAACTATGTCAACATATCTGGAAAGAGGAAACAGCCACACATAATAACAAGACCTATAACATCAGTGGGTCATTTTCATGTACATCATTCAATGTAGTGTACATGATACAATACACTGTATGTGAGAGGGGGTGCTACACTGGGGAAATCAGCCAGACACTGCACATGCAAATGAACCTCCACAGAAGCTCCATCAAAAAGCACAATGAGGAAAGTTACTGCACTCCAGTTGAGCACCATTTCACCCAGGAGAATCACTCCATCCAGAACCTCAAAATAAAAATACTCAGAGAGAATTTCAGAACTATCCAACAGCGGAAAACTTTCAAATTAAAAATGATTCAATTTTTTTTAAAACATAGGATATTGGGCTTAATATTGATTAAGGTTTTCTATCCCACTATCTAAATGGTTTATAACTCATACACATTCTACATACCCCCCCCCCCCCCCCCCCCCCCCCCCCCCCCACCCCCCCCCCCCCCCCCCCCCATTCAATTGCTGTTTTTCTAATCCACAAACTGTGGTGACATTTATTGCTCTTAATTATGACTCTGCTGTGCTCTTATCTAAAACCTGATCTACAAACTCACATACTGACCTATCAGGACATTATTTACTATGCTGGTCTGTTTCTCACTAATCTCTGCCCAGTGAATTGTTTTCAGTTTTTTTCCCCTCTTTTATTCTATCCACTTTTTTACTTCTCTCATATTTTTATTAGTATTGCTTTTGACTTGAGAGAGGATCATCTCTCGAAAGCTTGACACTATATTTTGAATACGTTTGTCCAATAATAAAAGTATCACTATATACTGCAATACTCTACTATATACTGATTATTCATATATATATATAAATATATATATATATATATATACCATATATAAATATATAAATAAGCACACATAAACTTATGATTTGATATACAGAAAGAGGAAAAAAAGAGTGGGCCGTAGAGTGTGCACTAATGGGCAAGATCAGACCTCAGATCTACACCAGCCAGACACCAGAGCACACAGTAGGAAATCCCTAATTATGCAAAAGAGGTGGAGCTAAGCAGCACAGCATGTCGGGCAGAAACGTATAAAAGTAGGAGATTTAATGTATAACTACTAGCATTATAAATCAAACAACATAAATCAATTATACTTATATATTTTCTTTCATTTTAGTAGCCATTATTTAACTTTTTTATAGTACAGTGGACATTAATTACTGGATTCCTAATTAAGGAGTTGAGATCCTTGGGGTGTTAATTACCTGACGTTATTTATGACAGGCTGAAGTTTCACAGACTTTGTCAATGTTGTGCAACCAACCTAATCATTACTCATGACTCTAATACTCAATATAAACCCTGCCACTAGCTCAGTCCACTCTCACTGACAATATTTGGTGTTTTATCCTAAAAGTGTGTGTTAATTAGTAGCTTGGACTCCTGGATAATTGAGAGGGGGGATATAACTGGATTGGTTTTGGCACTACAGAAACAAACAAGTAGACTGTAGTATTAATTAGCTCATCAAAGCAACTAGATAGTATCCTGAAGTTGCTTAGTTGCAAAATAATGCTGTAAAAGAGATGTTGAAATATTAGCTTCAGAAAAATGGCTAGTACAATACATAGTCAGTTTTTCATGCTCTTTAAGAATATTTAAGCAGCAAAAGGATTTTGGCAGGACTGAATCCATTTAAAATCTAGATGAGATTATTTAATGCTTGGAATTCAATGGTGGCGGACATCTTCGCCCTACAAGGTCCTCCAAAGGTCCATGTTTTCAATATATCTCTGTCTGAACACAAGTGGATATAGTAGAAGCAATCTACTGAGGTGTGCTAAAGCAGCGAAGAGCTGAATTAACAAGCGAGAGATCCAGAAATATTGGTCTGTTTCCATTTATTAATATTTATTATTATTGTTTATTTGTAACGTGACAACATATTCTGTAGCGCTATACATAAGTTGTGATCAAGGGAATAATAATATGAACACATTACAAATATGGAGGGCCCTGTGTTTGAGCTTAGAATCCAGTGACCTTAGTGCTTTCCCCAAAGCACATTGCAAGATTGAAAACTCGCGGACTTACAATCTAAAGGGGGACCAAGAGACCCACCACTGGTACATAGTGATTCAACAAGTCTACTGGAGTAAGTGGTTGTGTATCAGCTCTGTGTAATGATAGTATGTCAAAAGTGGAAGATGGTATTGGGTTTTTATTAAGGGTTTGAAGTTGGCAGAGCAAAGCGAGGAATTCCATAGAGTGGGGGCATCATTAGTAAAATCCACACCACCTCATTATTTTATAAGATTAACAGGGCAGGGACTGCAAGTGTCGGCAATTATTCATTTTTGATGCTAACACTTAGTTGATTTATTAATCATTTGTGTTTAAATTTCTACATAAGTAATGATAACTCCCAATGGGCTTGTGACTTAAACCACTGAAAACAGGTCTCCAGTGGCTACAGGTTTGATCCAAACATTAACCCCTAAAAAAAATAGTTTTTTTTGTTTTGTATATATACAACACCTTTATCAAGATAACACAAAATTAATATTTCAACCCCTTGTGTCCAATCTTCTTAGAGTGCACCCCTAATTATCATAAGAACCACAAAATCAAACCATTGTGAGCTCTTCGTAGGTAGCCTCCCACTACCTCAGTAATGAGTTGCAACACCATGAAAACAACAAAAGTAACAATAATATATAAATGGTAAATTTGAATCTGTATTAATCACTTTCCAATGTTTTGTGATTTGTGTACAAGTATAGAATCCCAATTGAAAAAGGTAATCATAACCAAACCATCATACATTGGTTCATTACCATTATTTATTAATATGTCATTGTGTATGATATTCATGATAGATTGATTATACTTGTTCTTCCAGCATCTTTCATAGATAACCTCATTGAAAGAATATCAACTTAATTTCTTGAGATTGCATTTATTTTAAACGTGGATCGCAGTTATTACACTTTACTTGTTTAAATTGTGATAAAGAGATGCCTTTAACAAGATTGAAAGGATGGTTATTACCACCATGAAGTATAAAATGTATATCTATTTCCTAGAGTGTAATTTTGAGTTATCTTTAATTTGCAAATCCAAGAAATCCACAGTTACTCTATTATATGAGATTTTAAACTCCACTTGTGTAGGATGTTCAATCAGTACTTTGTACTGGTCCAATAACTGTTACTCAGTACCCCCAGATTAAGAAAGGAATCATCAATGTAGCATTGGTAAAAGTTAACATTGTGATGATCAAATATAAATATATTTTCAAAATCTGTCATATACAAATTTGCATAAGCGGAGATATACCAGATCCAATGGCTGTTCTGGCAATTGGAGACAAAATTTCCTTTCAAAAGAGAAATAATTAAGTTTAAAAAACCCTCCAATAGTGATAACAACATTCAATAGCTCTGGACCATCATAGTATTCATTATCAGAGAGCAATATCCTAAGTGCTGTTAGTGCCTCTATATGGGGAATAGTAGTGTACAAACTATTCACATCCATAGGGCTCTATTCTATTGCCCAATTCATACATTTATACACACTTAAAATCTCTCTTAATATTGCTACATATTTGGCAAATATTACTTATTGGCACTAATGAATTCTTAAGTCAATAGAATGCTTAAAAACATTTATAAAAAAAAAACACCCAAAGCCAAATTTATGAGTTCAAGGCATTTGTAAGTAGCTAATAGAATAAGGCCCATAGTCTTTAAGATCCTTAATCAATGGTGCTGAATATAACAAAAAGTGATTTAGTGTCCTAAACAACCGGATGCAAAATATAATCAATGTAAATTGCTAGCAGGCGTAAGAGATCATTTCTAACATTCACATTAGGTCTTCCTTGAGGACTATGTAAGCAGTAGTTATAAACCTCAAACGTATCCCCATCAATGTAGTCCTTGTCAAATTAAAATCAACTTTTTAAATTCTTGGGTTGGGTCCTTTCTCAATAAATTGATAAGCAGTAGTGTCATTTAGATATGAATATATATCACACCTATAATCCTCACAATCCAAGACAACGATAGCCCCTCCCTTGTCTGCTGCTTGTTTTATAATATAAGGATCTTTAGATAATTGTTGAATAGCTATCTTCTCAGTCTTCTTAAGATTGTAGCTAGCTTTTCTATTTTTACTGTTACAAGAAAGGGAATCAGAAACATCATGTACTACCATATGGGTAAAGGTTTTTATACTGGCATTGGTATTAGAATATTTGTGAACTGTGCCCTTAAATTATTGTTTTTTGCCTTATGGGTCCAAAAAAGAGCATTAGTTTAATTTACAGTAGGACGTGGAGCCATTGGTATTAGAAGGATAAAATAAACTATACTTATTGAAAGTTTTCTTTGTTAAGCTACAAGATTTCTTCTTTTAAAGAAATCTCTTAGTTTCAACTAACGTTGAAAATTATATATACAGTATATATATATATACCTGGAATCAAATAGTTTTGTAAAAGTTGTAGGCACAAAAGATAAACCTTTACTGAGTACAAAATCCTCTGAAGCATCCAGGGGTTTCTTCACCACAATATTCTCTATTCTTGGGAGGGTGTGTTCTTGTAAACTAATTTTGCTTTACATTAGACCTAATGAAAGCACTGGCAGATGTGGCTGCAGCAAAATTACACAGATAATGTATTAAACGGTTTAATTATTACTAGCCACTTGCCCGTCAAAAATGACGGCATAATATTTTCAAGCCTCGCAATGATGTTGTTTGCCACACAATGAGAGGCCATGCACAGCAAAGGCGGGCAATGCACGGCTTCTCTCTGTCTCTCTCTCTTTCCCTTCTTCTGTGTCCTCTCCCTCCCTTTTCTCTCCTTGTCGCTCCTCTCTGCGAGCCTAGAAATGAGATCCTTCAGCACCCATTGCAGGCCACGCAATAAGCGCTCTTGGTGCCCACTGAGCGCCTCCCGTCACAAAAAATAATAAATATTAATTTTTTTCTCCCTCCCCGTGTCTCTTCCCCCACTCCCTCCCCTGTGTCTCTTCGCTCCCTTTCCCTCCCCTGTGTCTCTTCCCCCTCTCTCCCCTGTGTCTCTTTCCCCACACCAAGTCTCTTTCCCCCTTTCCCTCCCTTGTGTCTCTTTGCACCCCTCTCCCTCCACTGTGTCTCTTTCCCCCCTTTCTGTCCCCTGTGTCTCTTTCCCCCTCTCGATCCCCTGTCTCTCTTTGCCCCGCTCTCCCTCCCCTGTGTCTCTTCCCCCCTCTCAACCCTGTATCTCTTTCCTCCCACTCCCTCCCCCATGTGTCTTCTCCCCTTCTCCCTCCCGTGTCTCTTTGCCCTTTCTCCCTCCCGTGCCTCTTTGCCTCCCTCTCCCCCTCTCCCTCCCCTGTTTCTCCCCCCTCCCTGTCTCTCTCTCTCTCCTCCCCTCTCTTCTGTGTCCATTATGGGCCAAAGGCACTCATTGCTGTTCTCTCCCCCCTCTACCTTCTTTCCTGATTACGGGCCTCGCAATGAGCACCTTCGGGGCCAATTGGGTCCACGGCATGCACTATGCGCATGAACAAACCCACAGCTTTGCGAGACACTCCCCTCCTGCGCCCACTGCCTTCTGCACTCATTGTGGGCCTCTCCCCCCCTACCTTCTTTGCCAATTGCGGGCCTTGCAATGAGTGCCTTCGGCGCCCATTGCGGGCCTTGCAATGCGCAGCTTCACCGCTCATTGCAGGCCTCGGCATGCCCTATGCGCATGCGCAAACCCACAACATTATGAGCGTTACACACAAACTTGCAGTACGACAACTATATATGTGTTGTGCAGTTCTTCAGTAAAGTAATTTTTAAATAAAGGAACTGCAGAACTACATAATTAGATATATGTTATGTATAAAAAATGTTTTACGCATTATCAAGTACTACAATGGTCCTTTAAATATCTATTTCTGCTGCATCAAAACAAAATCAATAGTAACACGAGAGACAGATACATTGAGGGTCCTCAGAAAAAAAATATTATCTGACATATCCAGTAATGATATAGGGAATGTTTCCTAGACACTTGTCATATAATATTATATGATATTTTTCATCCACATAATGTTGCACAGAGAGTGTGTGAGCTGCAGATAAGAGACTGCAGTGTGTCACTGACTGATGTGTATTATGTTTCTTGGCCCTTAACTGAATTTGTACAGCTGCATCCAACTTGTTAAAGAGTTTTTGCATCATTAAACCTTATACCAATATTATTTTCTGTAGACAATAACAGAGATAGAGGCAGAAAGACATATATAGAATAACACTGAGAAAGAGACACATAGAGAGGGTAACATAGACAGTGAGATGGAGAGACCAAGAGAGACAGAAATATGGAGAAAGAGAGAAAGACAGAACCATAGAATAATACTTCATGGGGTCTACTACAGAGTGTGAGTGTGTGTCTGTGTGTGTCTGTGTGAGTGTGAATGTATGTGTGAGTGTGTATGTCTGTGTGAGTGAGTGTATGTATGTTCGAGTGTGTATGTCTGTGTGTGTCTGAGTGAGTGAGTGTATGTCTGTGTGAGTGTGTATGTCTGTGTGTGTCTGAGTGAGTGAGTGTATGTCTGTGTGAGTGTGTATGTCTGTGTGTGTCTGAGTGAGTGAGTGTATGTCTGTGTGAGTGTGTATGTCTGTGTGTGTCTGAGTGAGTGAGTGTATGTCT
The DNA here is from genome assembly GCA_027410445.1 of Discoglossus pictus. NCBI lineage: Eukaryota > Metazoa > Chordata > Amphibia > Anura > Alytidae > Discoglossus > Discoglossus pictus. Next base: position 99,586,410 of record CM050167.1, read on the forward strand.
GTGTGAGTGTGTATGTCTGTGTGTGTCTGAGTGAGTGAGTGTATGTCTGTGTGAGTGTGTATGTCTGAGTGAGTGAGTGTATGTCTGTGTGAGTGTGTATGTCTGAGTGAGTGAGTGTATGTCTGTGTGAGTGTGTATGTCTGTGTGTGTCTGAGTGAGTGAGTGTATGTCTGTGTGAGTGTGTATGTCTGTGTGTGTCTGAGTGAGTGAGTGTATGTCTGTGTGAGTGTGTATGTCTGTGTGTGTCTGAGTGAGTGAGTGTATGTCTGTGTGAGTGTGTATGTCTGAGTGAGTGAGTGAGTGTATGTCTGTGTGAGTGTGTATGTCTGTGAGTGAGTGTGTATGTCTGTGTGAGTGTGTGTCTGTGTGAGTGTGTATGTATGTTCGAGTGTGTATGTCTGTGTGTGTCTGAGTGACTGAGTGTATGTCTGTGTGAGTGTGTATGTCTGTGTGTGTCTGAGTGAGTGAGTGTATGTCTGTTTGAGTGTGTATGTCTGTGTGTGTCTGAGTGAGTGTATGTCTGTGTGAGTGTGTGTGTATGTCTGTGTGTGTCTGAGTGAGTGAGTGTATGTCTGTGTGAGTGTGTATGTCTGTGTGTGTCTGAGTGAGTGTATGTCTGTGTGAGTGTGTATCTCTGTGTGTGTCTGAGTGAGTGAGTGTATGTCTGTGTGAGTGTGTATGTCTGTGTGTGTCTGAGTGAGTGAGTGAGTGTATGTCTGTGTGAGTGTGTATGTCTGAGTGAGTGAGTGTATGTCTGTGTGAGTGTGTATGTCTGAGTGAGTGAGTGTATGTCTGTGTGAGTGTGTATGTCTGTGTGTGTCTGAGTGAGTGAGTGAGTGTATGTCTGTGTGAGTGTGTATGTCTGTGTGTGTCTGAGTGACTGAGTGTATGTCTGTGTGAGTGTGTATGTCTGTGTGTGTCTGAGTGAGTGAGTGTATGTCTGTTTGAGTGTGTATGTCTGTGTGTGTCTGAGTGAGTGTATGTCTGTGTGAGTGTGTGTGTATGTCTGTGTGTGTCTGAGTGAGTGAGTGTATGTCTGTGTGAGTGTGTATGTCTGTGTGTGTCTGAGTGAGTGTATGTCTGTGTGAGTGTGTATCTCTGTGTGTGTCTGAGTGAGTGAGTGTATGTCTGTGTGAGTGTGTATGTCTGTGTGTGTCTGAGTGAGTGAGTGAGTGTATGTCTGTGTGAGTGTGTATGTCTGAGTGAGTGAGTGTATGTCTGTGTGAGTGTGTATGTCTGAGTGAGTGAGTGTATGTCTGTGTGAGTGTGTATGTCTGTGTGTGTGTGAGTGAGCGAGTGTATGTCTGTGTGAGTGTGTATGTCTGTGTGTGTCTGAGTGAGCGAGTGTATGTCTGTGTGAGTGTGTATGTCTGTGTGTGTCTGAGTGAGTGAGTGTATGTCTGTGTGAGTGTGTATGTCTGAGTGAGTGAGTGTATGTCTGTGTGAGTGTGTATGTCTGTGAGTGAGTGTGTATGTCTGTGTGAGTGTGTGTCTGTGTGAGTGTGTATGTATGTTCGAGTGTGTATGTCTGTGTGTGTCTGAGTGACTGAGTGTATGTCTGTGTGAGTGTGTATGTCTGTGTGTGTCTGAGTGAGTGAGTGTATGTCTGTTTGAGTGTGTATGTCTGTGTGTGTCTGAGTGAGTGTATGTCTGTGTGAGTGTGTATGTCTGTGTGTGTCTGAGTGAGTGAGTGTATGTCTGTGTGAGTGTGTATGTCTGTGTGTGTCTGAGTGAGTGTATGTCTGTGTGAGTGTGTATCTCTGTGTGCGTCTGAGTGAGTGAGTGTATGTCTGTGTGAGTGTGTATGTCTGTGTGTGTCTGAGTGAGTGAGTGTATGTCTGTGTGAGTGTGTATGTCTGAGTGAGTGAGTGTATGTCTGTGTGAGTGTGTATGTCTGAGTGAGTGAGTGTATGTCTGTGTGAGTGTGTATGTCTGTGTGTGTCTGAGTGAGTGAGTGAGTGTATGTCTGTGTGAGTGTGTATGTCTGTGTGTGTCTGAGTGAGTGAGTGTATGTCTGTGTGAGTGTGTATGTCTGTGTGTGTCTGAGTGAGTGTATGTGTGAGTGTGTATGTCTGAGTGAGTGAGTGTATGTCTGTGTGAGTGTGTATGTCTGTGAGTGAGAGTGCGTCTGAGTGTCTGACATTTCAGCTATGGGTAAATAACCTGACTTGCAGCTAAGTTGATGAATATGTAGTTATATTTCCTGTTACAGCTTACAGTAGGATTTGGCTAGCTGTTTGTCACATAGTGGCCCAGACCCCAGTGGCACTGCTTCTGCCCATGGCTGGCTTTGCTGGCATTCTGTAGGGATGCCCAGGTCACAGTTGGTTACCTGTAGTGCACAGGGGATGCCCGGCCCTGCAGTGAGATCCATTCTCAGCAGGTGGAGAATGAGAGAATCACTTTGCTTGGAGCTGGTACATCTCACCCTCTGGGCAAAAGCTTTAACAAGGAACAAAACCTGTCAGGCAGAGTTGTGTTCACGAGTTGTCACAGCCTGATTCCCCTCATTATACCTTCCAGCTGAGACATTTTTACTCAGCAGTTTCTGGGCTGTTATGGAGAAACTTCCCATTTGTGAACAGACTTTGAAAGCTCATTTATATTTGGTTAGCCTAGGGCAACATAATCTAGATATTGCATATTGTAGACTTATATGTAGTTTATGCTGTGTGCTTATGTGTAATATACAGAGGATGTGTGGTATAGGATGTGTTATTATGTGTAATGCAGTGAGGCTGCAGTGTAAATTATGGGTTTGTGTAATATATAGGGCCAGTATAGTGTATGTTGTTGTTTAGTCATTCAGTCATGTCCCACTCTCCATGACCCTATGGACCACACCACGCCAGGCACATATTGTGTCTGTTTGTGCTTAGCCATAAGGTTTTCTTGTCAAAGATATCAGAGTGAGTTGCCAGTTCCTTCTCCAGTGGACAGCATTTTGTCTGACTTCTCTCCTATGTCCATCTTGGGTGACCGTAAATGGTTTAGCTCACAGCTTTATTAAAGTTCACAAACCCCTTCACCACATCAAGGTAGCGATCCAGAATGGGGTATACGGTATAATGTGAGATTATACAGTGTGCATATGTGTAACATACCGGCTGTAATAGTGTTTACTGTAGCATATGTGCATTTTACATATGTTGTATAGCTTATACCATGGCAGAGGCCAATATACTGCTGGTACAGCAGGTGCAAAGCACTGAGGCCTCCTGCAGGACAGGGGCCTTCTGCTACTCACAGCAGTTTTGAGTAAAGGAGAGAGGGGTAGATATTCATTTTTAAATAAAGGTGATCTGATCCCCCTCACAATGGGCAACAAAAGTTGCGAGCTTTGCATGCGCATAGTGAGGCGCTTATTGCAAGGCTCGCAAAGGAGAGAAGGAGGGGAGAAGAGGGAGGGAGGACACAGGAGAGGAGAGAGAGAGAGATTGTGTGCTGGGGGGGGGGCAAAGAGACACAGGGGAGGGAGAGGGGGGAAGGGGGGAAAAGACACAGGGGAGGGAGAGGGGGCAAAGGGAGGGAGAGGGGGGAAAGAGACACAGTGGAGGGACGGGGGAAAGAGACACAGCGGAGGGAGAGGAGGAGAAGAGACACAGGGGAGGGAGAGGGGGGAAACAGACACAGGTAAGGGAGAAGGGGAAAGAGACACAGGGGAGGGGGGGGAAGAGATGGAGGGGGGGAGAGAAACATCAAATATTATCCTGTCATTTATGACGGGCAATTGACTAGTGATATATAATGCATACTGCGGGCTTACTTGTAAAATGTGAATGTTGTATATTTTATACTGTGGGCTTATTTATCATTTACAGAGGTTATATAGTGTATAATATTGACTTATATATAATGTACAAAACCAGCATAGTGTATACTATGGGGTTCTGTGTACTCTACACAGAATGTATAGTGTATACTGTGGGTTTATGTGTACTCTACAAATACTCAATATACACTATTTCATGGAGAAAATTGCCATCACAGCCCATCCCGGCCACCCAGAACCTTTAGTAAATCTCTGTATGTATATGTCCTCGCAGTGTCATTTTCTAATAACCCTGCCAGACTATGGTCGCTACAAAATGTAGGATGAAAAATTACAGCAACCATTGGGACTGCACCTGCATCTGTGTCTTTGTCACAGACCCAAGTAGATGTGAATTCTTACAGTACCGTTACTTATGACACCACCCGTCTTTAACCGGTGCACTTACACATACAGTATATAGAATAACTGGCTCTCAAGCACCACTGTAGTATCATATTTATAATATGCTTTAACGAAGAACTTGACTAGGTAATGTGCCACAAGTTTTTTTTTTCATTATCCTTTATTTGTAACGCTCCAACATATTCTGTAGGGTTTAAGTACAAGGCAAAAACAGTATTAACACATTGCAAAAGAAGGGAGGGTCTGTCTTTGAGCTTAGCATCAAACATACATAGCTCTTTCCCAAAGCACCTCACAAGACTGAAAACTCACAAACTTACAATCTAAAGGAAATTAAAAACATGATATAGCGTTTAATATTAATTATAACTATACATTTTGCTTTTCATGGTAGAGGGGCATTTGCTTTTCCCAACAGGTTAAAGGAACACTGTGGTCATATTTTTTAAGTTTTGTTTTGAAGAACTAGACTTAAATATGCAACATGTTTTAGAATATAAAAACATTATTTAGTTTATGGTGGGGATAAGAGTGACAGAAACCCTCCACTGTGCAAAATACAGTAAATAAATAGTACATTTGTGTACAAATCTGAATGTCAAAAAATAAGTTAATAAACTTATATATTGCTCAGAATTGCCAGAAATACAGTAACTGCATTGCATTCTTGGACATGCAAAACACTGAGGGAGGCCCAGGGGGCAGAGGACAACAGAATAAAATGTGCCCACTGGCTCATGAGTTGACCCCTTGCATCATTCACTGCAACAATTGCTCATCAGAAACGTAAATGCCTCCCACACACACACAGCTTCCACCATGGATCTCTCTAGAGTCCTGCAGATGCATCAATTTTTATTTTTCTCCTAATTAAATACTACATGTAAGACTTTGTTCTTGCTTAATTATGCTCTGAGTCAAACGTAAAGTTTTCAAGCAAATATTTTATTTTTCATTGAGACCTAATCCTGTAAAAATAACTCACAAATAACAGCTTGATTTTTTTGTTGATAGGGTCTGTTTGATTTAGTTTAGTTTGGATCGTTGATGATGGGAAAAACATGGTACCATGGTGGCAGCAATATATTTTCTGCAGGTTTTTAAGTGATTATGAGACTTAAAACAGAAATACAATGACATATGCATCTCTTGTACTTACTGAAAGGGATATGGAATATGTTGGGCTTTTACTGGGTATGTAATAAAACCATGTACTTATTTACTTATATGATTTTGTTTTATTAAGAAGCAGAAGTTCTGTTTTTGTTGCCTACAACGAAACAAATAGTCCCTGTATGGGTCTGCCCAGATCCACAAACATTGACTCTATATGGCTGAATGTGCAGTGCAGTGTTCTAGCCCATTAGGGCTCCATGTCTCAGCAGCACGTTGCAACATGATTTCTGAGATGTGGTCTTGGATGGGCTAGGATATTACATGGCATATTCAGCACTATAGTCTGTAGCATTGAATGTGCCGTGTAGTGTCCTAGCCTATCAGGGGCAAAACAAGCTGTATCAAGCTGCATGTGTTCCCTGAGGTTTGGACACTACGCTGCAGATCCAGCGCTACATAGACTGTATCTGCATATGCTGCAGTTTGCAGACCCATACAGTTGTTGTTTACTTTTTGGCAGTAAAAACAGAGCATTTAATTGCTTCTTAATAAAATAAAGTACATAATAGTAAATAAATGATGCTCACATATTATATTCCTAGTTAAATCCAGAAACCTTCCATATCCCTTTAAAGATGTGCCAAGGAGGTGCACCTCACCTTTAAAAGCTTAGCACTGCTTATGAGTGCACGGCACAGATAGTACAGCAATGAGGATATGTTCTGAAATAGATCTCTTTGTACATAGCACTGTAAGTGTAGAATACGGAGTATATGTATATATATATAAATATATATATATATATATATATATATATATATATATATATATACATATATATATATATATATATACAGTATAGAGAGATAAATCACATCTGCCTGGGGAGGTATAAACCAGACTTCCTCTCGCTACAGACACTGCATTAGAAAGTGATGAGGTCATCTCTTTCCTATCCAGAACATGACATTGAGAACATTCCTGGAGATGCAGCAGCAAATCTGAGAACTGCAGGGACCCCACCCTCACCCAGACCCTCCCCGCTCTGAGAGGAAGAGCCTGGCTGTGTATAGGACACTGCTACTGCAATCCGGAAGGGTAGCTGGCACAGTGTAATGCTGGGCTAGTCATTTATATTGGAAATGTATTTGGGGACAATGTATTCAAGGTCCGGAGCGTATAACTCTTTAGGTACATACATATACATTATTTTAATATAATGGCACTGATGTTTTTTTTTTACTTTTATGTACTTTATTTTATAAAGAAGAGGTTAAAAGCTCTGTTTTTAGGGCCAAATATCAAACAAATAGTCCCTGTACAGGTCTACCCACTTCAGTGCATGCAGTCACAGACTCTGTATGGCTGGATGTGCAGTGTAGTGTCCTAGCCTATCATGGACAAAATATGCTGAGGGGAAGTGCTCCCTGATAGGCTAGGACACTACAATGCTGACCCAGCTCTATGAAGACTGTGTCTGCATATGCTGCAGTTGGCAGTCCCATACAGGGACTATTTATTTGGTTTTAGATAGTAAAAATAGAGCTTATTCATGTTTCTTAATAAAACTAAGTATATAAAAGTATAAATATATACTTATATTTTTTATACCCAGTAAAATACAGAAAGGCCCCTTCCATATCCCCTTTAATGAATATGGAAGATTTAGGGTTTAGAGAAAATGTAAAAAAGATGTGGAGCTATTGAACAAATGGGCCGGAGGTCCTGATTGGGACCCAGATCCGCTTATTAACTTCCCCTACCGTAATGTATTATAATGTATTATAATATGTAAAACATGCTCTCTCTCTCTCTCTCTCACAGATTCAATTGTCATTAAGAAACACTGTACTGTACTTGGGAAAAACATCAGATCTTTGTGATGTAACAAGATAACAACATTATGAGCTATGTAACCCAGGAGCTGTAAAGAACCCTTTTCTTTCTTTAAGGTGGAATCTTTTTACTTCTAACTTCAAAGGATGTCCTTGTGGAAATCTCTTGGCATAAAAAGCTACCAATCTTTATACTGACCCTCAATGTATTTATATAAGGTAATCATATCCCCTCTTAGACACCTTTTTTTTCTAGAGAAAATAAGTTTCATTTGGTTAGTTTTTCTTCATAACTTAGCCCCTCCATTCCCCTTATTAGTTTTGTTGCCCTCCTCTGTACCTTTTCCAGCTCTAAAATGTTCTTTTTATGAAGTGGTGCCAAAAATTGTACTCTATATTCCAAATGAGGGCGTACTAGAGATTTGTATAGTGGCAGAATTATATTTGCTTCCCTGGCTTCTATACCCTTCTTAATACATGCTAATATTTCATTTGCCTTTGCCGCTGCTGCTTGGCTTTGAGCACTGTTACCTAGCTGGTTGTCCACAAGTATTCCCAAATCCCTTTCAATGTCTGATACCCCTATATTTGCTCCATTAAGATTTTACATTGTATGGCTATTTTTCCTTCCCAGATGCATTTATTCGTATTAAATCTCATCTGCCATTTAGATGCCCATTCCTCTATTTTATGTAAATCCCTTTGGAGGGAAAGTACATTATTATATGAATTAATTACCTTGCACTGGTCTATAATTCCCCGGATTTGCTCTTGTTCCCTTCTTAAATATAGGTATCACATCTGCTTTTCTCCAGTCCTCTGGTAGAGACACTGTGTTGAGTGAATCTTGTAAAATGTAATATAATGGTTTGGCTATTACAGAACCCAGTTCCCTTAGTACCCTTGGATGTATTCTATCATGACCTGGGGCTTTATTAACATTTATTTTTTCCAACCTCTTTTGGATTACTTTCTACGTTAACCAGTTATTTGGTGAAGATAGTGTAGCCCCATTATGTTGCAGTGTCCCAACCACTGGTACCTCCCTTGTGTATACCGAGGAAAATAACCTATTTAGCTCATCTGCCTTTTCCTGGTCACTAATTGTCAGACACCTGTGTCACATTGTAATGTTCCTATAGCTTCCTTCCTCGCTTTCTTCCCATTAATATACTTAAACAGCATTTTAGGGTTAGTCTTACTCTCTTTTGCAACTAATTTTTCATTTTCTATTTTAGCCAGTCTAATAGCCCTTTTGCAAGCCTTGTTGATTTCTTTGTACTCTCATAAAGCAGTCTCTGTCCCCTCTTGTTTGTATAATTTAAATGCCTGTTTTTTACTCTGTATCTTGACCTTTAAATCATTGTTAAGCCACATTGTATGAGATTTACTCCTTTTACTTCTATTCCCACTTGGTATATGGTGATAGGTATGTACATTTGGTAAGAATTTGAACGTTGTCCATTTATGTTCATTGTTTTTACCTGTCAGTTCTTTGTCCCAGGCTATACTTTGTATTGCTGCCCTTAAACCCATTAAAATCTGCCATTTTAAAATTAAGAGCTTTTGTTGGCCCCTTACAGTTATTTTTTTTTTATTCAATCTCAAATCAGACTGTGTTGTGATCATGGTTTCCCAAAGGTTGCGCTATTTCAACATTTGATACCATATCGATATTATTTATGATAACTAAATCCAAGATACCCTTATTTCTAGTAGACTCTTGTATAACCTGGGCCAGATAATGATCCCTGAGTACTCAAGAATCTGCTCACCTTAGTTGAACTGCTGGTCTCATTTATCCAGTTTATATCAGGGTAATTAAAGACTCCCATTATTAGAACTTGCCCATGCTTAGCTGCATTTCCAACTGTAACAATAATTTTATTTCCTCACTTTCAGTTATATTTGGGGGTTTATAGCATACTCCTACTAATATTCTTTGGAATTTGCTGCTCCACTATTTATTTCTACCCACAAACATTCAACATTATCACTAGTTCTGCCATAAATATCTTCTCTCACTATAGGCTTAAATTCAGGCTTAACATACAGACAAATCCTTCCTCCTCTTTTACCATTGCCCCCATCTTTTCCTAAATAGGTTATAACATCCAGATTAACAGTCCATTCATGAGATTCATCCCACCATATTTATCATTAATTGCCAATAATTTGAGCTCTCCTATTTTTCCTGGCAAGCTTCTGGCATTAGTAAGCATACATCTTATGTTATGTGTTTGAAGTTTTGAGGTGCCTGCCTCTGTACTTGAGTTACTTAGTAATACCTCCCTATTGACTATACTAACCCTCCCCCATCTCCTCCCCCATGAGTAGTTAATTCAACCCTTATGCCCTCTACACTTTCTTCCCCATTACATTAATCTAGTCCCTCCCCCCACCTACTAGTTTAAAAACTCCCCCAGCCATTCTACCATCTTATCCCCATAGCACAAAAGCTCCCTCATCATTAAGGTGCAATCAATCCCTGCAATAGAGATTGTACAGAAGTGAAAAGTCAGCCCAGTGCTCTAAAATCCCAAACCCATCCTTAGTGCCCCATATTTTTAGGCATGCATTTTACCACCCTAAGCTTCTTCTGTCTCCCTGGGGTAGCACATGGCACAGGTAGTCTCAGAAAATACTACCTTGGAGGTCCTTGCTTTAAGTTTATTCCCTAGTTCTCTAAAATCATTCTTAAGGACACTCCATCTTTCACTAACTTTGTCATTGTTACCAATATGTACCAAGACCCCCGGTTCATTTCCAGCCCCTTCCAATAATTTATCTATCCGATCCACAACATACCGAACTTGAGCACGCGGAGAGATAGCAAGCTGTTTGATTGCTGGGAGCTGGGTGACAAATCACCCTGTCTACCTGTCTAATACAGTGGATATAAAAAGTCTACACACCCCTGTTAAAATGTCAGGTTTCTGTGCTGTAAAAAAATGAGACAAAGATAAATAATTTCAGAACTTTTTCCACCTTTAATGTGACCTATAAACTGTACAACTCAATTGAAAAACAAACTGAAATCTTTTAGGTGGAGGGAAGAAAAAAAAAAAGAAAAATAATGTGGTTGCATACGTCTGCACACCCTCTTATAACTGGGGATGTAGCTGTGTCCAGAATTAAGCAATCACATTCCAAATCATGTTAAATAGGAGTCAGCAAACACCTGCCATCATTTAAAGTGCCTCTGATTAACCCCAATTAAAGTTCAGCTGCTCTAGTTGGTCTTTCCTGAAATTTTCTTAGTTGCATCCCACAGCAAAAGCCATGGTCCACAGAAAGCTTCCAAAGCATCAGAGGGATCTCATTGTTAAAAGGTATCAGTCAGGAGAAGGGTACAAAAGAATTTCCAAGGCATTAGATATACCATGGAACACAGTGAAGACAACACAGTCATCATCAAGTGGAGAACATATGGCCCAACAGTGACATTACCAAGAACTGGAGCTCCCTCCAAAATTGATGAAAAGACGAGAAGAAAACTGGTCTGGGAGGCTACCAAGAGGCCTAGAGCAACATTAAAGGAGTTTGCAGGAATATCTGGCAAGTACTGGCTGTGTGGTACATGTGACAACAATCTCCCGTATTCTTCATATGTCTGGGCTATGGGTAGAGTGGCAAGACGAAAGCTTTTTCTTACGAAGAAAAACATCCAAGCCAGGCTACATTTTGCAAAAACACATCTGAAGTCTCCCAAAAGCATGTGGGAAAAGGTGTTATGGTCTGATGAAACCAAGGTTGAACATTTTGGCCATAATTCCAAAAGATATGTTTGGCGCAAAAACAACACTGCACATCACCAAAAGAACACCATACCCACAGTGAAGCATGGTGGTGGCAGTATCATGCTTTGGGGCTGTTTTTCTTCAGCTGGAACTGGGGCCTTAGGTAAGATAGAAGGAATTATGAACAGTTCCAAATACCAGTCAATATTGGCACAAAACCTTCAGGCTTCTTCTAGAAAGCTGAACATGAAGAGGAACGTCATGTTTCAGCATGACAACAACCCAAAGCATACATCCAAATTAACAAAGGAATGGCTTCACTAGAAGAAGATTAAAGTTTTGGAATGGCCCAGCCAGAGCCCAGACCTGAATCCGATTTGAAAATCTGTGGGGTGATCTGAAGAGGGCTGTGCACAGGAGATGCCCTCGCAAACTGACGGATTTGGAGTGTTTTTGCAAAGAAGAGCGGGCAAATCTTGCCAAGTCAAAATGTGCCTTGCTGATAGACTCATACCCAAAAAGACTGAGTGCTGTAATAAAATCAAAAGGTACTTCAACAAAGTATTAGTTTAAGGGTGTGTATACTTATGCAACCATATTATTTTATTTTTATATTTTTTCTTCCCTCTAACTAAAAGATTTCAGTTTGTTTTTCAATTGAGTTGTACAGTTTATAGGTCACATTAAAGGTGGAAAAAGTTCTGAAATTATTTATCTTTGTCTCCTTTTTTTACAGCACAGAAACCTGACATTTTAACAGGGGTGTGTAGACTTTTTATATCCACTGTAATAGAGTCCCCTACCACCCAAACCTGTCTGTTGCTCTGCCTATGCTGCCCTCCCACTCCTCCAGTAGAATTGTTCTCCTGGCTGTTAGAGGGAACAGCTCTATATGGCATTGCCATTCCTGAATGGACATCCCCAACAGTTTCAGTCAATCTGGCAAATCTGTTGGTGTGTGCCAACTCAAAACTGGCCTACCTACTCCTCCTTATCCCCCTGCTTCCCCTGCTAACTGTAATCCAACTACCTCACTGGACATTCTCACTAGCCCCATCTCCACCCTCCATGCTAGGCCCAGCTAAACTCTGCTCCCTTTCCCGTGGAATATTAGTAAGTGCTGTAAGTCTCCTCTCCAGTTCTCCAATTTGAATTTCCAGAGAGGCAACATGCTCACACCGGTCACAGAGGTATGGAACCTGGATCACCTGTTCCAGTAGTGCATACATATGACAGAATGTACTCTGAGTGAGGTTGCCAGTGGATTGCGGCGCTCATTGGGAGCAATGCAATGAGCTCCTTTGTGGCTCATTGCTGCCTAAGTCCTACGGGCTTTGCGATGAGCGCCTGCGAGTCCTGCAACGAGGCCTGCAAGCGTGATGACAACCACAGCTATTATAGTTGATGATTGCCAATTAAGTTACTACAAGAGCTCTTCATGGTGTGCAAGATTCCAAGTTGTATGTTAAAATTATCTATTTTTTTATTGTAATAAAAACAGCTACAAAGCTTTCCTTTCAAATATTTGTTTACATGCTGTCTATATTGTCCATTGGATGCTGCATCAGTAATTAGCAGAGTGCCCCACGGTGTGTGAGCCTCTATGTGGGAAGGCTGTGATTGATAGCAGAGGTCCCCCTGCACTCAGGTTACACTGCACTGATCAGTTAAACTAGTGGTAGTGAACCTGGTCCATACTGACCACTAGTGGGCTATTCAAGCTTTCCTGGTGGGCAGCTGGGTAATCATTAGTTGCCATCACTGACAAGTGACATCACACGCCGGAGACCTGCAGCACACAGTTGGCCTAGAGACAGCAGCCCGGACCGGATCACTATTTAGTAAGTACAGGGTGATACATAGCTAGGGACAACAGTCAGGACCGGATCACTATCTAGTAAGTATAGGGGGATACATAGTTAAGGACAGCAGTCAGGACCGCATCACTATCTAGTAAGTACAGGGTGATACATAGGCAGGGTCATATTATTTATGTAACCAGAAATGTTATATAGGGTAAACTGAGCTACTGTGGCACTGGTGAGCAGTAAGGAAATGTTACCATCAAAAGTGTGCGGTAAGTATTAAAAGGTGGACGACCCATAAGTTAAACCTTATGTTGCCATTTCCTGTTTTAAGTGTGTACCAGTCTTCCATGCCTGCACAGATAGATGTGGTAAGGATTACACGTTTACAGTCAAGATTTACACAGCTGCTAATATACCATATACTATGTATAGTTTGGTACATAATTTACAAACAAGTGTCTTTTTTTCTTGAACTGCAGTGGTCCGTATAGTCCCTTCCTTGCAACAGATAAATCTGCAGATAAGAATATATCCCTTCGCTGCAAAATGGTAGATGACTAATAATCCTATTGGCAGACCTACAAAGCAATGAAAATCAGGTAGAAAATGTGTAAAAATATTTTCATTTCAAGCTATTTTTTATAATTATTTTTAAATGATGCAGTGGTTTGTTTGTATAGCAGTCAAAACTATTATGTATGTTGAGCTGGCCACACAGCAAAATGTATTGCACTTATAGGGACATTCTCTCGTGTCTGGAAGGGACCATACATTACAAGCTCCCTCTATCTTCTTATATATTGTCTTCATTTCCATATTAAATTTCATTTTTTTTCAGTTCGGCAGGAGAATGCTTATTGAACCCACTTTTGGATCACTATCTAGTTATGGTGAAGGTGTTTGTGGATCTATCTATACCATGTCACCCAAGATGGGCAGGTCATAGCAGAGAGGTCAGGCAAATTGAGGTCCACTGGAGAAGGAACTGACAACCCACTCCACTGTCTATGGTCCATGAAAACCATATGGATAAGCACAACCAGAAACAAAGACAGATGTACCTGACATGCTGCGTCCATAGGGTCACCGAGAGTCGGACACAAATGAAGGACAGAACAACAATAACAACATTTATTGAACAGAATTTAATAATCATATTGCTTGTGATTTCTGGTCCTTGCAGAACCTTCTGAGTGAGCCAAGATCAGCATATAATATGATCACACTTACAGACAGATGCAGAGGGCAGTGATGTATATCTTCCTCTGTAAAGAGGGTTTTTTAAAGTGCTGGAACCCACTCCTGAGTCTGCTATATATATATAATGAGGTAGCAGTGGCTGAGACATAAAGGGACATGGAAATCATATTTACCTTTGTTGCATCTGTAAGAGGGTATTTGATAGTGTACTGTAAGTTTTCTTTTTTTTTTTTTTATTATTATTCAAATGTTTAATTGATCTAGGGGCTTGTCTGCCAATGAAATCTACAGATATACCTGTTAGTTTCAATGAAGTTTAAAGATGTTTTAATCAAATAAATATTTAATGAAAAGCACAAGTTTGGTATTTTTTAAAGCCTGCGCTTTTAAATGCATGAAAAAACAAAAGAATTGTGTTTAATGTCCCTTTAAGTGCAACTTGTTATGCAGGGCTGCCTGAGCAAGCAAGGGTCATAGCACGGATGGAGCTAGCGCCCTGAATGCCCCCACCATAGCACCCCTGACTCCCCTTGGCCCCCCCCCCCCTTGGCCTCACCTGGGTTCCCTCACATCACGGATCCCCTCTTGTTTTCTATAACACACAGTGCAACGGGGGCTCTGGAAGAAGAGGAGCCTGGGATACCAGGCACCGAACAAGGCTGAGCTACAAGCCCACGCTGATGAGAGGCAGTAAACTTGAGACAGGTATACGTGGGTAGGTTTCCTGGCTTGTGAATAATCCATCATGGGCTTTGCTTAAATCTGTGTAATAAAGCAGGCATATGTTTAAGGGAAGCCATGTTTAAAATGGTATTGGATTACAAGAGCACAGCCTTTGTGGGCATATTTGCATGTCCCCACCCAGGATCCCAGGATGCAGTGTAATAACTGCATTTCTCAGAATTCTGAGCAGGAAATAAGTTTTGTAACTTGTTTTAGATGTTCAAATGTGTACACAAATGTACAATGTATTTACTATATATATATTATTATACCATATACACTGATATAATGTTGACACTGGACGGGGAGGGGGGGGGCAAAATTAGTTATTAATGTTTACTGCATTCACTGGCTCCACCAATGGGTCCTAGTGCTATCTGGATTGCATTTCATCATTAGATTATTAGCGTTATAGATGTATAATCTTTGTTTAGCTATGTAAAGCAGTTGTTCAGAGGTAGAATTCAAATTCCACTATGCCACTTTGTTTACATAATAATTAAAAAGGTGTAAAACAGAGAAGAGGTAAACACTGTGCAGATAGGTATAGGACATCTATGAGTTTTCTCATGGTTTTACAGAAGCAAAAGAAAGAAACTCACAAGGAGCGTATCTGGGAATGAGTATCTGTGACTGGAAGTTCTCTAAAGATCCCATAGTAATCTTATATTCTAACAATTTATATCTGTTCTCTGCTTACTTTATCATGTGGACTCAATAAAAATATTATTGAAATACATTTTAGGCAAAATGGAGCAAGTGGAATTTTAATCCATAACCTCTCATATAAAAGAAAATGACTATCTGAGCAATTTATCTAACTGAGTTGCACATAATTCTAATTATTTATGTATTACATAGTTACATAGTTACATAGGGCCTCATTCTATTAGCGGCCGCAGCCGTTGCGGGGCCGCAAGGACCGGCCGCAAGCTATTCGGCTATTCTATTCCCTTACGGCCGGGGGCTCCGGCAGGCTTGCGGCCGGTGCCTTGCTATCTCTTGCGGCCGCTCGCGCCAGAGGAAAACCTTTGATCTAAAACGGCCGCAAGAGTTTCGGCCGTAAGAAATTCCTATTTGCAATTCAATTGCTCCGAGAACCCTGTCTGCAAGGCTAAAAGCGAGCCGCTGCTTACTTGCAGGAAAGAGGTCCCGCTAGCACCAATTAAGCACATAAAATAGCTTAAATAAAGCCATCCTGCACTTTGAGAAGACTATAAAGGGATTTTAGGTGTTAGAAAAAATAGCACATAATTATCCTATACTCAAATCCGTAAAATATTTTTTTTTTAATATCCGTAAAATATCCATGTAAAAAGTCCAGAGTGCTTGGAGCACCTCAGACCCGCCCACGCTGCAGTCGGAAAATAAACAGTTAATTCGAACTTGGGTTTGGGCTGATGTGCAAGCTTGAGAGGGGGTTCCTTTTAATCCTCATGTCCCCCAATATGATCCCTAGCATTTACAGAGCTGTACAGTGCAGGCTTGAATTTATTTTTGAGTTTTTATATTTCACAGCTTACGGCCGGTTCCAAGATATGCGGCAGCCGTAAAAGGAGATCCTTGCGGGGCCGTATAATAGAATCGCGAGTTAACAGAACCCCCGCAAGGAATCGCAGCCTTACGGCCGATTTACGGCCGCTAATAGAATGAGGCCCATAGTCATTAAGGTTGAAAAAAGACTTTCAGTCCATCAAGTTCAACCTTTTATCAACATAAATCTCATCTCAATGGGTACTACGAATATTTGACATATAAGTACAAATAAAATATTCAAATAAAATCTTGTATATAGGCACATCTGTATTGTTGTTTTATGCATTATTTTCTCATTTTCTCAATTATGCTTTTATAATTGTCTGTAATGCCAGTTGTGGGCTCCGTGACCATAATTCTAGTAGCAGGGGAGCTGTCCATGGTCTTGAGGTACACTATTAGCCACATTAAGTGTAAAAACGTAGTTTGCATTGTAGAAAGTAAGGCCTACAGCTATTAAATTAGCCCTATAATGTAGGCTATTGCCGATCTGCGGGTTAACTGTGAAGAAACCCTACGGGGTGAGCAACGTTGAACTTAGCGGTCACAAATTCTTTGATCCGTCAAGCCTGTAACCGATACAATTCAAATCATGCTATTAAATTGCAACAAAGTCACTCGCGAGCTAGCCTGTAACACACAAATGTAGCCCAAAGCCCTACGAGTGCTGGGGAGGACTCACAAGGGGGGTAAAGTCCAATACGTAGCACTTGTATTGTACATAAAAACACACTACGGTACAATTATTAAAAGTGAAAGTGATGTTAGGGCTTAGAATTAATAGCACAACATTCTCAAGCCCGCAAATCAGCCCGATAAAATACTCCATTTCATGTATATTTTATGTGTTAGATCGATCCAGGCAATTAATGTGTTAATACATATAATGTAACTCGCATGTAATAGAATATAATATTTGCAGGTTTATTAATATTGCATTATGTCTGGAAAGTGGGTCCGATCGTAATGTTTAATTGAAACCCGTAGGACTTTGAAATCCAAACTCCATTGTTCTGTGATATAATGATGATGATCTCTGTTTCCATTGGCTCCATCTAAACCGTAACTATGGGTTTGCTTAATTGATCACCAGCAAAAATGCAAGTCCAACAGTCGACAACTGGTTTACAGGTTTGCGTCTCAAACTCGTAACTAGTAGCCCCTTCTAATTTAATTGCCCCGTGACACGGAGGATTTTCAAGCCTGCAGCCGCTGTGGGCTCACGTTGCAGATACGAAGCTGCAATTTAATAGGGCTATAAATGTATATAACTTTATCACTGCACAGCACATCACATGCAATAATTAAGCACAGAAATAACAAACCAGTTGCATCATATTAATATTATTACTATTATTATTTACTAGTAACTTGCCTATCATAAATGACAGTATCAAGGAATGTTATCTTGAATCCTCTGTGCTCTCACTCTCTCACTGTGTGTTTGCTCTCTCTCTCTTTGTGCATGCTCTCTCTCTCTCTCTGTGTGCTCTCTCTCTCTGTGCATGCTCTCTCTCTCTGTGTGCTCTCTCTCTGTGCATGCTCTCTCTCTGTGCTCTCTCTCTCTCTGTGCATGCTCTCTCTCTCTGTGCATGCTCTCTCTCTGTGCTCTCTCTCTCTGTGCATGCTCTCTCTCTCTGTGCATGCTCTCTCTCTCTCTGTGCATGCTCTCTCCTGTGCCTCTTTTTCTGTCCTGATGGGTATATTTCTCTATCTCTAAATCTAAATAAGTATTTGTCTGTTAAAATAGATGTTTCATTACTATTTTGCTCTACATTGGACTAACCATTGTTCTAAACTAAATATTTGACACACCCTCTGAGTGGTGCTAATTGGAGACACCACATTGGTAACTAATAAAAAACACTGCATGACACCATAGTATGACACAAAGATAAAGGGTGTATATACAATGTACTTGGTTTAGAAATGAAGACTGGTAAAATATAACTTCATATGTTAACCATTTCAGTGGCAGAGGATCCAGAAAAAAATTGCATAGCAATTTTTTTTTTGTGTGCAATTAAAAGAGAATTCTTTAAACATTATCAAAGTTGTGTTTTGCATGAAAAATTATTACATGAAACCTGTTTAAACGTAATTGAAGTTAACAGGAAATGAACAGAGGATGGATACATCTGTAGATCCCATTTGAAGGCAAGCGTGACTCATACATCTATATTATTGCTCATTGGCTGACAGGGGCAAGCCCCCAGATCAGTAAACATCCTTATAACTTTTTGCTACTTTGAGAGAATGATTTAAAAAAAAAAAGAAAACACAGAGTGATACATTATAAAAATACCATCTTTTATATGTAACAAAGCAAAAAATGCTTTTCATTTCCCTTTTACCGTGTGTTTGTCTGAAGTGGTTTCCTTAAGATAGATGTGACTGATTTTACATTTTAAAAAGAACATTTAGTCAGTTATTTTGCTAAACAGCACAAGATTTTTGTGGGAAATGTATAAATGTGCTGAACACTGGGAAGTTTGGTTAATGATATTAGTTCAAATAAGGAAACTTTTCACTTTTATAAATGTATAAAGTCTAGTTTATGTTGGCACATTAAAAAAACACTTGGCACTATCTACAGACATGCTTAAAAGGTTACTGTAGTCCTATATATATATATATATATATATATATATATATATATATATATATATATTATTCCTTTGAAGAACTACACAAATAATGGGAACACTGTTGTCTACTATAGAGTAAAATAATGTAAAAATAATGCCACCTGATCTAACACTTTGCTTTCTTATAACTTAATGGACAAGCCAAACGTGGCAGCTAAAACTGCTATTGCCTTATTACGTCTAATAGAAAGCTTGTTAGTTTACAAGGACACACCCTGAGACAGAAGAGGCTCATTAAAAGAAACTGAACTCTGCAGTTAAGAATAATTGCATATAATAGTGATATATATATATATATATTTTAAATCTTAGTTATTCTTTAGGCCATTTAGAAAAAAAAATGAGTACAGAGGTCCTTTAATAGGAAAAACATAGACCTTTTCAAATAACGCAGTTCTCTTGTTCAAACCAATGGAAGGACTATGTGTAGACACACACCCCAGTGGTTAAGAGCCTGAGCTAATCAGCCAACCTGATTTCAAGTCTTTCAAGTCCTAAAACCGACTTTGTGATATGCTGGAAACCTTTAAATGTCAATCAATGGATATAATAAAATTCAAGAGGGAGTGTCATGGAGAAAAAGAAAAAGCAGCAACAAGAGGTCATGGTTTAAAATTGGATGGTAAAAGATGTGAGGAAGTAATATTGCACAGAAAACATAGTAGATATGTGGGACATCCTTGCAGTTGAACTGGTAGCATGGGTGTAGGAACTAGGGGGGGGGGGTGGCGGGGAACAAAATCTCTTTACCTTACTAAAATTGTTTGCCCGTCAATATTACTTCTTTAAAATAGCATAATAAAAAATAGTTGCCTTGATAGATGAATTGGACCATTCCCATCAACTGTCTCAACCATCAACAATTTTTCAAAGTGAAGGACATGAAATAATGACTCAACTTGTGTTATTTCCAATATGACCTTTTATTGAGCAAGGTTCGCTTTTACATAAACTGACAGCAGGTTGTGTTCGCACCCTGGTTCTCCCATGACCTGCAGTCTATTAATTGCACCAGTGAGGTAAACATAAGGATAGATTTCTTTTATTAAGGCGATAAAACTTCCATTTCACTGTCTCCCTCCCATCTCCTTTTTTGGCTCAGTTGGTTCTTTGCATAATTCAGCTCGGGACCCTCAGAATCCAGTGCCCGGAATGATAACTCTGATCATTTTAAATGCTTTGCCCGGAACACTATTCCTGACCCACAGCAACTTAGGAAACCCTCATACTTTCCCTCTTTGTACATTTCATGCAGCTGCTTGTTTTTTTGTTGTGGGAATTCCCCAAGTTGTGTGGGAGAGGCATATCTGGAGCTTGCATGCATTTCCCCCCAAGTATTGCACAGAAAGTAAAATTACAGTGTCTGGAGCCCCCACCCCACGAGAGAACCCCTTCTGCTAGAAGCCCGATTGAAGCTGTCACTTTACATGCAGTTTATCTTATGGCTTGTTCAGTCCTGCCGCTGGCTGGCATTGCTGTCATTGTTCTCTCATTTGTCCTCAGCAACTTCCTTGACCACTGCGTGTGATGTGACCTTCTCTACCTTTTTGGTGGACACCAGTTTTTCCTGGATGCTCTCCTCGTGTTCCTCCACCTTCTGGGTGACTGTCACGGACTTGGTGATATACTTGGTTCCATCTTCTCCTTCAGTGGTTGTGGTCTCCACTTTCTTGGTAATGACTACAGTTTGCTGGCTCTTGGAGCTGTCCTTGTCATCAGAAGGGCTGTCATCTAGACCATTGGTGACTACCCCCTTGTCTTCACTTTCTTCCTTCTCTTCTTCTTCTTCTACATCTCCATTGACTGCGGTGTCTTCCTTCCCATCTGCCCTTGGGCTGCTGGCTTCTTCTTCCTCCTCCTCTTCTTTGCTTTCCTCTTTCTGTGACCCTACAGAGGCTGCTTTGGATACAACAACTGTCTCCTCCACACTTTTCTCCTCTGGGGACTCTGCCTTCTCCTCTGCCTCCTCCTCTCCCTTGTCATCCCCACCCTCCTCATCTTCAGCAGCTCCCTCTTCTGCTTCTCCTTTCTCCTCTTCTCCCTTTTCTTCTTCCTGTTCTGTTGCCTCACCTTCTTCTTCCTCAGCTACAGTTTCCTCCTCTGCCTTATCTCCTTCCTCCTCTTCCTCACCTTTCTCTTCTTCCTCACCCTTTTCCTCATCCTTCTCTTCCTCCTCTGCCTCCTCCTCCTTAGCTTCCTCCTGTACTGAGGCCTTCACTCTTACAATTTTAGTCTCCACTATAGGAGACTCTACAACTTCCTCTTCTTCTTGTGGCTCCTCTGCAGCTTCCTCACCTCCCTCTGCTTCCTCATCAGCCTCTCCTTCCTCTTTCTCACCCTCAACTTCCTCCTTCTCTGCCTCCCCCTCTGCTTCCTCCTCTCCTGCCTCTCCTTCCTCCTCCTCTGCAGCTACATCTTCCTTTTCAGATTTCTCTTCGGTGTCTTCTTCTACCTCTTCTTTCTCTCCCTCTTCTGCTTGCTCACCCTCTTCCTCCCCTTCTTCTGTTTTGGCTTCATCTCCCTCTCCTGCCTCTTCTCCCGCTTCCTCACCTTCCTCTTTCTCTTCTTCTGCTGTTACTTCTTCCTCTTCTTTCTCTCCCTCCTCTTCTACCTCTTCCTCTGCTTTTTCCCCTTCCTCTTCTCCCTCTTTTTCCCCTTCCTCTTCTTCCTCTGCTTCCTCCTCCTTCTCTTCTTCCTCCTCACCCTCTGCTTCCTCCTCCTCTCCTGGTGCTGCTGCTTGTACAGTGGACCTCACAGCCATCACAATATCCTCTACCACCTCTTCCTCAACCTGTTCCTCCTCTCCTTCCTCAGCTTGCTCCTCCTCTTGCTCCTCCTCTTTCTCCTGATCATCTCCATTCAAGAGGCCTGTTGCAAAATCCTCTGCCATAGCAGCCAACGCTGCCTCCATATCTGACCTTTCATCTTCTACCTTGGTTTCCTCAATGATCTCTTCTACAAACTTATGCTGCACTTTGACCCTGGGAGGCTCTGCCCTCACCTGCTGCACCCTTGTGGTTGATACAGAGATTGGAGTTTGCCTGTGAGTGATGGAGGGTCCGGTGGGGATGCTGGAAAATGTGCTGAATCTAGTCTCTTCACCTTCCAAAAGTTTCCTGTGGACAAAGAAGAAGAGTTGTTTATTTAAAACGTAGTACTTAAAGGGACACTGTAATATAAGTCCTTATCAATATGAATGTAAATCAGAGTAATAATCAGAGTAATAATCAAAATAAGGCCACAGCTTCCAATCATCCCACCTCAGAAAGTTGTTTATCAAAAAACAAAATGGTAGATTCCACAGCATCATAATGGCATATGAAAGGTAATAAATTAAAAGCACTATGATATTTTTACTTTCTATATATTTTTTATATTTTAAATATATGACTACTGTGGAGCCCCTTGCATTTGATATGCTGTTTTGAAAGTGGGAAGTAGAAAAGCATTTAAATAGTTTCAGTTGAAATGTGGCAATCCTAATTGCCAGTGCTTTCGATAGGGCTGCAAGACATATAATCAGATCTGAAATTAGCTATATATGTACATAAACACATATAAAAACTATTTATGTACAAATGTGTGGTAATATTATGATAGGAGGACTAGTAATTGGGGCCTTGGGAGGGAGTGTACAAATAGGAATGGGTCTGGCAACATAAAACCTAAATATGCCCATGAGCATGGCACATCTATAACTCCTGAGTGTGTGTCGCTCAGTTATGTCTGACTCTCTGTGACCTCATGGACATGCTGATCCACTTGGTTTTTATGGCAGAGATACTGGAGTGTGTTGCCAGTTCCTTCTCCAGTGGGCCACAGCACACAGCTCCTGGTATTCCTAGGTGGTCTCCTATCCAAGTATGCCTAACCCTACTTGGCTTCAGGGTGGTGTGACCTCTTGGTTCCCTGACTGGAATCGAACCCAGGTCACAGCAGTGACAGCAACGAATCCTAACCACTGGACCCCTTCTATAACTCCACTCTCTCCTAAATTCACAAAGTTATTTATCTTTCTGTAGCTAGAAATTATTGAAGGGTAATTAGAGATTTTCTGCCAGTGGTGTAGAGAAAATACTTTAAGACAATTTACAAACATAAAATATAATTGGGTTTAATTACAGTATTTAAAATATGCTATTTTAAATACTGATATATATTTTTTAAAGTTATGTGTCCTCTTAATATTTGAAGAATCATTATGGGGAAAATACTTTTGGCCAGTGGACCTTGGGTTTTACTTTTTATTTGAAAATAGTTCTCTAGTTATATATATATATGTGTTGTGACAGCTCTTTTCTTTCTCTGCCATTCCCTTGTGCTCTTAGAAAGTAAAGCCTATTATTGTACTGAAATTCACATCAAAGGGCTATGACATATTAAATGGCCACTACAGTATTGTATTTAAATTTACTTGTGAAGGATACCGCTTAAAATTAGCTAAAATCATTTGAAAATGTAAAATAAATAAGATAGCTCCTAATTTCTGTTTACCTTTTTAAACAACTATAATGCTGTGGAACCTACCATTTTAGTTTCTTCTACTTCCTGAGGTAGAAGGAGACTTTGAATGCACAGGAAGTTTCTGCCTGCACATTGGGAATGTGACATCTAAAACATACCAGTGCTTACAACAGAAGTAATATAACAATCAACTGTTTACAAGAACAAACTCTCCTGAGAAAGTAATAGAATCATCCAAGAAAAGACAATGGAAGCCATCAGTAATAAATAGTTGCAGATACATTTTAATAATGTGTGGGTAGTATCTATTTTTGTTTGCTCTCTAAAATCCTTTTGCACATTATAAAACTTGGTTTAACATGCCATATAGAAAAAAAATGACCACATGTGAATCCCAAATTAAAGTGTGGACTGCAGAAGCAATAAATATCATATCTTAGTGGGTGTCAGTTTATGATTTTGTCCCCATGTTACTCTGGTATGATTTCCCCTGATCATTGTATCATTGTGAGGTGGATCAGTTATTCTTATCCTGACCCCTTCAATACAGAATTTTCTTATATTGGTAATTTTGTTCTGTCTCCCGGCTCTGCTGTATTATTTTGATCTGAGTGCTACTGTATTGCTCATCCTGTTATGGGACCACTTTGCACTGTTCTTGTATCTGTTTGTCGTGCTAAAGGCCCCTTTGCATTACTCTAACACAGGGGTGTCCAAACCCGGTCCTGGAGGGCAGCACCCAGGCCTGGATTTGAATATATCCTTTCTGTGCACAGGTGAATCAATCAGGATGACTGAAGAAGTGATTGACTCACCTGTGCACTGCAGGGTTTTCATCAAATCCAGGCTTGTGTGTGGCCCTCCAGGACCGAGTTTGGACACCCCTGCTCTAACACGTTCTTCTGTTGAAGACCGTCCCTGTGTCTTATATTATAGGAACTGCTTGTTCTGTTATAAACTTCACACTTTTTCCACACACACTTTTTGTCATTTCCTGGCTTATCCTGCTATGGGATTCCCTGCATTGCTCTCTCTTTTATTGCTTATTTTGTTATGGACTTCCCTGCTCTGCTCTGTAAGAAGACTGTGTTATGGGACCCCTCCTGCATTGTTCAGTGGTTGGGTGGTCCTCATGGTATTTCCTGTATTGTTCTGTTAGTGTCTTGTGCTGTTATGGGATGCCCTATGTTGCTCTGCTATTGGTTTGTACTCTTATGGGATGGACTGTACATTTCTGTTACTAGCTTATTCTGTTATGGGATGCCCTTCATTGCTTTGTTTTAGCTTGTCCTGGTATGGGATGGCTTGCATTGCTCTGTTATTGATATGTCCTGTCATTGGCTTCTCTGTTATGTAATGACTTGTATTGTTCTGCTATTGGCTTGTCCTGGTATGGGATACCCTGTATTACTCTGTTATTGGCTCTTCCTGTTATGTGTTTTTTACTAGCCCTGTTATGGGATGCCCTGTATTGTTCTGTTATTCTCTAGTGTTGTCATGGGATGTCCTGTATTGTTCTGTTATTGTCTTGTCCTTTCTTGGGATGACCTGCATTGCTCTGCTATTGTGTGCCCTGTATTTGCTGGTATTGGCTTGTCCTTTTCTGGGATGCCCTACATTGCTCTGTTATTGGTTTGTCCTGTTTAGGGATGCCCTGCATAGCTTTGTTATTGACTTGTCCTGTTTAGGGATGCCCTGCATGGCTCTGTTATTGGCTTGTCCTGTTTAGGGATGCCCTGTATGGCTCTGTTAATGGCTTGTCCTGTTTAGGGATGCCCTGTTTTGCTCTGTTATGGTGTGCCCTGTATTTGCTGTTATTGGCTTTTCCTGCTATGGGGTTGCCTGCATTGCTCTCTTATAGGCTTGTCCTGCTATGCCCTGCATTGCTCTGTTATAGGCTTGTCCTGTTATGGGATGCTCAACATTGCTCTGTTACGGGATGCCTTACATTGCTCTGTCATTTTCTTGTCCTGTTATGGGATGCCCTACATTGCTCTATTATTGGCTTATCCTGTTATGGGATGGCCTACATTGCTCTGTTATTGGATTGTCCTATTATTGGTTGCTCTACCTTGGCCTGTGTTGCTCTAGTATGGAAGGCCCTACATCACTCTGTTATTGGCTTGTCCTATTATGGGATGCCCCACATTGCTCTGTTATTGGCTTGTCCTGTTATGGGATGCCCTACATCATTCTGTTATTGGCTTGTCCTGTTATGGCATGCCCTGCATTGCCTGTTATTTGGTATGTATTGTTATGGCATGCCCTGCATTGCCTGTTATTTGGTATGTATTGTTATGGGATGCCCTGCATTGCTCTGTTATGGGATGTCCTACAATATTCTATTATTGGCTGGTCCTGTTATAGGATGTTCTGCATCACTCTGTTATTGGCTGGTTCTGTTATAGGATGTTCTGCATCACTCTGTTATTGTCTGGTTCTGTTATAGGATGTTCTGCATCACTCTGTTATTGTCTGGTTCTGTTATAGGATGTTCTGCATCACTCTGTTATTGACTGGTCCTGTTGTGGGATGCCCTGCATTGCTCTGTTATTGGCTTGTCCTGTTATGGAATGTCCTACATCATCCTATTATTGGCTGGTCCTGTTATGGGATGTCCTGCTTCACTCTGTTATTGGCTGGTTCTGTTATGGGATGCCCTACATCACTCTGTTATTGTCCAGTCCTGTTTTTGGATGCCCTGCATTGCTCTGTTATTGGCTGGTCCTGTTATGCAATGTCCTACATCACTTTATTACTGGCTTGTCCTGTTATGGGATGTCCTACATCATTCTATTACTGTGTTGCTCTAGTATGGAAGGCCCTACATCACTCTGTTATTGGCTTGTCCTATTATGGGATGCCCCACATTGCTCTGTTATTGGCTTGTCCTGTTATGGGATGCCCTACATCATTCTGTTATTGGCTTGTCCTGTTATGGCATGCCCTGCATTGCCTGTTATTTGGTATGTATTGTTATGGCATGCCCTGCATTGCCTGTTATTTGGTATGTATTGTTATGGGATGCCCTGCATTGCTCTGTTATGGGATGTCCTACAATATTCTATTATTGGCTGGTCCTGTTATAGGATGTTCTGCATCACTCTGTTATTGGCTGGTTCTGTTATAGGATGTTCTGCATCACTCTGTTATTGGCTGGTTCTGTTATAGGATGTTCTGCATCACTCTGTTATTGTCTGGTTCTGTTATAGGATGTTCTGCATCACTCTGTTATTGTCTGGTTCTGTTATAGGATGTTCTGCATCACTCTGTTATTGACTGGTCCTGTTGTGGGATGCCCTGCATTGCTCTGTTATTGGCTTGTCCTGTTATGGAATGTCCTACATCATCCTATTATTGGCTGGTCCTGTTATGGGATGTCCTGCTTCACTCTGTTATTGGCTGGTTCTGTTATGGGATGCCCTACATCACTCTGTTATTGTCCAGTCCTGTTTTTGGATGCCCTGCATTGCTCTGTTATTGGCTGGTCCTGTTATGGAATGTCCTACATCACTTTATTACTGGCTTGTCCTGTTATGGGATGTCCTACATCATTCTATTACTGGCTTGTCCTGTTATGGGATGTCCTACCACATTCTGTTATGGGATGCCCTGCATTGCTCTGTTATTGGTAGGTATTGTTATGGGATGTCATACATCATTCTGTTATGTGATGCCCTGCATTGCTCTGTTATTGGTAGGTATTGTTATGGGATGTCATACATCATTCTGTTATGGGATGCCCTGCATTGCTCTGTTATTGGCTGATCCTGTTATGGAATGTCCTACATCATTCTATTATTGGCTGCTCCTATTATGGGATGTCCTACATCATTCGGTTATGGGATGTCCTGCATTGCTCTGTTATTGGTAGGTATTGTTATGGGATGTCCTACATCATTCTGTTATGGGATGCCCTGTATTGCTCTGTTATTGGTAGGTATTGTTATGGGATGCCCTGCATGGCTCTGTTTTTGGCTGGTCCTGTTATGGGATGCCCTGCATGGCTCTGTTATTGGCGGGTCCTGTTATGGGATGCCCTGCATGGCTCTGTTATTGGCTGGTCCTGTTATGGGATGTCCTACATCATTCTGTTATGGGATGCCCTGAATGGCTCTGTTTTATTGATAGGTATTGTTATGGGATGCCCTGCATGGCTCTGTTATTGGCTGGTCCTGTTATGGGGTGTCCTGCATGGCTCTGTTATTGGCTGGTCCTGTTATGGGGTGCCCTGCATGGCTCTGTTTTATTGGTAGGTATTGTTATGGGATGCCCTGCATGGCTCTGTTATTGGCTGGTCCTGTTATGGGGTGCCCTGCATGGCTCTGTTATTGGCTGGTCCTGTTATGGGGTGTCCTGCATGGCTCTGTAATTGGCTGGTCCTGTTATGGGATGTCCTACATCATTCTGTTATGGAATGCCCTGCATGGCTCTGTTTTATTGGTAGGTATTGTTATGGGATGCCCTGCATGGCTCTGTTATTGGCTGGTCCTGTTATGGGATGCCCTGCATCACTCTGTGCTTGATCTGATAGGCTGTGGCTGTCTCTAGCTCTCCTCCCACGCCCTGGGATGTGAAAGTTTCCATCCTACTGGTATCTGCAGCCTCTGCAGTGCTATTAATATTCAGCTGACTGTGCCCTGGTACCTGTATGCAGCGATTTCTATATCCAGAGCCATCTTGACATTGAGGAGGTCCTGGTACTCCCTCAGATGACG
Source organism: Discoglossus pictus (assembly GCA_027410445.1). Classification (NCBI taxonomy): domain Eukaryota; kingdom Metazoa; phylum Chordata; class Amphibia; order Anura; family Alytidae; genus Discoglossus; species Discoglossus pictus. Next base: position 99,614,375 of record CM050167.1, read on the forward strand.
GGACATCTCCCATTTTGTTCCTCTCAGCTCATTGTCCAGTTGCTGGATGGTTTCCTGATGGGACACAATGAGAAGGGTCAGGGTGCATCAGCTGGGGGCCAGTGACATTCAGCACTGCACATCTGTCACACTGCACCACACACGCATTGTGTCATACTGCACCACATACCCTGTGCCACCCCCCCCTGCTGGGTACCACACAAACTACCTCACTGCGGCATCACAAACTCATTGCCATACAGCTCCACCCATACACAACACAAGCAGATATGCATTGTCATTGCACCACACCCTCCCTACACAAGCCACACTGCGTCATACTGTGCCACACCCCCCTCAGTGCACACACTTTGCTACATACATATAATACTGAACACTAACTCAGTGAACTAATCAGACACTGTCACACTGCACCACACCCCTGGACCACACAGTGTGACTGCAGAGCTTACACAATGCGCAGTGCCCCCCACCCCCCATCTATAGGTTGCTATGTGCTCTCTGCCACAATAAACAGCTGAATTGTCAGTATTATATGCATTGATTTCTCTGCTAATGAGGCTTTTAACAATTGTATGAAACTTTTATAGGGGTCTTGCCAATTTAGCCATAGGTAGCAGGGAAGCAAATATAATGGGGCAGTGGGATCATTTCTCTATCCCATACCACAAACAACCTAATTATTTAACACAACCACATATACGACAAACCAGTCCTAAATCTGCACTCACTACACACCCTCACAATCAGAAAAGTTAAAACATCATAACTTGTATAGTTTTCCACAATCATTTAACAAAAAAATACATCAACAAAAACTTCTACCAAACTCACTAAGTTCCCACATCATTTAACTTCACTGACTCATCCTAATCCCCCCAATACATGGCTTGGATGGTCATCCAAACCCCTGCAGCCTCTTACCTGGTAGCTTGCCAAGTCATGGTTATGTCTCTCCTCTATATCATTGAGTTGCCTTTCTAGTGACTCCTTGGTGCCCCTCACAGACTCCAGCTCCACCGTCTTGCTGTGCATTTGTCTCCTGTATTCCTGTATCTCATCCTTTGCTGACTTGATGGCCTCTTTGTTCTGCTCGGCCGCCTCGGTGAGTTTGACATATCTATTTCTGAAGACTTCTTCTGTCTGGAGCATGTTGACGTTAGAGTGACCCTCCAGTTGGGACCTGATGTCTCTCAGGGCTGCTGCCAGGTCGGTCTTCTGGAAGTCTTTTCTCTCTACTGTGATGTGGGACGCCTGGATCTGCGCCAAGAGCTCATTTACCTCCTCTTCATGGTTACCTTTGAGGAAGGCCACCTCTTCCTGCAGGGACATCACCTTCTTGTCCAGCTCTACCCGCACCAAGGACGTATCCTCCACGTCTTTTTTCATAGCCCTGATGGCAGCCTCTGTCTCATCCCTGATCCGAGCCTCCTCCTCATACCTCTCCTTTAGCCTCTGGATGTCCTCCTCTAGGTGCTCTGAGTCCAGCATGATCTGCGCCTTCTCGTGGCTGAGGAGCTCCAGGTTGGAGCGGAGTTCCCTCATCTCCTGCTCATAGACATCCCCCAGCTGGCTGTGTCCGCTCTGCTTCTGTCTCAGGGCCTGGATCTCAGCCTCGATCTCCTTGTTCTGCTGCTCCAGGTAGTGGACTTTGTCAATGTAGCCAGCGAAACGATCGTTAAGCCCTTGTAGCTGCTCTTTCTCGCTGGATCGTACTTGCTTGAGGTCCCCATTGTAGGACTGACTGATGTCCAAGCTGTCACTAGAGCTGAACCCTCTGGGAACAGCCAGGTTGCTCCTCTTATAGGAGGAGGAGATGGTACTGGGGGTGCTCCTGGACCAACTCTGGGATCTGAAGCCACTGGTCGGGGAGCTGCTTGTCCTGCTATAGCTGGTCCTGGTCTCGGCCATCCTCCTATAAGAGGGGCTGCCTATGGTTTCCAGAGAGTAGCTCATCCTGGAAGACTTTCGGATGTGTGTGGCTCACAGCGCTGCATCTGAGCTCACCCAGCCTTTATATAGCCAGGTAAGATCCGCTAACACGGCAGGAACTGGCTCTCTGCACCGGGAGGGGAGGGCTCAAGGTCTGCTCTCCACGTGGGCTGACACTCAAGTGCAATGCCCACCCCTCCCCCCTCTCAGTGTGCAGCCCACAGCCGAACAGGCAGGAGCTGGAGGAGCTCATCAGTAATCATACTGGCCTCCACCCTCTATATGCTGCACTATAACTTGTACTATCCCAATACCCAGTCCCCATATGGTACCTATGCACCATCTATACCCATACACATTATTTCGTACACATCACCAATCTGACAAAATATGGCCCACAATGTATTCTGCACACAGTATTTTCTCTTTACATGCTGTATCTTAGTGTGTGTGTATATATGTGTGTGTGTGTATATATATATATATATATATATATATATATATATATATATATATATATACACACACATACATACACTCGCAGGCTCTGTCACTTTATTCTGCACCAGCCCATGTGTGTTTTTACCCCTTTGGGTGTTGCCACTTTCCCATCATTATCACATTGTATTGTATTTTGTAGTGTTTGATTAGCTTCACACACTGAATATGGTCTTTGTACATTAATTTGCCCTTCACCCCTGTGTGCTGTGTTAGCTGAGTGCACAGCATGTGTCTGGTGCTTCTAATACTGCAGCATGTTCAGCACCTTGGACAGCGACTTGTCCTGAATACAGTATAGTGGGGAGAGCAATTGGTTATCACTTGGAAGCTAAGGATTGTGTTTGTCTGGTATGCTCTTTATCTATATCTGATGCTTCATTGGGTGCATCTAACATGGAACTTTCTTCAAGTACCTGGCAACAGCAGCAGATTGTTCCCTGAGTGCAGGGGGGGATGTCAGATAGTCCAAACCTAGGCTGTGTGCTCCCTACAGAAAACCATATCTTGTACTGTTCTCTATTACACACCCACTCCCTGTCCCCTTCTGCACTGTATATCATGGGCAAGTGACACCTAACCTTTGTCCCATTTATCTGTGTTCCTTGTTCATTATAATTCTGTGTGTGTGGTCAGTGACACAAATGTATAGGCTAGGCAGCTTAGATAAATATATATATACAGATAGATAGATAGCTAGATATATTATCTTGTCTGTATGATAACTGCATTGAACATCTGCAGTGAAATCTCAATAATGCAGGATAAGAATGACCTATAGCAGTCACATATTCCTAAGCATTCAGTGGGTATAAAGCCTGTGATGATACTTTATTTAAATACTGCTTTTCTAAACAGATAACTTCTTACATTACACAATAGTAGTTTATGACTTAAAGGGAAATCAGTATAATGGTAAAATGTATGAAAATGATAAAACCAACAGAAGTGCAGTTGTTATAACATTGTTGTATTCTGCAAATAACAAGCATATACAAATCAACAAACACAATACTTGACACGTTATACATGCATTGATCTGTACATTATATACTTCCCTGCACATAACAAATATACTACACTATGACTAACTTATATACAACAGACTATCATACTACCCTACTCTTCATAAGCAATTCATTATATATATACTCTGAATATTATAGAGAATAGTTGTGCTCAGATTGAAGCAATGTTTGATTTTTTTCATACAGCACAGCCTTGCACCCATGTATCAAGCATGTGCATATAAGTGTTGTCACGTTTCTCCATGTGTGTGAGTTCAATGTCAATGAGCATCTTAAGTGGGTGTGCATTTTATTTGCATATTGATGCAGAGCATGTGCTGACTACATCCCAAACCAGACTATACTGTGAAATTGTACATCATTTAAAGCAGCAGATGTCAACAGCTGGACTTGGGTCCAAACATAAAACTCTAAGCTATTTCTGCTGGATCTACCCATCTATATTATGCTTACTATCTATATATATATATTCCTGTTTCCCTTCTCATTTTAATATACAATCTTGTGCTCTTTCACACCACAAAGAGCACTTACAGTGAGGTAAATTACCTTTAAAAAATAATTCACAATGAAAAGATGTTTCTGTTTGAAACCTTTAAGTCTGACTCAGGGCCTAGTTAAGCAGGATAACAGCTAGTAGTTCTTAAAAGGAACCTCTCTTGGCTGGACACATTGGTGGAAGTTGTGTGTGAAGAGATGTTTACAATTTTGGTGAGCTATTGTTGTAGTGAATGATGCAAGGGGTCTGCTTTTGGGATGCTTAAAGGAGGAAGAGCTGGCACAGGATAAATGGAGACAAATATTAATCTATTCCTCTTCTGTTGCTAAGCCTGTTTTGCATCACCCTCTTGTAGCTGATAATGGGCACTGAGAGAACTGTGATTGTTGGATCATACAACGACTTGTCTCAAACCAGCCCATTTACTTGATCTATTGACTTCATGAAGCAGCTCATTAGATGTATAGCCAAGCTTCCATAATCATTACCTAAGGAGTTGCTTGTGGGAGATATGCAAGGGTTATACACACACAGCGTGGCACCAGAAGGGAGGTATGAGACAAAGGGGGAAAGAGACACAAGGGAGGGAGGGAGGGGGGAAGAGACACAGGGGAGGGAGGAGGGGTGAAAGATACAGAGGGGGAAAGAGACACAGAGGAGGGGGGAGGAGGTAAAGAGACACAGGGGAGGGAGGAGGGGGGGAGACAGAGTAGGAAACGGGGAAGACACAGGGGAGGGAGGAGAGGAAAAGATACACAGGGGAGGGAGGAGGGGGAAAGATACACAGGGGAGGGAAGGGGGAGAGACAAAGGGGTAAAGAGACACAGGGGAGACACAGGGGAAAGGGGGAAAGAGACACAGGGGGAAAGAGACACAGCGGAGGGAGAGGGGGGAAGAGACACTGGGAGGGCGGAAGAGACACAGGGGAGGGAGATGGAGGGAAGAGATAAAGATGTGGGAATCAAACCCTCAGAGTAGTGGCTCTACACTAACAGTGTCTGATGCTGCTCAGACACACACCATCAGAAGGAGACACTGGTAGTTTAAAGTCACTCCCATTAAGCCATAGCTGTGCAAGATGGCAGCTTTCATGAGAGAGAACTTACTGTAAGGATTGAGGCTCCAGAAAGTAAGAATCTGTTACTCCTGGGGCTTCTTAAAAGTAAGTGGAGTGTAAATTGTATATTATAAGTACATTGTGGATACATTGAATGAATTTACTTCAGTAAATAATGTAAAACACAATAATGCCTAAAGAGTCTCTATAATTTTTAAACTTATATACAGCATGTTAACAAAACAAAGAATTGGGCTTCATACTTCATCACATGGGTGTAGGAACTGGGGTGGGGATGGGGGGAACCAATCCCCCCCACACACAGATTTTTCTATGTTAGTATCACATATATAGTTGTTTCATAATTTCCGGCTTGCCAAAAGTTGTTGGTAACGCAATATTAAAATTGTGGGCAAAGCAAGGGCCGCAGTTGCGGCCCAGCAATGAGCGCTAGAGGCGCTCATTGCGCTGGTGGAGAGGAGCACCACAGGCGCTCATCCCAATGACCCGCGAGACTTAGGCAAAGAGCGTCCAAGGCTCTCATTGCGCTGGTGGAGAGGAGCACCACAGGCGCTCATCCCAATGACCCGCGGGACTTAGGCAAAGAGCGTCCAAGGCGCTCATCGCGCTGGTGGCCGTAGGCGCTCTTCCCGATGTACCACAGGACTGATGCTAAATTATGGCCCTACTAGTTAGTACCCTAAGCATGTAGATGGACTGTGGGGCTCGCAAAAATACAACTTTAATGGACGACCCAACGAACTGGAAAGACCTACAAAAATACACAAATGTGACTCAAATTTACTTACACACTCACACACAGCACAGGGGGAGTGCCAGGGAGCCTGTGAGTGAGATTGCAAGCTAATTTGGGGCTTATTTTGCCTTTTTTCATGATCGAAAATTACGAAGAAAGAAAAAAATGGCGTCCGAAACAAGATGAAAATGAGGCCGAAGGACGTAAAACGCAGCCGAAGGACGTAAAAAGAGGACAAAGGACGTAAATACGAGCCCTAAGCACTAAGACTTAACGCAAACCAGTAACACTTAACCCAAGGCAGTAACACTTACCCAAGGCAGTAGGCCCCTAAACTACACAGGCCTATAAAGTACACAGGGGGAGAGGCTCACAATGAGCTCCGAAGGGGCTCATTGCAAGCCACATGATGAGCGCCAAAGGGGCTCATCATGAAAGGTTTGGCGGGGCCTGTAAAGTAGACGGCTTGCAATGAGCGCCAAACGCATTGCTAGACACCCGATGAGAGTCGAAGTCTGAAGGTGCTCAGAGGAGCCATAGCCTCGCATTGTGTGGCAAACAGTATTGCCAAAAAATTTTGACGGGCAGGTCGCTAGTGTATGTATAATTAAGCTGTTTTACGGCCTGTGTATACAATGAGCCATATCCCCCCCAAAAAAAATATTCTGGCTTCTACACCCCTGGACAGACATCATGGTTTGGTTCAGCAAATGTAAAATTGTCAAACTGTCCGTACTAAAGAGAGATAACCAGCAGACCACCATATTAGTAATAGATAAGTGTAACTGCCTTGTAGTGGAAATGGTAGGATCAAACACTGTTAAAGAATGTAAGCATGCCTTGAGGCTTTATTAAACCAAGCTGTTAGGTAGATATAATGTGTAGATAAGATGGGGCTTTTTGTTTCTTGTCTGCTCTCAAATGTATGTTTCTGTGTTTATACCCACCATAAGTTGTTCTGAAAAAAAAATGCCTCTGTATGCTATATTACACAGGTCTGCTAGATATTGTACAAATCATAAATATACCCCATGGCGTCTATAAATCGCTGCTCTAATCCCCTCATAGAAGTCCCCAAACCTTCTTTATGCAGTACAGTGAGTATATTGGCATGTCCTAATCTTTGCTGTCTTAGTGTTTGAGCAAGGAGTTGGGGGGCACCTAAGCCCATCACTGCAATGCAGAAACAGACCTGCCTGGCAGTCAAGGTGTTAATAAGGTGAATGTTTGAGGAGTGAAAGGACTCATCCATAAGATCACAATCCCAGCGACATAATTGCTCATTTTGCTGAGTAACTGAAATGTGATTCGGAGTAAAATGGCTTTTCCTCCCCTTCCAGGAGAATTTAAATCTTTAATTAGATCGGAGGCTTATACTCAGCAAGATGACAGTGCTCCCTGGGATAGAATACTCAGCATATATAGAAAGTCATAGAAATAGAAAATCTATTAATAATGATAGATATTATATATATATATATATATATATATATATATATATATATATATATATATATATGTATATATAGGGACATGCAAACAAACTCACACACACACACATCTATATATATATATATATATGTATATACATAAAAAAGATTTAATAAGTGAGAAGCCTGCCAAGAAAATACTGCATTCAAATATTAATATTGCCACTGGCATCTGCAATGTATAGCTTAATAACAGTCTGTACTGATAATAAAAGTAATCCCAGAATTATGTAATTAAAATTAACTGGAGCTAATTCCAGATGTTTCTTTTCCAAAGAAGAATAGAGCACAATGTGTAGTTGATGCACGACTGTAATATAATGGCTATATATATATATACAGTATATAAGCATTCAAAAACGGAAACAAATATTTTACAGGGAATAATCCCAAATAAAGTTATTTCTTAAATTATTCTTAGAGAGCATGAAAAGCTGACTGTACATTGTACTAGACTTTTTTTCCCCTACAGTAAATCATCTCTGAGATAGTTAGCACTGTTTGTGTTACATTCATTAAGAAAATGGCTACATAAAACAGAATACTAATTAGCTGTTTTGAATTGCTAATTAGCAATCAAGTCTCCTTATTTGTTCCTGTGTCCTAATGTTATCATGCTGTTAGATACCCTCAATCGCACTTATCAAGCACCTGAGCTACAACTTAGCACATGGAGTCACACATTAGCAAAAAGAAAACAAAATATCTTAGGAATAATTTACTGTAGAGAAGAAGAACTAGTACAATGTATAGCCAATTTTTAATGCCCTTTAAAGTGACACAGCTGAGGTTCCAAATATGGTATAATTTAAAACTATGAGTAATAAATACTTTATTAAGACAACAGACTTAATGCCTTCGGGGTTGATGAGTAATCAGTGTCAATGATCTTTCATTAACAGAATATATGAATCTCTGTTTGTGGGTGGATCAGCAAGACTTGAGTGACAGCTCAAAATTGTAAATTTCAGTGTTAGTTTACTGTGGGGAAAATGCTTGTTTTTAATAATTGTTGTTGTTAAAGTACTTGACATTAGTTTTAAAGACATTTGTTAAGTCCGCTGTGTCACTTTAAGATTAAACTATCTTGTTGTTGGGGTGATGGATTCCCTTTTACAGAAAGATGGGTTTCATGCTGTACTGTTTGTATATTGTAAATTCAGTGGTATGAGGTGTGAGGAAGTAATACATAATAGGAAGGGTTTTATAATAATGGCATAGCCTTGCATCAAGGGACATAAAGGTTAAAATAGAGTTTGCAAGCAATTGATGTTCACAGTTAAACAGAAATCCCTGTTAAAATTAGCTTAAAATTCATAGTTTGTTTTGTCCACAGGCTGCTAATACATTGTATCAATAAGTGATGACAGTTTGTGCAGGAAAGCATCATGGGATGTGTAGTCCCCTGCACAAGGAAGTATGGAGGAAACCAGACACTGCTGTGTATATCTCTGCATTGTGCTGCTGTTGACTGGAAGGCTAGTTAAAATCCCTACTCCGATACAGAGTTTCTATTGGTAGGTTCACTGTGCCTATGTAAGCAGCTCTGGGGTGTGGAAAACAACTTTTATTTTTAATATAGAATGACTCAGTGTAATGTGTGTTTCTGATATAAGCAAACTAAAATAATGGAATAATCTCCCAGCAGTAGAGGTAAAGAACCTTGATCTTTTCCCTAACTGTTTTAAAGGGACACTATTGCGTAAAAACAGCATAGAAATTGCATCTACCATAATGAAAGTCCTATTAGTCCATTTTTTTTAAATGATGAATTATTACTATTACATTTCTCCATACTTGCATTTTGTTGACTACTGTCTTGCATTAGAGTATGTCACTGTGTGATGTGGACAGGCAGCAAGCTGTGAATCTCCATTTTGCACCTTCTAAGGCGTGCAGCATTGCCAACAGGTTTCTGGTGATCTATGTGGTAATGTGGCCATAGCACTAGAAACTGAATCACATGGCCACCTGGAGCAATAAGAATCCTGTTATTAATGCTGTATTTGCATAATAAAATGTAATATGAAGATTCATAGCTTGTTTCCTGCCCACGCAGTGACACACTCTAAATGATTGAGGCGGCCATGACTTGTTTCATACTAGAGATGCGTTACATATTACAAAATATTTTTATCATGAATCAAGTGAATGACAATTAAGCTATAGTTTAGAAATGTACATTAGGACGGAGGATACTGCTTGTTATGTTAAAGGGCACCCAAAGTCACCAGATGGTGAGAAGGCATGTGGAAAAAGTACATTTATTTTTAAATGCTGCTGAAGTTAGTGATGTTTTAGCTAGGAGCTGAAAGCTTCCCTTAACCACTCTTTATATAGCCAATCTGCACCAACTGAGGCATTTAAACCTTCTGTGTTAGGCTTTAGGTATCTTGTTAAAATCTACAGTAGGTGGTTTTCTTTTTTTTATTTATTTTGTTGAGCTGACAGAATAAAATACACAGTTAAAATGTGTAAACTGTAAATGCTGGGTATAAGAAGCATCTGGGCTCTGCAGTGCATTTACAAGCACAGTCTATAATTCAATCTTTTCATCATTTGTGAAACATTGCAGAATATAACTTCTCCTCTGTAGGCTTGCACAGGAAAAATATGTCAAAGTGTTTCTGCTTCATAATGGACATCTTCATGCTGTCTAAGGCCATTCAGATTTTGTGCACCTAGCATGCTACACCACCTACAGCTTCTCCTTACCAATTTCTGTGTCTCAAAGTATAAGTTTATATGTGTTTATGTATATATATATATATGGTAGTTCTGACAGTGTTAAGTACACTTACAGACACATCGCTGCATATAGACATTTCTATGCCTTTAGAAAAATATCTTAATGTACTACACTTCAACTTCAAGCAACCTTCTGCCCAAGAAAATGTGCTGCCCTAGGCCTGGGCCTGGCAGCCTAGGCAGAAACACATTAATGTTGTAGCAATTGAGAGGCACTGATAAAAATATGATTTCTGCAGCATTCAGCTGATTGTCTTTTTTTATTTTTATTTTATTTTTTTTTAAGAAAAAAAGAACCATACATGATTACAAAAAATAACATAACAATATTGTTTACATTTACAATATAACAGAAAAAGAGAAAAAGAAAAGAAACAAACACAATCATCAAAATTACATGCATGGCACTTACTTCTACAATGACTCCATTGTGCCCATTTATTAGTATATGGAAACATGGAAAAGATGGAATATATTAAACACCTAAGTTAGGCAGAAGAAGACAAAATACAGAAACATTACATAGAATTCCAGCAGATTGTCTTTCTTAGGTACTGAGTAGCTCAACATAGCGGAGCGTGTGCGGCCAAGCTTCCATTCACATTATCTGTGCTGCTGCTTTTTGCACGAGGGCTTCAAGACACATACGAACAATAACTACATTTCTTATAAGTAAATAAGTAAGTAATTGATTAATTTTAAAAATGTAACCAGTTTTCCCATTTGATTTTCAAGTTTCTATCTGATACTTCACAGTACTTTGGTGAGTTTCATGTCCTTTAAATGATACATTGGCAAGGGTTTAAGAAATCAGCAGCTGCTGAATTAATAACTCCTTTAAAAAAAAAAAATCAGATCATTAATTTTCATAAAATAATAATGAGCCCGATTCAATTGAGCAATCATAAGTTACTGGAGCCCGTATGTGAGGCCGTAAGTTAATTTGCTATTCAATTGGCGTCTTTGTGGGGGCTCCAAACGGGTTATGAGTTACGGTCTTGAAAACTCTGCTGTTGTTAAACCTGGAACTTGCAGCCTCCTGATGCCTTTGACCTTTCCCGTCCTCAAGATTTCCGATTTTAAAATCTCAAAACGCTATTCAATTGCTACAATTCCCCAAGCCCGCAAATGTTTGCACACCTGTAAACGGCAAATGTAGGAAACAATCCTAGAGAGGACCCAAAAGGGGGTTTAACCACTGTCCGCAGCACTGTTAATGCAAATAAAAAATCAATACTGCACTGTAAATGACGGGGAAGCGACATTAGAATTAGTTGCACAACAGTCTCAAGTTTGAAAATCGGCAATAACAAATCATATTATTCTAGGTGTCATTTCGGGAGTTAATACATATCAGGCCGCCCATATAGACTAGAATAGTATTGGCATTATTTTTTATTATTTAGTATTTTGAGGATTTGCAAGTCTTATCGCATATCAGACCTCGAACCTAATTGATAGACATGTAACCTCTATGTTTTACTGCGTAATAATGGCAGTCTCATTTTCTATTGGCTGTTTTGAAATTGGTAGTTACGGCCTTGCTTAATTGATCATATTCCCGCTGTGAACTGCTAAGCACGAGTGCATGGTTTACGTTTTTGGCGTTTGGCCAGTATCTTTGGTGCTTGTTCAACTGAATAGCACCGTAACCGAAGATGAACGGAAGCCCGCAGGACAACAGCAGAGATACGGCCTGTACCCCAAGAGATGCAGGCTTGCAGTTGAATTGGGCTCATTGTTTTCAGGGTAAATTCAGGTTCACTCAACGTTGTACTTCTTCAAATCTTGTATTTGAAATTAAAATATCATACAGATGGTGAGGTAATCAAGAGTAGTGGTGCTTAGTGCCCTTGTATAGTACATTTTGTTGGTCTTCAAACATTATTTTTAATAAAAACCCACACTTCATGGTAAAATATTAAAGCAGAGCCTTGTTCTGTTTTCAGTCTTACACTTTGAATGAGCATTGGATTTTAGCCAGAAGGCTGTACTAAAACAGATTTAAACATTGAAATCAGTGCCTGGTCGCAGAGGTATATTTAGAGTTTATGCTGCCATAGGCTCAGTAACATTTGTACTCCTCATTATTAAAGGGACATGGAAGGTTTCTGGATTTCACTAGAAATATACCTATGTATCTATTTACTTTTATGTAAGTTATTTTATTAAGACGTGCTTAAAGGCTCTGTTATTTCTGTCTAAAATCATAGCATTTCTACCTATTGGGTCTGCTCTCTGTAGCTCCAATGTGATTTGACCAATTGAATAGGGCTCTATATAAGCACTGAGCATATTTTTTTATAGAAGTTTTTAGTTAGTGACCTTCTATCCAAAAGCAAGGTCTTCACTAACTAAAACTTATATAGAGCCCTATTCAATTGGCCAAATCATATTTGAATGTGGCCCACAGTCTGCGAAGTGCAGTGTTTCAAATTAGCCTGTAAGTGACCTTTCTCAAGTAGCATGTTGCAGAATGTTGCCACTGATTGGTTATTATGAGAAAGTGCAACTCCTGTAAATAGAAGTACAATGTCTTCATGAGCTGCAGGGGAGAAACCAGTTAGAAAATACCTGTAATATTTTAGGTGGAAAAATACAGCTTTTAAGCATTTCTTGATAAAAAAAGAGGCACAAAAGCAAAGAAATGCATAGTAAAATGATATTGCTAGTAAAATCCAGAAACCTTCCATGTCCTTTTAAAGAACTAAAGACAGCAAAATATGACACATGGTGTGCAGATTCAAAACTCATTATTAACTTAAATATGCCCATTAATATTAGATGCCATGAAAAAGTAAACATTTCTTTAAATATTCACCCTTGTAAGTCATATTAAAATGGCTGCTCCTACTGCACATTCCTATGTAAGTGCTGCATTGGCCAATTGAATAGGGCTCTAAATAGGCACAGAGCATTTTTTTACAGAGGTTTTTAGTTTGTAAACTTCTATCCAAACACAAGGTCTTCACTAACTAAAAACTTATGTAAAAAAATATGCTCTGTGCTTATATAGCACCCTATTCAATTGGCCAAATCACAATTGAATGAGGTCCCATGTTTCTCTATGACTAAATTCAGTATACAACCCAAGCAGCGGTTCATAATTGGATAAGATTCAAGCTCCCAGCTATGCAACATCAATATAAAGCCAAATATGTATGAGATTTCAGTCTTACATTAACCATAAGAATATGGGGGATAAAGCTTAAATAAAAGGTTAAAGGGCTACTATAGTGCTTTCTGTCATGCTTAAATACGTTTTTTTCCACTATGAAAAACACAAGATATTAATTGACGACAAGTAACACTAACAGGCAGGTAAAAAACAATGTGGTTGATCCACCTTTATCTTACTAGTGAGTTAAGTGTAAATAAGGACTTGAGGAAACTATTTTATTATAATCAATTGGAACAAAAGCACAATATAGTTCAGTGCAGATATCCACAAGGCTCACTGCCCCTCTGTTCAGGGCAGAGAAAGAGGAAATCGTCCTTCACTGTCTATATTTAATGTAATTATTCTACACCATACCTAAAAACCCTTTTGTAAAGTTGAAAATGTGATCTTTTAAATGCATTCTAGATATGTTTGCACTACAGTGGCCCTTTATTACCATTAAAAGCTTTTCTTTTGTGTTTGAATGGGAGACATCTATTTGATCTAGTCTTCATTTGTCAGTCCCTTTCAATAGAAAAATATCCAGTTTTCCACTAGGGACATTGGTCTGTAGTCAGTGCTTCATGGACCATAAAGTTGAACAATTGCTATTATTACAGCACAATGTTTTGAGCGGGCACGTAAGTGATTAAATGTTTCAAACCTGGCCGCCCTCTTTCAAAATGGAGCCAGCGCCGCATGTACAGAATGTACATTTCACAACACAAGATATCTTTAAACTTTCAGAAATTAAACATAACAAATATTAATCAGGTGAACTTATTTAAAATACATTTATGAAAGTATGTATCTGGGGCACATAAGATTTCCAAGTGTCAGCTTTACTTAACTGGAAAATCTAAGATTACAGGTCATCTCTTTATGTATAAAAGGTTTCAAAACCCTATCTATATGTAGGAACATCACAATTTTGGCAGAAAACATTCATCTAGGATTTTTTGTATTTTTTATAAACCAAATGGGAAATGCATATCACACCTTGTGCCATATTTCATACCATATTTGTGACCTCTATCAATTTATATATTGCAAGTTTAAAGGGACATGGGGCCTCATTCAATTGCAATTTGGCCAATTGAATAGGGCTCTAAATAAGCACATAACGAGCCTCATTCAATTGCGAGTTGGCCAATTGAATAGGGCTCTATATAAGCACATAACATATTTTTTATACAGAACTTTTTAGTTACTGAACTTCTATCCAAAATCAAGGTCTTCACTAACTAAAAACTTCGGTCAAAAAATATGTTATGTGCTTATATATAGCCCTCTTCAATTGGCAAAATTGCAATTGAATGAGGACCAACATATTTTTTTTTAAATACGTTTTTAGTTAGTAAGCATCTATCCAAAAGCAAGTTTCTTAATAACTAAAAACCTCTTTAAAACATATATGTTATGTGCTTATTTAGAGCCCTATTCAATTGGCCAAATCGCAATTGAATGAGGGCCTTGTAGCGCAAGTTGTGTTTTGCATGAAAAAAATATTAAGGAACACCTGTCTAAACATCATTAAAACTAAATGCAAGTTTAGAGAGCAGAAGTATATCTGTTAATTTCATTGGTAGATAAGTAGGACTCATATATCTATATTACTGTTGATTGGCTGACAAGAGCAAGCCCCCAGATCAGTTAAAAAATGTAATTAGTTTTTTTCTGCTTTGAGAGCATCACTTTAAAAGATAAAAGAAACGGTGGTATGTTATCATATACAAAGCAAATAATGCTTTCAATGTTCATATGAGAGTACATTTTGAGATGCAGTGTACTAGCTCATACCCTGTGTTGTGTTTGTTTGCATCACTCAGTTGTGTCTGATTCTCTGTGACCTCATGAATCATAACACACCATGCTGATCCACTTTATAATCATGGCAGAGATACTGGAGTGGGTTACCAGTTCCTTCTCCAGTGGGCCACAGCATACAGCTCCTGGAAATCCTAGGTGGTCTCCCATCCAAGTACTGACTAGGCCCAACCCTGCACGGATTCACGGTGGTGTGACCTCTTGGTTCCCTGACTTGGAATCAAACCCAGGTCACAGCGTTGGAAGCACCAAATCCTAACCACAGCACCACCAGTGAACCCTGTATAAGTAGATCAATAACTAGCCTATCAACATGCAGTGTCACATAAGCTAATTAAATGACCATTGTAGTTTAGGAAAAACTTCACTTATGCTTTACATACTTTTGAAGTATATAAGTATATTAAAGTATATAAGAGGCTAACAAATTAGTACAAGCTAAAAGAAGAATCCGCTAGTGTATGGAAGCTGACATAGCAGTAATCATTCATGTTCAGGGGGAAGTTGTCAAATGGAAAAAGTTTTTCTGAATGAACCAATAGAGGCTTGCTCCACTCCGGAATAGATAAAAATAGCAGTGCACACTACTAAGGCTCCAAGCCAAGAGGAAGTTTTGAGGATATCTAACCTGGAAGAATATACTAAAATTAAGAATTTCTCTAAAGTATTTTACTGAACACTTACATCGCTGCTTCTGTTTTAAATGAGTTATATACTTTGCAAACATACGTTTTTTTTTTCCAAAAAATACAATGGCCCTTTATCGACTATTATAAGCATATGTGATGATGTGATAATGCTGTAATCCACAGAGAGAAGCTCGGCACATGGCAACAAGGTTGACTTGTTTGAAAAAAAAATGCCATTTTCAGTGTCTGCACATTTATAGAGCATTGTCCTCTAAATGTTCCTCCAACATTGAGCCAGATCACATTGGCCTGAAAAAAATATATATCAGCAGCTTTACCGGAAACAATTCACTTTGTGTAGGTATTTCTTTTAGGTTAACCCTCTGATAAGTGTATCAGGAGCAATATGATTGAGGTCTTTCTCATAATATATCACCAAATACATTATATCTCCATGATAGAAACCACATATCTATAATCATATGATGATGATGATTATTACGATTTCAGTTATTATAAGATTATATGATCAAGAGCAGTGGGTCTCTAAGACTGGACTGGTCCCTGAGACCTTATCTGCCGGTCCTCAGGAATGAGGAGAGATTAACACTTTATACATACGATCATTAGACAGATTATAGATGAATTTATAAACAGATAAACTGTATTCAGTTCAAGTCAGGCTGAATGAAAATGGAGTAACTTACATGTCATATCACCCTGTTAAACATGTTCTGGATAGCCCAGCCAGTCCCTATGTGCACTCAGGGCTGTATCTTCCTTTTCTGAGCCCCTAGGCAGTGACGTGGAGGTGCACCTGCGAGTGAGTATGCAATATATACACGGACCCATTTTTGCCTTTTCTGTATATGTAAGTTCCCTTTCCTGTTGTAACTGTCTTGTTCTAGGTGGTTAACCCTTAGTAGCCAGTCTGTACTGCAACATTTTTTTTTTTAAGCCAGGATCCATTTTTTTAAAGAAGTGGCACCCCTCACAGAGAAGCGCCCCATGATCACTGGAAGGTGACTAGACTGTCCCCATGATCACTGGAAGGTGACTAGACTGTCCCCATGATCACTGGAAGGTGACCAGCTGGTCTGCATGATTGCTAGAAGGTGACCAACCATACCCTAGACCAAAAAAAGATTGTGATTCACTGAACTAGAGGACTCAGAGGCACAGCTGAAACAGAAGGCCCTTTTATAAATGGCCTAGTCATACAAGACACAAAAAACATGGAAGTCAATGGTCAAAGTGCTTGTGTGCAGTTAGCGATCTTTGTTATCCATACTTAACCTTGTGAGGAGTATTAAGCTGTGTTCACTATGTGTTTCCCTGCTGATGGTTACCCGGTTGGTATGTGGAGAACCTATAATCCAATGTAAATAATGATGTAGGGCAATGTGTATTACATTATAGTTGATACTGTTTGTTATATATGTGCATCAATGGCTGTGCGAATTGATACAAGAGACGTAGCAACAGCGCTTTCATCCATCAATTGGTGCATCAAAACCTACGGTAAAAGTAGTACCATAGTGATGCACACACGTGGCTATAGACACATAGGTAGGCCGTGACATTAGTTCACCCTAGGACTCGAGGCAAGACCTATAGAGAAACTAGGCCTAAGCAAAATAACATGACAGTAGGGTGCCTGACCACGTGCTACCTGAATACTGATATTGCATTACAAGACACGTAAACCCCATATAAAGTTTAACAGAATAAAAGCACCAATTGAATAAATATCTGCATTCACCGCGAGTGGAGTTTGGCCAATTTGGCTTCCTCTTCTCTGCAGGACAGAATATATTTTCCAGTCAGCTGGATGAGGTAGTGAGCCAAAGCGCTGGCACATATCCCCACCCTGCATTAAGAGACATTCAGGACAAGTTAAGGGCGAGGTTTGAGCAGAAACATCAGGCGGTGACAGTGACAGATTGGGAGGGCATTGGCATGCAAACTAATCAGCATTTCATCCCGGGATTATGACAATGCCATATTTAAGTCTCACTATAGCAGGGTCTAAAGTGACAAAGCAAAGGTCCCTGTTAATGCAAATATATACATTAATGTAAATGCAATTGGTTGTTATTAAAACATGTAAGTGGATATGTTAGATTACTGAACTTGGATGCTGGGTATTTTAAACAACATTTTTAATATCCAATTTATAACCTCAATTATCTAACACGTTCACCCAAATAATTTGTTATTATACTTTTTTTCTCTATGTACTTTGCTGTGTCACTTTAAAAGAGAAATTAGAATGGGAGTCAGGTACATAAGAAGGGGGTTGCAGGACCCCTGGGAACAGAGTGATATACGGCCTGGACCTGGGGGGAGGTGGCTCTTTTGTGTCAGTTTGCTTTGGGTAGTGGTTCCTTAAAATCAATACTCTGAGGGAAAGTGGATCAATACTTAACTCTTTAAGTGTTCCAGTGTATTTAACATGCACCTACTCATTTGCATTATAGACCATGGACGCTGCTCATTTATATACAGCATCAGAGCAGATCTCATAGGCAAAACAAGGATGAAAATACTTCACAGTGCAAAGATGCTATTCAAGCAGTCCCAGCTTTCTTGTAACAAAGTTGCAAGGGTAGCTGTGTATTCTTTTATAAAAAAAAAATCAAAAGAAGGGGACTAAAATGGTGCATGGTCTTAGATATTAAAACATATAAGGAATTACTTAATGACCTGTATATGTAAGTAAAGAAGGGAGAGGGGTGATATGATAGAAACCTTCAGATATATCAAAGCATATAATACATTTCAGGGGAAAAGTGTCTTCCAGACAAAGAAAAAATGTAAGAATAAGAGGTCATGATTTGAAATAGGAAGGTGGAAGATTACTATTTTACAGTAGATAAGTTAAACAGCCCATATGTCTTACGCTAAACCACAATCCCTGTTATTATATTTCAGCGATTCTTTATCATGTCCCTAAAAGTCATCAAACAATCAGTCTATTCTATCTATCCATCCATCCATCTATCCATCTATCTATCTATCTATCGTGGTATTCTAAGGATGGGGATATAGCAAGAGGAATAGAAGAGTGGTAATTGGGGGGTGGGGCACACCACCAATATGAGTGGACCAAGAGCAGTGTAAAACATCAATACACCCCAGGCCAAAGGAGATAAACTAAAACTGCAATGGCAAGTCCTTGTGTAGAATAATTGCTCATGATATTCATTTTGTTTTCTTCAAAAGACCATACTTTATATATGGGATTTAAGTAGCCATTGAACTCCCCTTTATCTGTGTGATTGTGTTGGATTGTCTTACAATACACCATTACATTTGATGCGCAGTTAAAAAAAAACGCTATATAAATCATGGTTTGGAGCTGGTTTTATTAATGTAAAAAGAGACGGCTAAGCATGGACAGACTGAACTGAGTGTCCACATCATCTTTTATTGGCAAAACACTCTATACGCAATCTCTGGGGTCTTTTAAATATGGAGAAGAGCAGAGGCAACACCCTGCTTCCCCATCCCAAATCTGCAGTGCGATCAATAAAGCCCCAATGACATTCTGCAAACCATAGAAAGGAAATCCATTCTACTAACTAATGATTTTATAATGGTCAACATGAGGATTCATTAGAGAGATTGTACATGGCGGAGGGTAAGAAAAGCAATACAGATCATCCCCCCTCCTATTAGCCTATCATTTTATTTATGAAATGATATGTGCATTGCTATATGCGCATTGCAGGATTATAACACAGGAGAGGTCTAGTACAGAGTCTAATGTAGAAACAATCATCATGTATAGTGTAATACACAGGCAGATGAGCCATACAGGGAGATGCTTCCCACAGGAGCTTACAATCTAGATACGGTATCCATCACCTAGACTAAAGACGACACACTAATTATTGGAGTCCAATTAAAATAAATTATGTGTCTATCGTAGGATAGCAAGAGTCCTCTGCGTAAAACCGGTATCCCCATTTAATGGTAATAATGTAAACACATGACAGACATGGGCTTGAATCCTAACACAATCTATTAGAGAGTCCAGTTATTTAGGATTTGGTGCTTTCACTGCTGTGACCTGGGTTTGAGTCCAGTCAGGGAACCAGGTGGTCAATCCACCCTGAAGCCATGCAGGGTTTGGCCTGGTCAGTACTTGGATGGGATACCACCTAGGAATGCCAGGAGTTGTCTGCTGTGGCCCACTGGAGAAGGAACTGACATTCCACTCCAGCATCTCTGCCATGAATACCAAGTGGATCAGCATGGCCATGGAGAGGAAGATGTACCTGGTGTGTTACAGCCCATGAAGTCATGGAGATTCGGAAACGACTGAACAACACAAAAAAACAAAACATTAATAGGGATACAAGCTGCTACACTGATGGGAGGTAATATGCTCAAACGAAGTAAAGTTCCAAATCCAAAGTAGAAAATACAATATTCCAGGTAAGATTACACTAAGAAAATTATATAAAAAAATAAATAAATGAATGTATATTGCAGAATTGAGTGTTTGAGCATTACAGTGAGCCATTAAAGGGACTATTTAGGTAATTTGTGTGTTTAAAAATGTTATAACTAGATGACTTAAAGGTATATGGAAGTTCCCCTGTTTTTCCCTTTCTAATCTAACACGTGCTGCCTATGTCAGAAACATGCATTACATGGAGTCATTTTATACACATACAAATTGTATGTGTATTTTATTTTAAAAATAGTTTCCACACCCCCGGAGCTGCTTATATAGGCACAGTGTACCTACTAATAGAAAAAACAGCATTTAGGTAAGGTTTTTTAAACCTTTACCAACCTTCAATCCAACAACAGCACAATACAGAGAACCACATAGCAATGTCTGAGCTCTTATTTGCTTATTTGTGCTCTGCTGCACAAACTGACTTCCACGCCATTGAAACAATGTTATAGCTGTCTACGATTGGCCAAAACTAATTATGCTCATTTTTCTTACGTTTTGCTAGGGCTTTTCAAAATCAAGTGGCAGAAATTTGCAGACGTCCTGATAATTTTGTTTTTTTTTCCATGCTCCTCCATCAGACGCATCCATAATCCAGGAAACTTAAATATGCCTTTAATGTTATACTCTGGATTGTAATCATCATAGAAAATTTATGCTACCCATACTGTCCAGAAGTATTCAGAGTAACGGATTCTCAGTTTCTGGAGCCTGCCCTTTCTTCCTGTTCTTTCTCATTAGGTTGCCATGTTGCAAAGCTGTAACCTAATATCACAGTGACATGGGGAGGGCCACTACCAGCATCTCATGAAATGCTGTGTGTCTGCATGTAGCAGGATTGCTCTGGTTGTGTGAGACTCCGCCCCTTCAGGTGTGGCTGTGAAACATGGTACCCTACATGAGAGAGAACAGGAAGAAAGGCGGACAATTCAGAAAGTGAGAATATGTTTCTCTGGAGAGGATTCTTAGAAAGTGAAGGGTAAAATATACATGACAATTAATACAATTAATTACGTGTCCTAGTTAAAACAGTTATATTATATATAATAAAGCAAAAGTGCTTACAGAATGATTCTGAAAGCCATGGATATAAATTTGCCTTCATGTATCTGTAATCTGATACTGCTGAACAGCTTCTAATGTATTCATGGCAGGGTTTCCATAACACAAGTATATATTTCTTGCAAATGCGGTTTTGCTTCCTGTCATATCAATGTATTGCCACCACTATAAACAGCTATATACATGTAGGTAAAGTGATATACAACATGTAGCATGCATTGTTTGTCTACATACAATTTCATGGGATCCTCACTTTAAAAATAAAGGTGTCTGTTACCTCATGGATCGTAACACACCAGGCCATCTTTATGTCCATGGTCATGCTGATCCATTTGGTGTTCATGGCAGAGATACTGGAGTGGGTTGCCAGTTCCTTCTCCAGCAGGTCACAGCATACAGCTCCTGGTATTCCTAAGTGGTCTCCGATCCAAGTACTGACCAGACCCAACCCTGTTTGGCTTTAGGGTGGTGAGACCTCTTGGTTTCCTGATTGGAATCAAACCCAGGTCACAGCAGTGAAAGCACCGAATGCTAACCACTGGACCACCAGGGAACCCTGTTTAAAAATGACGGGATCGTTTTTCTCGCTTTATTAGGTTACGGAACCTTATGTTTGTTAGCAACCCTAATCCTCCCCCACACTTGAAGGGTCGAGACAATATGAAAAAAAAAGACTTAGATTAGAGGCATTGTTTGGGGCATATTTATAATGAGTAATATTAAAGGACCACTGTCCAAATAAGACTCACGTGTTTGTTTGCTGCACATAGATTATTAAACAGTATGCCGTGTACTGATTATGATTATTTCATTGTATGGTCTTTGTTCCAAATGTTCAAAAAAGGAAAACAAAATATATATAAAGTGTTATTTTAGAAATGAGCCAGCAATAGTGAGAATCCATTTAAAGATGCCCATGGCACCCCAGCTACTGAAAAAGTTATGGGGTTGAAAAGTCTAAAAAGTGGGGATGAATAGCATAAGCTTACAGGTGACTTGTGTACCTCAATGAAGCTGTGAGCTATACCATGTAGGGTCACCCAAGATGGTCTGGTCATGGCAGAGAGGTCAGACAAATCGCGGTCCAATGGAGAAAGAACTGGCAATCCACTCCAGTATTTTTGTCATGAAAACCTTATGGATTAGCACAACCAGACACAAAATGTACCTGGTGAGCTCCGGTCCATATGGTCACGAAGAGTCAGGCACAACTGAACAACTAAATAACAACGCAGGAGAATTGGTTGTGGTTGTGTATGAAAGGTGTTTTTTTTTATAAATGTGCAGTGACTGTACAGGCAGTATGCAAAAGATTTGGAATTCAATATGTTATCAAAAGAAAAAAACTCAAACATCCATGTGACTGCACCTGCTGCTCTGATCAAGCACTACATCCCCTATTTGCCGCTGAGTCACTCTAGGATGATTCTATGTAAATGGTAAGGGGGTGGGTGTAAGTGCACACTGCTCCTTCATAATATTATATATATACTAGCGTATTGCCCGTCAAAAAAAATGACTGCAATAAAATTTTAAGCCATGGGAATGCTGTTTGAGACATTATGGAAACCGTTTTGTACTGTGAGGACCTTCGGCGCTCATTGCGAGGCTGGCGCTGAGCGCCTTTGGCGCTCATTGCGAGCCTCAGGACCTTCGGCGCTCATTGCGAGCCTTTCCTGTTGTGTACTTTTGGTTCTCTGAGACAGATATATATTTCTATGTATATGTAGTGAAGTAATAATTAATGATTTATTCAATTAATTAAGGAAGAATTAATTATTTATGCAATAAATTAATATACTTTATTTATATTTGATATATGCAGCAAGCAATAGGCTGAAGAGCTAACAATCTGTTTGTATTTTGCATCTGCATAGAATATACAGTGTGAGTTTTAGTGCCCTTCTTATGAAGTGTAATGAATGTTTGAAGTGTGCGTTCTAAATATGCTGCGTGCGCGAGGTAAAGCCGTTGTTTTATTGTGTATAGCGGCATTGTATACTCCGGCTTTTGTAATAGTGTATCTTGTAGGTTGTAGTGTGATGTGTAAAGTGCTACGCGGTTTACAGTGTATTGCGCGGTCCGTGGTCATGCCATTTTTTTCCTTGCTTAGGCGATTTTTGTGTGGAGAAAATCGTCTAAATCGAGTTAAATTTGCGTTCCACCTCACTCACAGACGTCCTGGCTGTTGCCCCATGCTGTCTGTGATGTTTTTGTAATTTTTTGGGGTGTATTTAGTGTGTATTCGGGTTTTTTTGTTCCTTCGCTAATCTCGTAAATTTTTGCGGCTTGTATCTTTTTTTTTCTAAGTCGCGCATCTTGTATTTTAAAGTCTTGCTTAGCGAGGCTCTCATAGGCTAAGTACTACGTGTTAACGGCTCACTTCGCTTTGCGAGGCTCGCAAGCGATGAGCACCAGCGGCGCTCATCGCCTAAGTCGTACGCACCACGCAAAAGCGTAGTTAGATAATTATAATATGTGATATATATATATATATATCACTATGATAGTTGGGGATATGTTGGGGGTATTTGCGATGTTGGTCATGCTTTCAGGCCCTCGCGCAGCGAGGCGAGCAGTTGACGCACGGGCCGACAAGGCCCGTGAGACCTGGGCTGAAATGAGCGCCAAAGGTGCTCATTGCAGGACTCGCGATGAGTGCTGCAGGCGCTCATCGTGAGGCTCGCGGGACTTAGGTTGCAATGAGCGCCGTAGGACTTAGGACCAAAGCATGTAAAACCACAGAACCACGCAACTGCAATTGGGCACCCCGTAGGACTTAGGACCGAAGCATGTAAAACGCCTGAACCACGCAACTGGAAAGACCACCAAAAAAAACACAATTATGCCTCAAATTCACTTACACACTCACACACAGCACAGGGGGGGGAGCCAGGGAGCCTGCGAGTGAGGTTGCAAGTTCATTTGGCGGCCGAAAAAACGTAAAAATAAATAAAAACGAGGCTGAAGGCAGTAAAAAACAGGCCCAAGGAGGTAACACTTAACTGAAGCCAGTAACATGTAATCCATGCCAGTAACATTTAACCCAAGGCAGTAAAAGTTAACCCAAGGCAGTAACACTTACACCAAGGCAGTAACACTTAAATCCTCACATTGTGTGGCAAACAGCATTGCAACGTTATTTATTCCTGTAATTTCCGACGTGCAATTTCTTATAATAATTACTATATAAGTCTAAGCTTTCATTTTGCTTTTTTTGTGTGTCCCCTATTCATTAAATCTGGGGGTGATTTGTCTCCCCCCAGTTCATACACCTTTACATAGAGGCCTCCTAGAGTGACTCAGTAGCAAAGGGGGGAATGTAGTGCTCGATCAGAGCTGCAAATAGAGTCATGGGGAATAAAAATAAAATATTTTAAAAATAAATATTTTTAATAATTTGCTTAATTGAGATTTTTTTACATTGCTACCTACAGGAGTAGTATGCATAAAAAAAACAACCTTCCATACAGTTTCCTTTAATAAACTAGTTTGAATTTGGCACGGATTAGTAATAAAATTCACATTCAATTATTTAAAAAAAGTGATATTGAACATTAAACTTACTTTCAAAATTCAGGATCAGCTGCTGTTGGTCTACAACTTACTATAAAGTTAAATAGGGGGATACAACTTTGTCTAGCAGGCAGCTGCTACATTTTCAGACACAAAGTATTTCAATGCAATTATATCTATTAGCTGGAGACTTGTATTAAATCGGTTTCTCTTTGTAATGTGCTTCTGCTGTGGGAGTCTATGGATCATTGTTTATTGTTTTATCAAATCTGATTGTTCGTAAAGCCAATTAATGACCTAATCAGGGTGGAGGCAAACACTCTGAAAATTAATTTAATATTGAATATTGCTATTATAAAATATTAACTAGTAACTGTATTGATGATCAATACATAATTAAAATAACTAGCTCCTCTTGCTCGGGCATTATAGTGATGTAAGCCTGCTTGGAATAGACATAGTGTTATCCTGATCCTAATGCAAGCTAAAAATAAGATTTGAGGCTTTATTATAGATTGGAACATGTACAAAGAGGTTCTTATCTTCAATCTCTATTATGATTTTTTTAATTATCATAGACATTTTAGAAACCTGTCTGCTACTAAAGGACTACTGTAGCCCGGTATTTAAAGTATATTCTTTTGAAGAAAAATGCTTGAAAATACATTTTCTTAGAAAAGGAGTAATACAGCTTCTAATTTATTATATTTATGTGCAGTTTTATTGCTGTTAAATCTACCATTATGGTTTCTGTTGAGGTGGGAGCAGACTTCTGTCTGCACAATGGGGATATGGTGGCTAAAACTGCCAGTGGTTTCAACAGGACTAATGGAAAGCTATTTTGTTTAGTAGGAGACACCCTCCTAAAATGTAGCAGAATTGGCTCAGAAAAAGAAAATAGCTGCATTTAAAAGTTCAAATATAACAATGTTGTGTTTTTTTGTTTTGTTTTTGCTTATTAATTGATTTGATTGTTCAAAATACCATCTAGAAATAATGTAGTCTTAGTGGTTCTTTAAATGTCCACTTTAGTGGTTTTATAAAGGGCTATCTGAAGAGGAGTTGTTGTTGGTCAGTTAGTTCAGTTGTGTCTGACTTGCTATGACCCTCTGGACCACAGCATGCCAGGCCCATCTGGACTGGTTATATTCTAGAGCGCTTCAGCTAAAGACCTATTAGTGTTGGTAGGCCTATTTTGTGTTTTGGACATGTATCATTATGTCTTTGGTCGCTCTTGTCCATAAGGTTTTCTGGGGAAAAATACTGGTGTGGGGTGCCAGTTCCTTCTCCAATGGACCACGATTTGTCTGACCTCTCTGCTATGACCTGCCCATCTTGGGTGACTCTACATGGTATAGCTCACAGCTTAATTGAAGTACTCAAGCCCCTTCACCACGACAATGTAGCTATCCAGAATGGGTCTTATTCTTTAGTATATTATGTATCTTTAGTTTGTGTCGCTATATAAAGAAGCTGTGTTCTCTTATATTATCAGTACTTTAAACTAAATCTTATATTAAGTTTCCTTATCAATATACCTAAGGGTTATATAGCCCTAAGGATAAATAATATATATCCTTTCTCCACACATCACAATATAATACATGTCCCCATGGTATTAACTCATGAACATCCACTAAAAACATCTAAAAATGAACTTACCTGGTAATGACGGTCACTAATCTTGGCCGGTAACAGGTACCCAGGCGTCAAGATGCCACAGCATTCCCGGTCATGTTATTATTATAGGGCTGTGACCAGGGGTGTAGGAACCAAAATAATTCTGGGGGGGATATAACTCACTTGATACATAGAATACTTAACAGCTTCTATACGCATACATACACACAATGAGAAATCTGGGGGTGACTTGTCCCCCTCACCTTTTTTCTTTTAGTTCTAGTATATTTTTCTTTAATCACACTTTACTAGAATTTTGTATGGATAAGTGAGATGCTTTGTACAAAATATTTATTCTTTATTTTTTTTACTCCTCTGTTCATTTGTTATCATTAACATTCCTGAATTGACATATGTTTGTGGATTAAATTATTGATATCTATGTAATTAAGATAATCTGTAATAAACAATTGAATAGAAAAAATTGAAACAACAGCCCCTGCACGGCATTGATCTGGGAGGAGAGACTGTGATCTGCAGGGTGTGTTCAGAGCAGATGGCTGAGCATTGATTTTTACAGTGTCCTTGTAAGACCACGTGCTCAGCCGGTCACATCTGCACAAGGACTTGGGACATCACATCCATAATAGCAGCAGTGGGCAGCGGAGCTTGCAATTAACGGGACACATTCACCACAGTGTATTTAAACAGGAAATTCATTTATCACTACTGTTCTATGTCATCAAAACGAGTGCTGAAAACCATGTAAAAAAGGTCTAGATTTTTTTAAATTGAGGCATATTTCACAGTTTTATATTGCCCAGTTAATCCTCAAACTGTTCTAATGGCTGTTGTGAGCTTGATTCACTGGGCAGGTTCTGCAAGGTCCAGGTTTGGGTAGACAAGTACACACTCACATGGCAATACAAAAAGTGTCCGTTCATTAGTTTGTGTTATTTAGACATTCTAACCCCAAAGGGGGATCCCTGGTGGTCCAGTTCACCCCTGCAACCTGGATTCACTTCCAGTCAGGTCAGGGAACCAAGAGGTCACACCACCCTGACGCAATGCAGGGTTGGGCCTGGTCAGTACTTGGATGGGAGACCGCTTAGGAATACCAGGAGCTGTATTCTGTGGTCCACTGGAGAAGAAACTGGCAACCCACTCCAGTATCTCTGACATGAATACTAAGGGGATCAGCATGGCGTGTTGCAGTCCATGAGGACACAGAGAGATTTGGACACGACCGAACAACACAAACAAATAAAAACCCCAAAGGAAAAATATGTAAATGTATATTGTCATAGGAAAGAAAATCATAAGTATTTAGAGGATACAGATATTTATGGGCCCTTCAAGACCTGGGAGTGTGTTTCCATAAACTCAATAAATCCTACAGTACAGCATAACCTACAATGAATAAACAGTTTGAGTGCTGTAAGATCTAACACTGCAATATATAAAACAGTGAATACATTTCTACTTGTTTTTTACTGATCTACATGATGATGTACAGCAGTTAAATGCTGTTTAAAAGTATTGTTGACATTTAGCTGTTTGGAATTGTATTTACTACTAAACTTTTAATGGAAATGTTATTATCTGTGTCTGAGCACCTGCTCCTGATATGTTAGATCATTTGATCTTTTTTTTTCTTGATAACTACCCTTTTCTCCACACTCACATAAGCAGCCAGCTTGAAAATATAACTGCGTGCCTGCTCCTGTAAATATGTAAACACCCCTCTCACACACACAAATCTTCACCAGAGTATCCTGGATGACTCCAGAGTCCAGCAAATGTGTACAACTTTTTCTAATAAAAAAAATAGCTGTATTATATTTATCCTGCCTAATAATTCTCTTTGTTATACCATTTGTTTGACACACACACACATATATATATATTTTTCCATTAAATAGTGGTTGTTTAGTTTTACAACATTGTTGCAATTCTTAGCCCATGGTGCAAATTCACATAGGACTAAATTTAAGCCCATATAGCAACTCCATTTTATCATATATTCTCAGATAATAACGTTAATTTTAAAGCACACTTTTGAAGGCTAATAACTAAAACATGTTTTATCATCAAATGTCATCTGACACAGTCCTTTTATAAAAAGGGTCTTTGGGTAGATTCACCACCCCAGTGCCTTAGTCAGACTTAAAGTAGCCAGATGTACTAAAAGGTAAAGTGCTGGATAACTTCTCAATTCCTATGTTATTCTTTGAGTCATATGAATTAAAATTTGACTTTTCCAACAGTTATCCATTATGTTGCTCTTTGGTATACAGGTAGTCCCTGGGTTACAGACGACCCTACTTAAAGATGACTCGCACTTAAGAACGGGCTCCCAATGCTTTTTGTAGGAGTTTGTTTTTATGTTCTGTTTGAATTAAAAGAAAAAGCACAATAGTTTCTGTAACTTTGCTATTACAGTACATATGTATTATTATTATTATTATTAATAATATTAAGCATTATTAATACCACATATGAGCCATTATAGTATTATTGTTATTATTATTAATCAGAGATCCGGGTTACATACAAATCCAACCTAAAGATGTTCTCTGTATTTTGTCTGTAACCAGGGGCCGCCTGTATATGCTCCAGGTAATCAGGTTAGGATCAAATGAGCTATATAATCTGCTAATAACGATTAAAGGGACAGTGAACACAATTCTTTGTTTTCGGGCATTAAAAATGACACCGTTGTGTCTTTTAAGAAAACAATAATTGGAACTTACAGGGAGTACACAGAGCATTATTATGTCTAGGTATCCTTGGCAGATAAGTATGACTCATATATCTATATTACTGATCATTAGCTGACAGGGACAAAATTTCCAGATCAAGTAGATATTTGAATCAGTTTTTATGCTTTCACAGCATCATTTAAAAAAACAACAACACACAGTGGTACAATACCGTCTTTAAGATGCACAAAAGAAAATATGCGTTTAATGTCCCTTTAATATCAACTATTCCTACAGTGCATTTACTTGTCAGCCAGTGTAAGAACAACGCACATTAAGTCGTCTGCAAAAAGACTTCTTGACTGGGTTAATTTGGAGTCCCATGCTTCCGCTCTCAGAACAAAAAAAAACAGGGGTCAAAGGGCAACTGTGACAATATGTCACATAGAATCAGCCTTAAAAGCATCTGCCATCTCTTTCCTGCCTCAACCCTCCCACCCCCCAATTACAGTGCAGAGGTAGAGGGCAAGTACAGAAGGAGCCCTGAATGGGCTAGAATCGTACATCAGCACATTATTCTGCTGCTTGTAGCCTGTATTATTATCCGTTATTTGTAACGCACCAACATATTCCGTAGCGCTAGCCCTGTATTGTACTGGGAACCCAATGAGCACTGATTGAATGTATCTCTTAGCACTATGGAATATTTTGGCGCGTTACAAATAAATAATAATAATAATAATTTCTCTGTATACCTGGGATCCTATAACTGTCATATGTAACAGTTCTGTGTCTATATTTTATTGCCTGGAGATTCAGCATTGAGAAAGGTGTTAAAT
This sequence comes from Discoglossus pictus, assembly GCA_027410445.1. NCBI lineage: Eukaryota > Metazoa > Chordata > Amphibia > Anura > Alytidae > Discoglossus > Discoglossus pictus. The sequence continues at coordinate 99,644,210 of CM050167.1, forward strand.
GGCCAGTATGAAAATATATGGTTTGGAAGAACTACATTTTAAGTGTCAAAATAGTTTATTAATGGAAACAATATATACTACAGCCTTTCATTTATTAATTATGCTGCAGTGGAATCTTCCAATTTTAATTTCTGAGGTGGAAGGTAACTTTAAATTCTATATGCAAAATGGGAATGTGGCATCTAAAACTGCTAGTGGTTTCTACAGGACTGATGAAATGCTCACTTGTATAAAAAACACATGCAGATCAGAATACAAAGTGGAACCCTAAGGTACAGAATAAATCCATCTAAATGTTATAAAGGCTGTGAGATTTTTTTTATATATCATTCTGCCCAGTTATCAATTGTAGTTATTCAAAAGATAATATATAAAAAATGACCATTATGCTCTAAAGTTAGGAAATGGTTGGGAGGATTCTTTAGATCTGGTGATAAAGGATAAAACCATAAGAAAAGACTAACTTTCCTGAGACAGTGATACGTTAAACCTATAAACAGGAGTGTATTTCTGCGAGGCCCAGGCCTAGGGCAGCACATTATCAGGGGCAGCAGACTGCCTAAAGATGCATTGAAATATTTTTAAATATGCACAGAGATGCCGATATGGATATCTATATCTATCTATAAGTGTACCATTTTGCACTGAGGTCCAGCACTGAATTAAAGGATAAATCCTGCTCCCCCCTCTGGTCAAATTCAAGAGCTACTAAATAGGTTGTTAGGGTTGTGATAGCTTGTTTGATCAGGAACAAAACCTATTGCAGCCCCAGAAAACTACTTTGTATCCCCTGGGAAGCTTAGTGGATTTTGTACACTGTCTTATTAGGCACCCCGACTTTAGCGCGCGGTCCAAATGCACGCCGATCACAGCTGTCCGACATCACCGCGCTGACATGAGCGCGCTGTGAAGAAGTGACTGTCAAATTCGCGACGTTAGAATCCCCTCTAACCCTAATCCTTCAACCTCTAAGCCTAACCCTGACTCTTAGACCCCAGGCCTAACCCTAACCTTTCAATCTGCACGCCTAACCCTAACCCTTAGACCCCCAAGCCTAACCCTAACCCTTTAACATGTAAGCCTAACCCTAACCCTTAACCCAAAGACCCCTAACCCTAAAACTTTACCTGAGCTCCTGCGTGCAGATGTCGGGCGCGCTATTGTCGGGCTCACTTTTGTGTTTGCACGCATTCGTCGGCTTGCATTTGTCGGCGCTCGCTTGACGCACGCTCGTAAGCCGCGCTACTGTCAGTGTGTGGCTGATTTTCTGATAGCTCGTAAAAGTGTGTGTTTTAAGGATTTTGTCACTTTATAGGACGGAGATAGCAAAACTGCACAGGAGGAAGACACAGGGTTAGATAGGAATATCAGGTACCAGTGAGAGTAGGGGACACATAACCTGAAGAGCTTACAGTCTAATAGCCTTGGGTGAGAACTTAGATATTGTGCCCCATATACGTTATAAGTACAGAAAAATGGCACACCTGCTTGGAAAGACTATCTAGAATTTCAGTGTGTGGTTAAAGTCAAGGTCAAGTTTTATTTTATTGTAAGTAAAAATACGGATATACCATAATCATAAGATACCAGTACTATGCTGCGCTATATATCAGTAACAAAAAGTAACAAAAGTAAAGGTAAGCTGTAAAATAAGGGTAGAAAAAGTATTTGCATTATGCTAAACAATTTTGTTCTGTGTCTTCATCTTTACAATATATATCACATTTATATTCGGCTTTGGGACAGTAACTTGCGGGCTTGAGCAATTGAATAGCTCCGGAATCGGAAACGAACGGGAGCCCGCAACACACTCGCAGACATACGGCCTACAACGATCGAGTTGCGGGCTTGCAATTGAATTGGGCACATTGTTAGTAGTGTTTAGTAGTATTGTTGGTTTGGCAATAGTGACAAACTGCAGTGGTCCTTTAAGATCCCTGGGCGACTGCCCACTTCACCCATAATTGAAAAGTACATGGGGAAGGGAAAGAGCTTGGTAAAGATCCATTGTAAAACATCTATTTAAAATAGCAAAATACTGTTCATTAACTGCACAATAAATGTACATTGGGCTTTAATACCCAGAATATCTCTATGGACCATTAGCTAAGATAAGCTCTACATGCCCAGCTCTCTAACACAATACATTACAGGAGTCGGGAGGCTCTGGAGGTCCGGTGTACATGCTTGTCAGCAATGTGAATAATAAATGCTATGCACATGTGTGTGCGGAAATGAAGATGCTAAATGTTCTGCAGAGTGGGGAGTGTTTGATGTTCTGCGTGCTGACTCAGCAGGACTGATCGTGCTGAAAGCCCTTCATGCATGGACTTGAGCGTCATGGATCCTAAGTGCTCTCGAGTATTAAAGGAGACTGCTGTGTTTATTTGTTTCCTATATAGTCTTTTGAATAACTAAGCTTGATAATGAGCAAAATGTTTTTAGAAAGCAATAGATAAATAAACACAACATATATTTTTATATTATTAGCTTTTCATGCAATTATTATTTACTGTGTGATTCCATTTTCTATTCTGGGCTAGTTCTGTAAGCTACTTTCTCATAAAGTAATGTCCTTTTAAACTAATGCGATTTCTGCTAGGCCTGGCAGTTTTTGCTGCCACATTCCGCTGCCATGTGCAGATAAAAGCTTCCTGAGGAATTTGACCAGCAGAACGGAAAATAATAAATTCCATAGCACAGCATAATTACATATAAAACTAACAAGTAGAATGTTGTAATATAGTTTTTACATTCAACAAAAACATTTAACCTGTTTTTAAGTGTAATTCTTCCAGCATCATGGACACTAGTAGTACTAAGGATGCTAAGTTCTTGGCAGTAAATACTCTGCAGTCCTGCAAATGCTAAAACTTTGTAATTGTGTGCTGCGTTAAAGCTAATGTTAGATACTCTGCATTCATGCTCTGCAGTATTGGGAATGCCATAGGTTCTGCATTAATACTTGGCAGAAGCATGGATGCCAGACGTTCTGCATAACAATAAGTGCTCGGTGTTGTGCAGTATTGAAGATGCTCTGCACTCATGCTGTGCAATACTGGAGATTGTATATAATCTGCATTTCTATCTACAGTACTATGGATACTGCATAATATGTAATGCTGGGGTGTGAAATGCTCTGATATTATATTCTCCAATATGAGTTGACTTCAGATAAGAACTAAAAGGGACATCTAGTCTGCCCATTCTATCTACCAAAAAAAAACTTTAATCAAAACTTGGTATAACCTCATGCTTATCCCAGTCATGTGTGGGAATGATTTTATGCTGATTAAATACCTCCTGCTTAGAGGTAGAAGCATGTGAGTGCGCCTTCTTATGATCTCATTTTATTTTGATATATAGCTTCATTGCATATTTCATTGAGCTTTAATGTAATTACATATGGTCAAGTATAACACTTTGTCAACTTTTTTATTATATGATATTTTGAATATACCAATTGATCTGCTGTGCGCTTCTTTGTTCTCTTTCCTTTTATCCCAGCCATACTTGAATTCCTTAACTTAACACATCCAGCGGAAGGCTGTTTTACTACTCGTTCTGCATAGTATCTTCCATCTTTCAACTTCAAGTCATGCCCTCTTGTTCTTGCATACCTCATTTTCTTCAAGATAACCTCCTAAACTTTATTAAATCCTTTGACATATTTGAAGGTTTCTATCATATCTCTTTTCAGTCCTCTAAGCTATTCATATTCAGGTCATAAAGTCTTTCCATGTAAATGTTGTCTTTTAGGCCATGGACCAGTTTAGATGCCTTTCCTTGTATATGTCCTTTTAAAGACATAGTTTCCAGACACAGGTTAGTAGATGAGTCCAGCTAGGCATCCATATAGCTTAGCGGCATTAGTACCTCTTTCTTTGGAAACATAGATAGTCAGCACGCGTACTTTACACTTGTGGCGATGTTAAACACCCAGCAAGCACTCAGCTCTTTGTTCACTAATTAATATTGCAATCTCAGAAATGGGGAGGAGGTTCTGGACCCTCGAGACACAGGTGGATAATTTCTTAAATTCAATAAATAAAAAGCCTGTGATCCCTCAGGAGTGAGTGAGATCAGACACCACCTTCTAGCAGTTGGGGGTTAATGCTTTTATGTGATAAATCACAAGTGTCTAATCCCACAAAGCTTTAAATGATGTCACAGAGCTCCAAGATAAATTAACTCATTCAGTCGTGGAACTTCTAATTTATTGTAGGATTAGGGGACATCATCCATATTACTTATCAATGCTCCTATTGTGCTCAAAATTAATCCTTCCATAACCTCAAATTCTACAGTAGCCATTAACATACCTGGTCCTGTTCACTCAGCATGCAATCATGTTTGACAAGAAATTGATCACTGATATTAAGGTCTAACAATTTCTACTTCCTATGACTTTTCCTATTGCTCTATGTGTCCCTTCTGTTGCTCATTATGACCCCTCCCTATAACTCCTCAAATTGCTCTCACTATAATTCTTCCTATTGTTCCATCCTTTTTCTTTATGATGTATAATCTCCCATGATTTCCCGTCACTCCCTGCACACAAAAAAGGAGGTGTGAGGATGAAGGATATTAAAGGGAGATGCAAAGAGGAGAAATAGATGTGAAGAGGAAAGGCAGAGGTAAGATGCATAGAAAAAAAGTGGATGAGAGATATGACAAGGATATATGTAAGAGAGATATGAACAAAATATATATGTCTATAAGACAAGCTTATAAGGAAATCATGTATGACTTATATATGTATACAGTCATCACTTTGAGAGTTAATGTTCATTAATTCAAAAACCCCAATAAAAGTTTGGCAGAGCTGTGCTCTGGGTGTGGCACATACAGCAGTATAAGATGCTTACATCCTTCCTTCTCCTCTCTGCAGTGCCCCCTCCTCCCTCTGACTTTATCCCACACCCTCTGTCCTTGGGCTATTACCCCGAAGGCAGCAAATGCGTTATCATGACATACTGACAAATGCAGCTTGCAGTGTATAGCATTTATAGGAACCTGCTGAATGTGGGAAGAATACACGGACTGGAGTCAATCATGTGTAAGATCGTGTCCATCGATTCACACAAGTGACAGAGCTATCTGCATCTCTGCTTGTCATGTTATCTCTCTATCCAATATAACCTTCACATCTTCCCTTCACCTCTCTTCTCATCATTCTGCCTTCATCTCTCCTCCCCACCCTGCTCCTTATCTCCCTTACAATTCTCTTCTTCTCATCAGCCATTCACACCCCAATCATATATGCTTTTTTTCACCTTTTCTCCACCTATGTTTTTTCTTTTGCCTCCACCTCTCACCATCACATCTCCTTTCCACTTCTTATTATCGCCCTTCCATATTACCTCTCCTCATCTTTCTACTTCCTCATCTATCTCCCCTCTTACCATCTCAACTAATCTATCCACCATATCACCTCTTCACATCTCCTCATGTCCCGTCCATCTCACCTCTTCACATCTGTCCTCTACCTCTTTTCATTACACTTCCATCACTCCTCATCTCCCCCCTCTTCTTCTAATTTCTCACATATCATCCCTCTTCCCATCCCCCTCCCACATCTTCTCATCTACCCTCCATCTTTCCTCATCCCCTCCATTTATTTCCTTCAGGGCTCCCCTTTATCTCTATTCATCTTCTCTCCACATTTCCCCTTCTAATTTCTCATCTATCTTTCCTCTTCCCATCTCTCCTCCAATTCTCAACATCTCCCATCAACCTCTCCTTTTCACATCTACCCCCATCTCCTCTCTGTCTATCTTCACAACATCACTCAATAAAACAACATCATTGCATTGTTCCACTCCCATTGTCCAAATGTCTCTCCTCTGTCCTACTCTCATCTAATTCCCCTCTTCTCACCTGCACTTCTTCTTTCCATCTCTGAGCACTCCTGTGCTCATCTCCACCTCACTGCTTCCAATCTCCTCAGCACCTCTCCATCTCTCCTCAACCTTTCCTCCTTACATATTCCAACCCTCGTGCTTCACATTCTCCTTCACACCTTCCCTACCTCGTATTTGCTTGCCCATCTCATAATTTCCCCATCGATTTCACTAATCTACTGCATTTTTTGCAATGTACTTCCTCTTATTCTTGCATTCTCTCCAGAACCTTCTTAAATCCTTTGACATATTTGCAGGTTTCTATCATTATCTCCCCTCTCCATTCTGTCCTATAAGCCAGTGTTTTTAAACATCTGGTACCGGGACCATTGCCAGTCCTTGAGACCTTCTGTGATGGTCCACAGACAAAGAGGGATGAGGAGAGACTAACATTTTAATTTATGTTACTACCACTATTCATATTTATAGGTAGATTATAGAGGAATATATCTGTATTTAAAGGGACATGGAACACAATTCTTGTATTCATTTGTTTAGAGTACACTTTAAATATTAACAGAGTTGTGTTTTGCATGAAAAACAATTACCGTACGTAAAACCTATTTAAAGTTAATTGAAAGTAACAGGAAATCCATAGAACATACGTATATCTGTAGATTTAATTGGCACACAATTATGACTCATACATCCATATTACTGCTCATTGGCTGGTAGGGGCAAGACCGCAACCCAGTTAAACATTTGAATCATTTTGTTTTCTACTTTAAGAGTATCATTTGAAAAAAGAAAACACACAGAGGTACATTATCAGATAACCTGTTTCAGATGGAATGAATAACCAAATAATTTCCATGTCCCTTTAAAATGCACTCTATTCAGATCACTGCAAAAAGTAAATAATGAAAAGGTGGTCGTCATGAGCATTGGAAGATAAGCAACCAGTGTCTAGAGTTGAGAACCACCAATCAAAGCTATAGGTTACAGGTCATGAATTATTTCCTTATACGCTTTGGCTTTTATATAAATGTCTTTTCCACACATGCATATCTCTATTACACATCTCCTCATCATATCTCCCATCCACTTTTTTCTATGCATCTTTTCTGTGTCCTTTCTCTTCACACCGACTGTATTTCTCCTCTTTGTATCTCCCTATAATATATTTCATCATCACACCTCCTTTTTTTTGCTTCATTCTTCCTGTTCTCTTCACATTTCCACTTGACCATGAAGCAGAGAACCATAAATACCACTCAATACATACATGCCAATAATGAATACTCAACAAATGGGGTGGGAAATTGACATAGACATATTTTAAAATAGATTTCCGTCCAAAGGAAACTGGTCATGTCTCAAGGCCAATATTATGCATAAATCATCTTTAATAAGTGCTCATGGCCAAACTGAGTCAAATGGTCTGCAAATATCACCCAGACTTAATTATATGCAGTTGCCCCCAGACCCATCAGAAACATCAGCCAAACATTACTTAACCATCTCTTCCGACAATGTGACAAATTAACATGAGGGCAAATTTATAAACGGGATTTATCAAATTCTGGCTAAGTTGCTGCAAGCATTGTGTGTATATATGGCATATATGTCAGACTGTATGTGCACTGTAAAGTATCTATGCTGTGCTGTGTATATGCTGTATGGTTGTAGCTATACACTATTATTTAGTATATGTACGCAATGCTTCTACAGGTAACGAGTTAAAGCTATATTATCCATCCGACTATACAGCTGGACTTGTCAAACATCTCCAAATATGTTGGCCCTGCATCCTCAGCTTTTTTACCCATTGCCTACTCTAGGGCCTGTCCAAGCAGGGCCAGATAAATATATATAGGAACCATGGATTTGGCTTTAGATATTGCACTCATTAAATAGAAGTGCAGAGATATGGAACACTTGCTTTGGTTGCTTGGTAAAACTATATAGCCTACCAGTATGGTTAAATTCAAGGCCAAGGCAAAATGTAGTTACTATAATCATAATATAGCAGTACCATGCTAGGCTACTGGACAGGGTGCTCGGTCTTGATTTCAGGTGCATGTTCTATGGAAATGTTTATGTCCTTGATGGCGCCCACCATAAATTGGTGCCCTGGGTCACTGTCCACTTTACATATAAGATATACCCTATCCCTATTGTGTTCTTTTATTTGCAATTTACATAGGTAGACCCCTTCATCCATTTTGTGTAACCAGAAAAATACAGTGCCTTGCAAAAGTATTCACTCCCCTTGGCATGTTTAGTGTTTTATTGCCTCACAACCTGGAATTAACATGGATTGTTTGAGGATTTGCATCATTTCATTTACAGAACATGCCCACAACTTTGAAGATGTTTTATTTTTATTGTAAAGCAAACCACAAATAGGACAAAATAACAGTAAAAGTCAATGTGCATAACTATTCACCCCCATAAAGTCAATACTTAGTAGAGTCACCCTTTGCGGCAATCACAGCTCCAAGTCGCTTTGGATAAGTCTCTATGAGCTTGCCACATCTTACCACTGGGATTTTTGCCCATTTCTTCTTGCAAAACTGCTCCAGCTCCTTCAAGTTGGATGGTTTTCTCTTGTGAACAGCAATATTTAAGTCTGACCACAGATTTTCTATTAGATTGAGGTCTTGGCTTTGACTAGGCCATTCCAACACATTTACATGTTTCCCCTTAAACCACTCAAGTGTTGCTTTAGCAGTGTGTTTGGGGTCATTGTCCTGCTGGAAGTTGAACCTCCGTCCTAGCCTCAAATCACGCACAGAGTGGTACAGGTTTTGATCAAGAATATCCCTGTATTGCCGGTGTTGCAGCCTCTGGGGCCTTATGACAGATCATGTGACACTTAGATTACACACAGGTGGACATCATGTCACTAATTATGTGACTTCTGAAGGTAATTGGTTGCACCAGAGCTTTTTATGGGCTTCATAACAAAGGGGGTGAATACACACGCACATGCAAATTTTCGGTTTTCTATTTCTAAAAAATATTTTTATGTATATATTTTTCCCATTTCACTTCACCAACTTAGACTATTGTGTTATGATCCATCACATAAAATTCAGATTAACAAAACATTGAACTTAAGGCTGTAATGTACCAAAATAGGTAAAAAGTCAAGGTGGTTAATACTCTTGCAAGGCACTGTTTATCCCAAAAGGTGTATTTCTGTGTAAACCCTGTGAGGAACTTCAAAGTGTTTTGGAGAAGAATTATGAGATGCGGGGTAGTTCAAGGTCCTTGGTCTTATATTTAGCTGACTCTAAATTATATCTTGATCCCATTTTAGGGCTCAAGGAGTGTGTTTCCCATTCCAGAGGAAACATTTTGGAGTCATAGTGTTCCTACCAATATTTTTGGTTTCAGAAAATATGGAATTATTTCTGAAAAGCGAGCAAGGGTTGTGGGCTTCCACAAGAGCCATTTTGGAGCCATTGGGTTCCTGCTAACATGGTTGGAGCCCACAATAAGTTCTGAGATTGAATTTGTTTTGCACTATTGTAGCCTATTCCATTTACCCATCCAGTAGGACTATGTTTTGCACTATTGTAGCCTATTTAATTTACCCATACAGTAGGACTATGTTTTGCACTATTGTAGCCTATTCCATTTACCCATACAGTAGGACCCTCTAAGTAGTCCCATCACTCACAAGTCTAGAATCCCCAGAATCTCCTGGCTTTATTTCTTGATATAATTTATCTAGTCATTTTGTGATGCTTTAGATTACCTATTTTTGCTCACTGTATCTAAAGGGATTATTTGGGAAAGAGGAACTATGGAATTCAATTGTGTGGGTTAAATATTAGTTAAGTTCCTCTGATTGCCCATCATTTAATAATATAATTTATATATAAGCAATAAAGGGCCACTGTGATCCTATATTTAAAATTCACTATTTTGAGTAACTGCTCCTGATAATGGGATTATTGTTTTCATAAAATAACCACATGATAAAAACCTTGAATTGTGATATCTGATGATTAACTTCCTGAGGTCGGAGAAGGCTTTGCATATAGATGGAAGTTTCCATCTGCACAAAGCAAAAAGTGGCAGAAAATGGAACCCTGTAGTGAAGAGTAATTGTACATATAAGCGAGATATTAAAAGGCTATGTTCATTTATTTATTTTGCGTTGTAAAAACATATTTTCATTATCAGTGTAACAAATCCATATTGAGAAAATCTCACCACAGTGGTGCTTTCAAATATTCAAGAACATAGTTTACAGTAGATGTCTCTTAAAGCCATGGCACACCCATCCTATGGAGTTGTCTGATGAAAACATTGATTTATGGCTGCCCAACACATCAAGTGTCTGATAACAGATATTTATTGATGCTATCTATCTATCTATCTATCTTTCTATCTATCTTTCTATCTATCTCTCAATCTATTAATCAATCTATATACTAATTTATCTAATTATATGTATGTCATTTCCTGCCCACAGAAATCCATATTTAATCCATGCTCTGCATACAGATGGACATGCATGTATCGCTCTGCATACAAATGTATGTGAGCATGCTCTGCACATAGAATGTATAGTTTTACTGCAGTACATACAGTTACATGTATATACTGTATGTCATACAACAGGAAAGAGAAAGGTGTACAGGGAGAGAGAGAGAGAGAGAGTGTGCAAGACAAGAGTGAAGGAGTTAGAAGTCTAGAGTCCCTTAAGGGTGAGACAGAGAACAATTAAAGTTAAGGGGCCACTGTAATTTCAGACAAGAAAACACATGCTTCTGAAATATGTAACAAACTATCAGCATTAGTAGGTATGCAAATCATGGGTAGGTTCCCTGGTGGTCCAGTGGTTAGGATTCAGTGATTTCACCAATACGACCTGGGTTTAATTCCATTGAGGGAACCAAGAGTTGACACCATCCTGAAGCCATGCAGGGTTGGGCCTGGTCAGTACTTGCATGGGAGACCACCTAGGAATATCAGGAGCTGTATTCTGTGGCCCAGTGGGGAAGGAACTGGCAACCCACTCCAGTATCTCTGCCATGAATACCAAGTGGATCAGCATTGTGTGTTGCGGTCCATGAGGCCACAGAGACCCGGACACGACTGAACAACGCAAACACAAAAACAAACCGTGAGTATAAATGCCTTTTAAAGAGAAAGTTATATGTAGCTGACTCTCAATTCTATCTTGGATTGCTAGTTTACTTATGCTTCTTTGTCTTACTCTTATACTGATTTATATTGTCTTATCTGAATCCACAGCTCCTTCCATTGCTCATAGGCATCTAATCATGCTGGGAACAAAGACAGAATATGTGCTATCATCAAGGCAAAACTGAACAGACTTTTTTTAAAAAGAGACAGTTCAGGGTATGGAATGGGGAGACGGAGAAAAGAGAATGAGTTAAGAGACAGTTCAAGCTAAGAAGGAGAAGTCGATAATGCAAGGGTGAAATGGAGAGAGAGAACAAAGGTAAGAGGTTGAGAGAGTGCAGAATTATGTAGGGAAAAAAATACATTTAGAAGAGATTAAGGGAGTGCAGAGTAAGAAAGACAACAGATTAATATAGGTAAGAAATGGAAAGAGGTTAAAGAAAGTGTAAGATATAAAGGGGGAAGCACAGAGTGCAGGAAAAAGATGTTCAGGGTAAGAAAGGGGCATACAGAAAGGAGAGGAAAGAGATTGATGTACAGCTCAAGGTAAGAAAGAAGGTTAAAAAAGTCTGAGAGGTTGTGTAGGGTAAGAATACAGTACAGGGGGTATAGGAAAGAGGTTTATAGAGTGCGAGGCAAGAAAGGGAGATGGCTGGAGAAGGAGACTGAGAGAGAGTGCTGGATATCAAAAGGGGAGACAGTGGGTGAAAGGGGAAAAAAAAGGGAAAAGAAAGTGCAAGAAAAATAGATTGATAGTCAGTGCAAGGTAAGAAAGGAAAAAGCAGCGAGAAGGAAAAGAAACTGAGAGACAGAGCAGAATTATATTGGGAAGGATCAGATAGCAGGGTAAAGTGGCTGAGAGACAGAGAGTAGAGGAAAGAGGTTGATGCAGGTCTGCATAATGGAGCCAATAGAGAGAGCAGGAGAAAAAGTAGAGACAGCATGAGAAGCAATTGGGAAAAAGAGTGCAGTGGGCCAGAGAAGACAGAGGAAACGCCTGTGTTGTTGTGTCTAGGTGTCTCCGCCATGTCACCTCAGCATACACCTGTGGATTTAGTATTCTGCATTAGTTCTCACCTCACCCGCCAGCTTCTCTATTTATTCACTGAGTGAGAATCCAGAAGATTTGGGATTCTGAGGATGTGTGAGCATGTTTAACTATTTAGTGTCTGGTTATACAGACTCTGCCAAAACCTGCCGACCTTGGAGATCACACGTCAATGGTACCAAAAGAAATAAAGCTGAAATGCACAGAACCTTGTGATGTAGTGAAAGCATGTGTCAAATAGGCAACTAACATGTATTTAAAGGGATTTGTCAAAATGATTGGTCAGTTTGTTATTTGATGCCTACCCACTTCTCTTGTAGAAACAAGCAGCTTGTATTTATTGTTTACAATTATATTTTTATGTATTAATTTATTATACTGGGCATGACTAGATATATGATATAGATATGTATCTCTTACATCCCAACATGACTGTTCCCTTCCCTCAAATCTTCTTCCATTCGTTTCACTTCCTTTTATTCTTTTTTTTGTTCCATGTTCTCCTCTGCACTATGTTCTTCTGATCACTCCACCCTCTTCTCCACTACCCCTGCCCTCAATCACTTTCCTTGTTACCTCTCCATAATTTTCCCCTGCACTTCCTCTACTGACTTCCCTGCCCCTCCATTCTCTTCTACTTCCTTCCCTACTGCCTCCATCACCCCATTCCCCTCCCCTCAATTCTCTTCCTCTGCGCAACCTTCTCCCCCTTTCACTCTGTTCCCCTGCTTTCTCCTCCAAATGTTTGCCTTTGCTTCTTAACTTTCTCCCTCTGCTTTTCCCTGTATTGCCTTGCTCTGTTCTTGATTCTCTTCCACTCCCCTCCACTATCTTCCTCTATGATCTCCTATCCATTCCCTTGTTTGCTCTCCCCCTCACTATATTCCACTGTTCTCTCATTCTCTGCACTCTACTTTCTTCATCTGCCCTCCTCTTTCCCTGCTCCACTCTCGTCCCCTGCCCTACCCTTTAGTCTTCTCCCTCTTCTATGCCCTAGCGTTATCTCTGAGTTCTCTATCCCTGCTCTCTTTGCCCGCCCTGTATTCTCTTCCCTCCACTCTGTGCTCTCTCGGCTTGCTCGCCCCTCCACCTTGTATATCCTCCTTCTCTATCTATTCTCCTCATCCAGCATTTTCTCACAGGGACCTTGTGAAGGTCAGAATAAATTGACCAGCCTTTATGTCAGATAACATTTCCTTTTACCAGTTTCAAGTCTTCGAACCACAGGCTCTTTAGAATGACTTCTGGTTCATTGAGGTCTTAATAAAGAGGGTTGTAAAGATAGAGAGAGCGAGAACAAGAGGGAGGAGGAAAGGAAGATAGAGTGAATAGAGAGCAGAGGGATAGTGAGAGCTTGGTGGAAGCATATGAAAGAAAAGAGATCGGTAAATATATGTAATGTATAGCAAAGTGTTATAGGGAAAACACCTTATAACTTAACCTCTTCAGAAAATACTTATGTCAACTTTTAAGTACTAGTGATCCAAACTGCACCTCTCTCTGTTTTAATTTTACCCCATTTCCTATCAATGAAAACCTCTCTCACCTTTCATGTGCGTGGACTTATCACACCTATGGACTTCTTATCTCTCATCACTAATGTACCATGTCCTTGGACACCACTACTCACCCATTACCATTATTTATTGAACTCCCAGGACCCTGAACCTCACGACTTGCTCCTACTACACATACCTCCCTACTAATCACTAAATTGCCAGATCTATTTACCCCACTACTCGCCTCTCCCAACTACTCACTACTGCTCACTCATCTACCTCACCTGTGGACACAACTACTCCCTCATGCCAGCTACTTTCTCAAATCCGAGCCCCACTACTCACTTCTTCCCATTTGTCTCTCGTCTCTCAGACCCCTGACCTAACTACTCACCACTGCCCATTCCTCATTTATTTACTAAACCCCTAGACTCCATTTCTCACCCCGTGCCTACTCATATCTAATTTACCACACTGTTAGATATCTCTGCTTAGCCCTCCTAACTCATTCTCACACTATTATATATAGAAAAATAAAAGTGAATGATGATACTGTTCTAGTCTATGTTGGTGGCCTGATATGTATTAATTCCTTGATTACCGAGATTGATATAACACGGAAATGAAACGTGAAAAAAATCATTTTCTTTTGCCCACTTGCAAGCTTGAGACTAATGTGCAATTAATTTTAATGTGTTTCATCGCTTTCCCCGTCTTTTAAAGTGCAGTATTGATTTTTTATTTGTATTTACAGTGCTACAAACAGGAGTTTAACCCACTTGCGGTCCCTATCTGGTACTCGTAGAAATTTTTGCTACATTTGACATTTACGGGTTTGAAAACGATTATGGGCTTGAGGACTTGTAGCAATTGAATAGCGATTTGCAATTGTAACATTTACGGGCTTGAAAGATCAAAGGCTTAGCTGGGTCAGAGTCACGAATTTAACAAGAACAGGGATTTTCAGCCTGTAACCCGCAGATCGTTTGCTGGTAGCGAAAAGACGCCAATTAAATAGCAAATGTGTTTACGTGCTACATTACGGGTTCCAGTAAACAACAATTGCTCAATTGAATAGGGGCCCAAGTCCGGTTTTGCTTTCTGCATTTCAAACTTTCAGAAGAAATAGTCAAAATATTATAGCCTCTTAAGTACTTTAATGGCAGCAGGCATGTACTGGGAGCAGGAGGATTCTTGCATATGGATATGTCTATTCAGTTATATTGTATAGATATGTTATTGCCATGTTATAAAAGGACAGGAAAAAGGGCAAGTCCCAGTAGGATAATTCTCCTCTTCAGACTTTAAGCGAACTAGATATCCAAGATGGAAGCTTAGATGGTACCAGTAGAGTCAACCAAATGTAAAATAATAGCATGGCTGCTAATGTAGTTTGTTACATACTTCAGAAACGTGGTTTACTCAAGACACGCATGTCATTTAATGATGCACGTTGATTAATTGTACCTCCTGCAATTGTTATGTTAGAGACGTGTCAAATATGCTCATGATCCACAGCCCATGAGCACAGGTCGTACAGAATTTGCACTCTTCAATTAACATCAATTGATTTTGCTCTGTAGGTTCAGCAATTTGCTGTACAACTGAAATCAATTGAGTTTATGGCCAATCTGCAGATGTGAAGACTGACATACCTGCACTCTGCAAATAATTGTGGCTTTATTTGCTTATATCGTTTTTTCGTCTGGATTCACTAAATGGTAAGATGATGTCAAAGCAATTATAATAAGGACATGCAAATGTTACCATGACCTCACCTGCATTGTATAGTAATAACAGGCCCCTACCCCTGCACATGGTCAAAAGAACACAGTTATAATGAAAACTGCAGACATACAGCCTTATTAAATTGCGATTTGTCCAATTGAATAGGGCTCTATATAAGCACAGAGCATATTTTTCTTTACAGAAGTTTTTAATTAGTGAACATCTATCCAAAAGCAAGGTCTTCACTAACTAAAAGCTTCTGTAAAGAAAATATGCTATGGGCTTATATAGAGCCCTATTCAATTGGCCAAATAGCAATTTAATAAGGCTGATATTCAGTAAATACCCCTTGCATACATGCAGGCTTTGCCAAAGTATACTTTTTATGTTCAAGCAGACGATTTATGTATGTATGTATATATAATATATATATACCCACACACAGCCTTTTATATAGTTGATCCAAACTTTATAAAAGGAAGCACCAAAAATCAGAACAGACCAAAAAATCCAAAAGATGGTCAAATCATATTTTGCAACATTAGTGTATTTAGATTTTATGCAGCCCTCAAATTTTTTTAATGCAGCCCCACTTACTGCCCCTCCATTTCCTTATCTATGTCCAAAATCATAGGTAAATGTGTGTTTATGTGTATATATGGTATGTCAGAAAGTGTCAGGTATATTTACAGACAGAAATATCGCTGCATATACACATTTCAAGTTTGTTTGTACTGCATTGCATCTTCAGGCAACCTGCTGCCCCTGGGCCATAAGCAGAAACACATCCCTGTTTTGAAACTTAATCTATTTGTCTTAATTTTTAGGCATTCTAAACCCAAAAGGAAAAAAGAAATATTCTTGCAATGAATAGAATATGAGCATTTAGAGGGAGTCTGTGCTTTAGGGTCCTGTCAGGACCTAATAGTTTGTTCCATAAACTCTATATATCCTGTGGTGCAGCTGGACTATTGATGACTCGTGATAAATAAACAGTTTGAGTGCTGTCAAAGGCAACACTGCTGTATTTAAAACAAGTACAAAACAGGGAAAACAGCTTCAAATTAAAAGGTTTTTAATACCATTTCTACTTGGTTCTGATGGCTCTACATGATGGTGAATTCAGAACCTTTTTATATTCATCAGCTGGACCAAACCAACACTATATCTAGGCATGTGACAGCATAATTCAGATGGTGAGTTATGGATTCAGGAACAATAACCAGACAATAGTGATCACTGTGTATGTTACTGTATCTGTACTTAGATAAAGAAATGAATGAAACGCCCTGAGGGAAATCACAGTTTATTCGTACAAACATAGATTCTGAGCACAGATACCCATCAATAGCTTATTATCCTAAAATGACTATTTTTTGCTAATCCTCACAGTAACCTAATGCATGGTTGAGGTGTTTGTAATGCATTATTTATTGTAGTTGTCTGTACCACTTCTGCTGGATGGTTGTGCCACCTATCTACCTTTCTGTAAACAGGTGCTTTTGCAGTTTATCACTGAATCTTTCACATTCCAACTTCAAATAATGACTTCTGTAGCAATAGGTGGTTCTACTGCCAGTGCAAAAGGTGCAAAGCACCAGGGCCAACAACAGATTGCAACTGGTAACTGCCTGAAATAAAGGGGTTTTTTGATTTGTTAGTTGGAGAGAAAGGTGGTCTGAGGCCCAAATGGTGGTTTTGATGAGCTATGCATAATTGTAGCATTTTTTATTGACACATACAGACCCCTTTCATGTATAGAGATGTTGCAAAGGGGCCCCCAAATTATTTAGCAATGGGGCCCTGGATCTATCCTGTTATGTTGTCGGGACAGGTCTGCGGCTGCAATACGTCCTCCAACCTCTAGATGGTGCTGCTGATATTTTGCAGCGCTGCTGATATTTTGCAGTGCTGCCGATATGTGAGAGAAGTTCTAAGCTTATAATGTTAGCCTAACCCTTGAACTAACCCTCACCCTAACCCTAACCCTCACCCTAACAGTTTACCTAAGCCGTGACTCTATGATATGGCACCGGAATATCAGCAGCGCCATCTAGCGGATGCTCACCGCCCCTGCTGCTGCCTTGTGCTGCGCCAGCATAAAGGGATAGGACCGGGCCCTCAGTTCAGGAGCTCTGCCCACACTCTTGTTCTTGTATTTTCTGAAAGCTGCTTCCTTCTTGTGGATTCATATTTCTTTGGCATAAGATTTACATTTGATTACACTCTTTAGGCCTTATTATTTAATATTGATAGTAAGTTTTTAGATTTTAATAATAAGCCAACAGACTGGCAGTCACTTGGCTTCAGGAATCAGGATATAGCAAATGACCCAAACATTCAAGTTATCAAAAGTACACATATCAATATTTATAATTGCAGTTGGATGTTACTAAATATTTTGAGCAGAACTGTTAGGTAAATAAACTTGAAAGTTAGGTATTTAAAAAAAAAACATTATCTGGAAATAAATAAATGAATAATGACAGAATCTTAAACACTTCTGTGATTATGCTGGAAAGGCACACATATGCCTATGTAGTGTATATACTGAGAAATACATAAACATATGCACTGGACACAAATATATAAGGAAACAGACACAAATATACAGTATATCCATAAATAAATAAATATACACAGCCTTATTCGGCCAATTGAATAGGGCTCTATAAAAGTACAGAGCATATATTTTGTTACAGAAGTTTTTAGTTAGTGAACTTCTATCCAAAAGCAATGTCTTCACTAACTAAAAGCTTATGTAAAAAATATGCTGTGTGCTTATATAGAGCCCTATTTAATTGGCCGAATCACAATTTAATAAGGCTGACAATGTTTAGTTTGGAGAAGTGCTGAATATATATCTTCTTAAATCCCTTAAGAAATGATTTTAGTTCTTGTCAGGCAGAAGACATTACCTGATTCCATATTGGTCCAACCCAGTGTCCTAATATCGCCCTCTGGAGATGTAAGAGTGAACTTTAGGTCCCTGGGAAATGATGTCATGGAGCCGCTTCTGCCCCATATATAGTGATATAAGTGAATTAAAGGGACATGCAACACAACTGTTTGTTTAATCATTTAAAAGGTGCATGTTTAAAAATTACAATTTGATTTTTATGCATCAAAAAATATTACGTGAAACTATTTGAAAAAGTAAAACCCACTGTGACACATTATTAAGTATCCTCTTTATATATCCCATATATATCAACTGGGATGTTGGGAGGAAAATATGAATGCAGAAACTTCTATCTGCATAATAGGAATGTGGTAGCTGAACATGCCAGTGCTTTACAGCGGACTAATGGGAAGCTTAATCATTTACAAGGACACACCTTTGTGAGGAGACTGAATAATCCCAGAAGAGAAAATGAAACTGCACAATAAAGAATAATTGCATATAAAAGTAAAACAATATTAAGCTTGTGTTCATTTTATTTATTTATTGTGCTTTCGGGAAATATTTAGCTCATTATCAAGTTAAGTTATTCAGAAGACCATATAGAAAAATAGATTGGCCATAGTGATCCTTTAAGTGTACAGCGCTGACCATAGTGATCCTTTAAGTGTATAGCGCTGACCATAGTGATCCTTTAAGTGTATAGTGCTGACCATAGTGATCCTTTAAGTGTACAGCGCTGACCATAGTGATCCTTTAAGTGTATAGTGCTGACCATAGTGATCCTTTAAGTGTACAGCGCTGACCATAGTGATCCTTTAGGTTTTTAGTGCTGACCATAATGATCCTTTATGTGTATAGTGCTGACCATAATGATCCTTTAAGTGTATAGTGCTGACCATAGTGATCCTTTAAGTGTATAGTGCTGACCATAGTGATCCTTTAAGTGTATAGTGCTGACCACAGTGATGCTTTAGGTTTATAGTGCTGACCATAGTGATCCTTTAAGTGTATAGTGCTGACCACAGTGATGCTTTAGGTTTATAGTGCTGACCATAGTGATCCTTTAAGTGTATAGTGCTGGCCATAGTGATCCTTTAAGTGTATAGTACTGACCACAGTGATCCTTTAGGTGTATTATGCTGGCCATAGTGATCCTTTAAGTGTATGGTGATCCTTTAGGTGTATAGTGCTGGCCATAGTGATCCTTTAAGTGTATAGTACTGACCACAGTGATCCTTTAGGTGTATTATGCTGGCCATAGTGATCCTTTAAGTGTATAGTGATCCTTTAGGTGTATAGTGCTGGCCATAGTGATCCTTTAAGTGTATAGTACTGACCACAGTGATCCTTTAGGTGTATTATGCTGGCCATAGTGATCCTTTAAGTGTATAGTGATGCTTTAGGTTAATAGTGCTGACACTAGTGATCCTTTAGGTGTATAGTGCTGACCATAGTGATCCTTTAGGTGTATAATGCTGGCCATAGTGATCCTTTAAGTGTATAATGCTGACCATAGTGATCCTTTAGGTGTATAATGCTGGCCATAGTGATCCTTTAAGTGTATAATGCTGACCATAGTGATGCTTTAGGTTTATAGTGCTGACCATAGTGATCCTTTAAGTGTATAATGCTGACCATAGTGATGCTTTAGGTTTATAGTGCTGACCATAGTGATGCTTTAGGTGTATAGTGCTGACCATAGTGATGCTTTAAGTGTATATTACTGACCATAGTGATCCTTTAGGTGTATAGTGCTGACCAGAGTAATCCTTTAACTGTATAGTGCTGACCATATTGATCCTTTAGTTGTATAGTGCTGACCACAGTGATCCTTTAAGTGTATAGTGCTGACCATAGTGATCCTTTAAGTGTATATTACTGACCATATTGATCCTTTAGTTGTATAGTGCTGACCATAGTGATCCTTTAAGTGTATAGTGCTGACCATAGTGATCCTTTAGGTGTATAGTGCTGACCATAGTGATCCTTTAAGTGTATAGTGCTGACCATAGTGATCCTTTAAGTGTATATTACTGACCATAGTGATCCTTTAGGTGTATAGTGCTGACCAGAGTAATCCTTTAACTGTATAGTGCTGACCATATTGATCCTTTAGTTGTATAGTGCTGACCACAGTGATCCTTTAAGTGTATAGTGCTGACCACAGTGATCCTTTAAGTGTATAGTGCTGACCATGGTGATCCTTTAAGTGTATATTACTGACCATATTGATCCTTTAGTTGTATAGTGCTGACCATAGTGATCCTTTAAGTGTATAGTGCTGACCATAGTGATCCTTTAAGTTTATATTGCTGACCATAGTGATCCTTTAAGTTTATATTGCTGACCATAGTGATCCTTTAAGTGTATAATTCTGACCATAGTGATCCTTTAAGTGTATAGTGCTGACCATAGTGATCCTTTAAGTTTATATTGCTGACCATAGTGATCCTTTAAGTTTATATTGCTGACCATAGTGATCCTTTAAGTGTATAGTGATGCTTTAGGTTTATAGTGCTGACCATAGTGATCCTTTAAGTTTATATTGCTGACCATAGTGATCCTTTAAGTTTATATTGCTGACCATAGTGGTCCTTTATGTGTATAGTGCTGACCATAGTGATCCTTTAAGTTTATATTGCTGACCATAGTGATCCTTTAAGTTTATATTGCTGACCATAGTGATCCTTTAAGTGTATAGTGCTGACCATAGTGATCCTTTAAGTTTATATTGCTGACCATAGTGATCCTTTAAGTTTATATTGCTGACCATAGTGGTCCTTTATGTGTATAGTGCTGACCATAGTGATCCTTTAAGTTTATATTGCTGACCATAGTGATCCTTTATGTGTATAGAGCTTAAGCTTGGAAAGCCAATATATATGTATGTTTTTTTACAGGGCGTAGAAAAGTTCTTTATTAATTGCTAAATCAACCTCATAAATTCCTGTTACTGGGCAAAAAGCTGTTACTGAGAAGCCTCAGACTAGTGTTTAATACAGAGCCCTCTGAGTGTCAGCTTTGTGGCTCATGAGCCCCCTCTCCTGGTGTCAGTCCCAGCTCCTCACATCTTATCCATAAGAGGCTGTAGCACATGGCAGTCTCTTTGGCGCAGCACTTGAACTGCAATACTGACTGCACCTTCCCCTCCCCAGTGAATTGGTCTACAATACATTGACCCTGTACCTTCTTCCTGTACATATAGGGTTAATCATGTGCTGAAGATATAGATAATTTTGGTTGTGCCACTCTGGGTTCAGGTACATTAAAACTGGGATAGGATTGACCCTGTGGATATTTGCAATATGTATGTGAATCTCCACATGTATATAGTGCAGGGTGTGAGCTGGACATCTGCCAACTTGCAGCCACATCTGCATTTTATCTGCAATGCATCAGTAACTGGGATGCCAGCCCTTGTCATACAGTTCTGGAGACCCTGTGTTGAAAGAAAATGTTATATATATATATATATATATATATATATATATATATATATATATATATATATATATATATATATATATATATATATATATATACATATACACATACACACCCACATGGACGCACATGCATACAAACATATATATGTGTATATATATATATATATATATATATATATATATATATATATATAGTAGATATAAATAAATAAAACTACATGTGTGTGTGTATATATAAATATATATATTAATATATATATATATATATATATATATATATATATATACATAAATAATAGTAACTTGTCTATTATAAATGATGGTATGATATGTTATGTTCAGTTGTCTGTTCTGTCTCTCTCTGTGTGCCCTCTCCCTCTCTTTGTGCACCCTCCCCATGCTCCCTCTCTCTGTGTGTGCACCCTTTAATTTAATATCTAAATAATCTGATCATTTTATCAATTAGAGTATATAGAGTTATTGTATATACAGTATGATAGCTGTAAGGTCTGTGTCTAATTCACTAACTGTGCCAGAGCATGTTTCTGTATGTTGCTGTATGAAATATCTACAGGTGTAACTAAGTATAACATTGCTATAATGTATCTGGAAACTGAGAAGAAGTTTGGGTTGGGTGGGGGGGCTAAATCTTATATTTGGGATCTTTCCTGTTCGCTAGCCGTGCGCAGTGGTGCCCATCGGCCACTAGGTGGCGCCGCAGAGGGGTCCATCATTTTCTTTACAGTAAACCGAACGCCCCTAACCCTCACACCCATCACCCTAACACCCCTAACCCTAACAGCCCTCACCCTAACAGCCCTCACCCTAACACCCGAAACCCTTAAACCGCTCACCCTAACACCCCTAACCCTAACAGCCCTAACCTTTATTCCTCTAACACTAATACCCCTCACTCTAACACTAAACCATAAGAAATTGACGGACCCCCTCGGCCGTGCCACCTAGTGGCCGATGGGCAACACTGCGCATGGGTTGCCAACAGGAATGGTCCTATTAATAAACTGTACCACACATTTTCTGAGGAGGTCTTTCAAGACGCAGGACATTATTCCCAACTGTCCCTCTTTTGGGGTAAATCCACCTGTCCTTCTTAGCCTCCCAAATGTCCCTTTTCTGAAAAAAAGCTGCACATTTTAGGACAACGCTCTGTTTTCCAGCTCTGTTCATGTCCCACATTTTTTATATCCTCCAATTGCTTTTTCCACAAAATCTAGAGGCCAGGAGTATATGTTTTATGGAATTGGTGCTGTTTACTTGTTTAGTCATGTATGACTCTCTGTGACCCTATGGACCACAGTACACCAGGCACTATTGTTATGCCTCTTGTTGTGCTTGTCCATAAGGTTTTCTTAGCAAAGATACTGGAGTGGGCTGCCAATTCCTTCTCCAGTGGACCGCAATTTGTCTGACCTCTCTGCTATGACCTGCCCATCTAGGGTGACCCTACATGGTATAGCTCACAGCTTCACAAGTTTCACTACGACAAGGTAGTGATCCAGAAGGAGATTATTTATTTACTACATAATAAAAAAATGTTTAGCTTGTTTGAATTGCAGTCTTTCTAAATAATATATTAATATAAATATATAACTGTACAACAGTCCTTTAAAGAGCCTTGGAAGATAACTGGCTTTAAATGAAAAGTAACTCCTGTAAAGATTAAAAAATAGTTACTTGAAATACAGCATTTCAGCAATGCAAGGAGTTTCCTCTGACAAATTCTTCGGGCTGTCACCAAAACTACTGTGCACCATCAGGTAGAGGCCTGAAAATGTTGTTGAAACTATAATTAATTTATCAATTGATTGTACCATTTTCATACAGAAACTTACATTAATGTTTGCAGTTTTTATCTGCCAACCAGCCTTTCTGATTGATCATTGCTAATTACCTCTTGGAGCTCTGAATTGGTTCTTCAGTTATGCTGATTGAGTCACCTGTGCACAGAAAGGATATCCTCAAATCCAGGCCTGTGTGGGACTCTCCAGGACCTGACTTGCCCACCCCTGTTTAGGTCCTTTCCCTCTTCCCCTATGCAAAAGATTGGCAGCAGCAGTGTGGCCACCAACCACTAGATGGCACTGCCGATTTTCCAAGTATTGCTGCACGTTGCATATAAGGCGTGCCGACAGAAGAAGCCATGAGCCATGAGAGAGGCGCCCGAGGCCCTCGAGGGCTGAGGGTCCACGCCAAAGATAGCAATGGCCTCGCTGACAATTCAGAGCCATCGAGTTGTGCCATGTCGGAGGTGTGAATAATTAGGGCCTTCCCTGAAACCGGATGGTGCCATCTAGCAGCTACTTGCTGGCAGTACACCTGTCAGTGTTGGCGATTTTTTGCACTTACACAACAGGATAGATCCCCTGTTTAACTTGAAGGGCCACATGTCACTGTTTGAAAAGTGCCAGAGGTGGATTTATTGGTTATAGATAAAATTAATGTTTAGGAGCACAAGAAGTGATTAAAGGACCATTGTTGTGCATTTACATGTAACGCTCATAAGGTTATTTGCTGGACATAGGTAATAAGAAAATAAGCAGTTTAAAATAAATAAGATAAAATTTTTCTCAGCTTTTATACTGTGTTTTCCTCTCAAGCAGAGCTGTGCATCTCCTCCTACCTGTGTCTATCAAGGGCCTTTGAGCTGGACTATCATGGAACTTGGAAGTAGGTTGGGCTGATATCACTGGCCCTGCCCAATGACATCATTAGCTCCGGACCACTACCTATGTAGAGGTAACAGCTCTTTTGTAACATGACCCATATTCCATGCCCAGTAACGTTTTATAAGCCATCATATGCCTCCTCCCATTACTGAGCATGCTCAGTCTAAAGCAGAAGCAAGACTGGTCAGACTTAAGGAATATGGAAGGTTTCTGAATTTTACTGGTATATAGTATACTGGTGTATCTATGTACTTTTATGTACTTTAAAATGCTAGTTTTACTGCCTAAATCATACAAATATTAAAGTAATAAGCAGCTAATGATTAGTAGAAAAATGTGTATTATATAAAAAACTTGAATGTACTTACATATTTATATGCTAGATACTGATATGGTGATGTGCACACCCCTATAAAGCTTATATAAAGTGTACCCTGCAGGGTACAGTGTGTGACCTCTAAAGGAAATGATGGTTCCTGGGGTCACAGTTGAAATTGGCAATAAGGAGACAGGCAGCAACTGGCAGATTGTGATACAAATGTTTCAGTCTTTACTTCCTTCTAATTGGCCAAAACTATTTTTTAATTGTATACCAGTTTAGCCTGGGTTTGGAGGGTGTTAACCCTAGGTTTCAACTGACAGAAATTAAAAGATATTTTGCTAGCTTCATGGTAAGTGCTTAAATGCTAATTTTGGTATTTTTTCATGCAAAACAAAAGTTTTCATACACTAATAATTCTCCTCTATCAGATGGACTCATAATCCAGCTCACTTATATATCCCTTTAAATGCCTGGGTCTGCCCTCTGCAGCTCATTAAAACACAGGTTCTGTTGTACTTTGTATGTGTGTCTCATACCAACCAACCAATGACCATTGCTCAGTAACCTTCTGCAACATACTGCCGAGATGTTACACCTGATGGGCTAGAACATTACACTGAACATGTGCCCTTCATTGATAGTTCTCCCTGTGAAGGGCATGAGTGAGCTAAAGGCGGCTGCTCTCTTGAGTAGGTCACCAGGCCTGTAGAATAAACCTACTAAGGGTTTGTTCATTAATGTAGGGTCACCCAAGATGGACAGGTCATAGCAGAGAGGTCAGGCAATTGCGGTCCACTGGAGAAGGAACTGACAACCCACTTCAGTATCTTTGAAAACCTTATGAATTAGCACAACCAGACAGAAGATGTGCTGTGGTCCATAGGGTGATGGAGCGTCGGACACGACTGAATGACTTAACAACAACAAATAAATAATTCAGCCTCTAATTCATTTTTTATATGTAAGTATGCTGCAGTGGATTCTACAATTGTAATTTCTGCTGATCAACCTCCTGAGCTCTGAGGAGACTTTGAAGTTTCTATTGGGAATGTGGCAGCTAAATCTGCTTGTGCGCCCAGCAGACTAATGGAAAGCTAATTTGTTTCTAAGGTCACACTCTCCCGCGAAAGGAGCATATATAATTAGCATAGAAAAGAAAATGGACGAGACAGTAAATAATAAGTGCATATAAAAGTTAAAAATATAAATACTGTGTGATCTACATTATTTAAATTGTTCAATTTCATTTCAAGGTTATAGAACGCAAGTCCTTGGGTAATAATCCTCGCTTATTGATATTCCGGGTGTGCGGTCTGACTGGACACAAATGGATCTGATTAAATGGAGCCAACAAAGAGCTTTTAGCCACAGAGATAATTTATATAATGCAGCAATGGAGGAGGGAGACAGAAAGAAACACGGAGAACGTACTTTTGGAGAAAGTTCATTTTATTTTCTTAGAATAAAACAATGTCAGTATATATCAGGCAGGCAGATAATATACAATGTTGGGAATAAATTAAAGGATCAACATAGACGTTTCTATTACTGTATAATTTGAAACTATAATTCATTTATCAATTGATTGTACCATTTTCATACAGAAACTTACATTAATGTTTGCAGTTTTTATCTGCAAACTGGCCTTTCTGATTGATCATTGCTAATTACCTCTTGGAGCTCTGAATCTATTGTTATCAATAGGTTTTTGTTTGTTAAGTCGTTCAGTCGTGTCCTACTCTCTGTCATACTGGCACACCTATTGTTATGTCTCTGGCCGTGCTTATCCATAAGGTTTTCATAGCAAAGATATTGGAGTGGGTTGCCAGTTCCTTCTCCAGTAGACCACTATTTGTCTGACCTCTCTGCTATGACGTGCCCATCTTGGGTATAGCTCACAGCTTCCTTGAGGTACACAAGCCCCTTTACCATGACATGGTATTGATCTGGATGGTAGTCATGTGGTAAGGGAAATACTAAGTATGTTTGGTCTTTCCATTTGTACATGACTGCCCACTGAAAATTATAAATCTAGTAATACAACATTAAATGTATTACATCTATTAAAATATTTGTTATTACTGTAGATTTAAATAATACAAAAATAAATAAATAAAAGAAGACCGATTATTTGTCATAAAATATAACAATTTGGATTTGTAACTTTCTACTGAAATGCCCAAATCAGTGCTGTAATATACTGTAAGTTAAACAACTTTGCAAAACATTGTTAAAGAAAACTTTCTAAATAAACTCCTATTGTCTTCTTATAAGAGCTCAGTCCTTCCCTTACAGTTTATACCTGTTCTCTGTTGTATCCTATCAATTTTGTACAACATATTAAAAATGAGGCATCACCAGAGAGCGAAGTGGGCATGTGCGACTCAGCCGTGTCACAAGGAGAGAGGGAGAAAGAAAGGAGGCATAGAGAGGTGGGAGCAAGAAAGGAGGCATAGAGAGGGGGGAGAGGGATGGGGAGAGGGAGGGAGAAGGCGTAGAGAGAGGGAAGGAGAGAGGGAGGGGGATAGAGAGGAGATGGAGGGGGAGAAAGTGAAGAGGGAGGGAAGAGAAAGGAGAGGGAGGGGGAAAGAAAGGAGAGGGAGGGGAGAGAGAGGTGGAGAGGGAGGGAGAGTTAGGGAGAGAGAGGAGACAGAGGAGACAGAGAGAGGGAGGGAGATAGAAAGACATAGAAAGAGAGAAAGAGAGGAAGGGATAAAGAGATAGAGAGAGAGGAGGCACAGAGAGAGGGAGAGAGAGATGGAGAGAAGCAGGGGGAGAGGGGGAAGGAGAGAGAGGGAGAGAGAAGGAGGGAGGGAGAGAGGGATGGAAAGAGAGAGGGGAGAGAGAAAAAAGGAGAGGGAGGGGTAGGCAGAGAGAGAGAGAGGGGAGAGAGAGAGAGAGATGGGGAGGAAAAGAGCACACACAGAGTGCAAAGAGAGGCTACATAGAGAGACAGAGGGCTCACAGAGAGAGAGAGAGAGAGAGAGAGAGAGAGGCAGCGACATGGTGAGGGTACACAGAGAGATACAGCACAGACAAATTAAATTAACATATGTTACCTTCATTTATGACGGGCAAGTTACTAATATTTAATTATATACCAGAAAAATGCTTCTAACCCCATCAATTCAGTAAATGTTCAGAAAGGAAAACACATGTTCTGTATGCTTTCAACTCTCTATTTCAAATAGTAACTTCAATGGCACTTTAAAGAAAAATTGACAGTAGATTCCTCCTTTTTTTGCTAGCATAATGTTTAAACATGTATACCAGTAAAAACATATATTTTGCAAAGTTTGAGTTGATATTTAAAGGTATATAGAAGTTTCCCTGTTTGTAACTTTTTCTAATCTAACATAAGCTGCCTATATCAGAAATACACATTGCACTCAGTCATTCTATACGCTGTTTTCTACACCCCTGAGCTGCTGATATAGGCACGTGGTACCTACCAATAGAAACAATGCATTCAAGTACGGTTTTTAATCCAATGCTGAACTTCAAGCAAACAGCAGCACAGTGCAGAAATCCACAGAGCAATGTCTGAGCTCCTCCTTGCTTCCTTATGGTGGGTACTACATATCCCATGATGCTTTGCAGAAACTAACTTCCCAGAGATTGCAACCATGTTATAGATGCCTGTGATAAGCCAAAATGAATTATGAATTGTATGCTAATTTAGCTAGGATTTCCAAGGGGCATTCCTTGTAAAAGTCAAGTGGCAGAAGCCTGAAGAAATTTGGAAACTCTAGGGCAAGTTTATTAATGTTTATTTTGGGATTTTTTTCATGCACAAAATGTTTTCATACACTACTGATTGTCCTCTAACAGATGCATTCATAATCCAGGAAATTTAGATATGGCTTTCATATAAGATTGGCTTTATTGTAGTGAAACAATATAACATTTTCTGCAATGCTTTGTGTCATTTTTTGGGTCAAAAATTACCAGAATGCACTCGAAAGTACTAAAAGCAGAAACGTTGTAGTGAAACCATTTTAGACATGCACAGGGTTAAAACGTTTCAACGCACTCTGCCAGAATAAAAAAGAAAATTGAACATTTATTTTAAATACAGGTTTTTTTCTGTATTGGTACAGTTTTATTTTGCACATTTATAAAATTGAAGTGACAGCTATTGTATAAATATATGTAACTAGCTACTAGCCCGTCAAAAATGACGGGATTAAAATTGTAAGGCTGGCAATGCTGTTTGCCACACAATGTAAGGCTTTTGCTCCTCTGAGCAACTTTAGCGCTCATCGCGAGCCATTCCTCTGGGACGCTCATTGCAGGTTTCGTTACCCTGCAAGTTTTGTGCTTGGGAATGCCATGTGTCTCTTTCCACCGTCTCCCCCCTTTCCCTTCCCTGTGTCTCTCCTCTGTGTGCCTGCTGAATGTTTGCGTGGTGCTCGCTGACTGACGTTTTTTTATTTTCTAAGCCCTGCATGACTGGCGTTGTTCGTGTAAGTGTTACTGTCTTTGCCGTTGTGTATTTTCTAAGTCCCGCATGCCTCGCTTTGCTCAGCCTCGTTTTCATTCAGTTTTAGACGTTTTTACGTTTTTCGTCCGCCATTTTTTTCCTTGCTTAGCTGATTTTGGTTTGATGAAAACACCCAAATATGGCTCAAATTCACTTGCAACCTCACTCCCAGGCTCCCTGGCTCTCCTCCTGTGCTGTCAGTGAGTGTGTTATTATATTTGTTAAATATTTTTTTTGTTTGTAGGGTTTTTCGAGTTACGCTCTTGGCTCGCAGTTGCAACCCTCACTGCGCCGCTGGCTGCAATGATTACATTACAGCCTAAGTGCTTCACGGCTGCTTCGCCTCGCTTTGCGAGGCTCGCATGTGTGACAGCCTCGCTGTCTCGCAACTGCGTTACCAACATTGCAAACGTCCCCAACACTGACAACTATATATGTGATTTGGCATATTAATAAATACCAATTAACACATTGCATTGTGGGAGTGTAGTTCTGATTCACTGCAATGCAGCAAAGCAAGCTGTCAATTTTGATTTAAAATATTGGATCAAATTAGGCAAAATTAACATTAAATTTTCTGTAATGTACTGAAAATAATTTGATTTTTTAATCACAACAATAATACTGATCAATATTAGAAATCACACAGCTACTGCAACACAAGGCAAGGAACACTCCAAGTTATATATATATATATATATATACAGTCAGGTCCATAAATATTGGGACATCGACATAATTCTAATCTTTTTGTCTCTATACACCACCACAATGGATTTGAAATGAAACTAACAAGATGTGCTTTATCTGAAGACTTTCAGCTTTAATTTGAGGGTGATTACATCCAAATCAGGTGAACGGTGTAGGAATTACAACAGTTTGTATATGTGCCTCCCCCTTTTTTTTAAGGGACCAAAAGTAATGGGACAATTGGCTGCTCAGCTGTTCCATGGCCAGGTGTGTGTTATTCCCTCATTATCCCATTTACAAAGAGCAGATAAAAGGTCCAGAGTTCATTTCAAGTGTGCTATTTGCATTTGTTGCTGTTAACTCTCAATATGAGATCCAAAGAGCTGTCACTATCAGTGAAGCAAGCCATCATTAGGCTGAAAAACAAAACAAACCCATCAGAGCGATAGCAAAAACATTAGGTGTGGCCAAATCAACTGTTTGGAACATCCTTAAAAAGAAAGAACGCACCGGTGAGCTCAGCAACACCAAAAGACCCGGAAGACCACGGAAAACAACTGTGGTGGATGACCGAATAATTATTTCCCTGGTGAAGAAAACACCCTTCACAACAGTTGGCCAGATCAAGAACACTCTCCAGGAGGTAGGTGTATGTGTGTCAAAGTCAACAATCAAGAGAAGACTTCACCAGAGTGAATACAGAGGGTTCACCACAAGATGTAAACCATTGGTGAGCCTCAAAAACAGGAAGGCCAGATTAGAGTTTTCCAAATAACACCTAAAAAAGCCTTCACAGTTCTGGAACAATATCCTATGGACAGATGAGACCAAGATAAACTTATACCAGAGTGATGGGAAGAGAAGAGTATGGAGACAGAAAGGAACTGCTCATGATCCAAAGCATACCACCTCATCAGTGAAGCATGGTGGTGGTAGTGGCATGGCGTGGGCATGTATGGCTGCCAATGGAACTGGTTCTCTTGTATTTATTGATGATGTGACTGCTGACAATAGCAGCAGGATGAATTATGAAGTGTTTCGGGCAATATTATCTGCTCATATTCAGCCAAATGCTTCAGAACTCATTGGACGGCGCTTCACAGTGCAGATGGACAAAAGCTGCAAAAGCAACCAAAGAGTTTTTTAAGGGAAAGAAGTGGAATATTGTGTAATGGCCAAGTCAATCACCTGACCTGAATCCGATTGAGCATGCATTTCACTTGCTGAAGACAAAACTGAAGGGAAAATGCCCCAAGAACAAGCAGGAACTGAAGACAGTTGCAATAGAGGTCTGGCAGAGCATCACCAGGGATAAAACCCAGCGTCTGGTGATGTCTATGCGTTCCAGACTTCAGGCTGTAATTGACTGCAAAGGATTTGCAACCAAGTATTAAAAAGTGAAAGTTTGTTTTATGACTGTTAATCTGTCCCATTACTTTTGGTCCCTTAAAAAGTGGGAGGCACATATACAAACTATTGTAATTCCTACACCGTTCACCTGATTTGGATGTAAATACCCTAAAATTAAAGCTGAAAGTCTGCAGTTAAAGCACACCTTGTTTGTTTCATTTCAAATCCATTGTGGTGGTGTGTAGAGCCAAAAATATTAGTATTGTGTCAATGTCTCAATATTTATGGACCTGACTGTATATATATATATATATATATATATATATTTATATATATATATATACATATATATATATATATATATATATATATATATATACATTCCTTAAAGCAACACTGTAGTAACAAAACATTGTGGCCCTTTAAAAGTATAAATTAAATCTAGAATAATTATATAATTATTTTATTCCAATTATATAAAGTTAGTTTGTGAGTTTTCAATCTTGCACGGGGCTTTGGGGAAAGCACTATGGACACTGGATTATAAGATCAAAGACATGGCCTGCCATTCTTTGCAATTTGTTAATATTGCTATTGTCTTTTGCCTTGAACTTAAAGTTAATAAATGATAATATTAATAATAATAATAATAATAATAATAATAATAAGTAGAACTATTTTATGTCACTCTGTTTACCTGGATGCTGCCATGTTGGCCTCTTTACATTCTCTCATCCATGTGACTGTGTGAAGTGGGTTGGAGCAAGCCGTGAATCTCCATATTGCATCTTCTAAAGCAAACACCTGACGTCCAGCAGATTATTATTGAAATGCATTTGTTGCATCACTTCCTGAGAGCAGGATCATGGATCAGGGGTTGTTGTCATAAGTAGAGAAAGGGGAGGAGGGCACAAGCAGAAGTCCAGAGCCTTTGTATTATGACTGGATTAGATTGAGATTGACACCGCTCCACTTTTCCTTTAAAGGCCCCAAAACAGGACATTGCACCAAAGGATGCAGCCATAGCTCTCTAGAAATGTAAACGTCCCTCTCACACACAAACATCTTCCACCAATCAGGCTCCTCTAGAGCAATCAATATATATTTTTCTAATTAAAAACTAGCTGTATGATTTTTTTTTCCTGCTAATTATGCTCTGAGACTCAAAGTTTTTAAACATCTATATTTTTTTCATTGTGCAGCTGAGATGCTCTGCGTGATGGAACGAAGTAGCACCCTAGAGGTAAGCAGAGTGAAATTAAAAATAGTAATAATTTATATAATATGTAATGGCTTTCATTTTGCTAGTTGCAATTTATACTTTTAAAGCACCACAGCTTGTTTTAACACTATAGTATACCTTTAATGTGTGACAGTCCTTCTGATGAGTCATCTGTGCTCAGGTAGGCATATCCTAAATTCTTAGCTGTTGTAAGGAGGCGTGAGCATGGGCAGTGGGCCTCAATATACTGTCACATTGCCTCATTAACCTTTGTATCACATCAGGGAGTGGCATTTTAAAGAAACTGTCACAAGTTGATTCCATCATAAAGAACATTGAGAACTGTCTATACATTATATGAGCCTTTGTAATCTACAGTAAATCACTCAGGAGATACTCAGAATTGTTTGTGTAATTCACAGACTCTATGTATTCTGTTTATGTGTAAACCCTTATGCTAGTTAGTATCTCAAAGTGCCTGATACAGGTGGGGGAGATCTAACTGCATGATTCTATTGGGGAACATTGTTTTTGCCTCTAGTAAATTGCCTCATGTTCAGGAGCTACTTATTTGATTAATAAACTAGCACACTCAGTGCTTAGCATCTCAGAGATGATGAAAATTTGGTAGTGCAATGTATAGCTATGTTCATGCTCTTTAAGAATAACTTAAAGGCATATCTAAGTTTCCTGGAGTATGAGTGCATCTCATAGTGTAGTGTATGCAAACATTTTGCATGAAAAAATACCAAAATAAACATTTAAACACTTACCTTAAAGTTAGAAAAATATCTGGTAATTTCAGTTGAAAATTAGGGTTAACACTCATTCCATACCCAGGGTAAACTAGCATAGAAATCAAAAATATTTTTGACCAATCAGGAGGAAGCAGAGGCGAAAAGATTTGTATCACAATCTGGGGTTGCTGTCTGTGCTGCAAAGCAGTCTGGGATATGTAGTGTGGCACATGTTAGAAAGTGCTATGTATTTTCCTAGGGGTGTGCAAATCCAGATAGCAGTATTCAGCATATGAATATGTAAGTACATTCAACTTTTCAATATAATACATATTTTTCTACTAATCAGTGGCTGTTTTTTAGGAAATATTTGAAACCCATGAAAATTCTATATACCTTTAAAAAAGACTTGATCTTTAGAGTTACTTTAAAGCAGTGGTAGACAACCTTGTCCCTACCGGCCACTAGTGGGTGATTTAAGTTTTCCTGTGTGATCGACAGGATAATCGCTAGGTGGAGACACTGACGCCTGACATCACACGCCGGAGACCCGCAGCACCACGCTTGGCTGGTTGGAGAGCTGGTGAGAGAGCCTAGGGACAGCAGTCAGGTCCGGATCACTATCTAGTAAGCACAGCGTGATACATAGCTGGGGACAGCAGTCAGGACCGGATCACTATCTAGTAAGTACAGGGCGATACATAGCTGGGGACAGCAGTCAGGACCGGATCACTATCTAGTAAGTACAGGGCGATACATAGCTAGGGACAGCAGTCAGGACCGGATCACTATCTATTAAGTACAGGGCGATACATAGCTAGGGACAGCAGTCAGGACCGGATCACTATCTAGTAAGTACAGGACGATACATAGCTACGGACAGCAGTCAGGACCGGATCACTACCTAGTAAGTACAGGGTGATACATAGCTAGGGACAGCTGTCAGGACCGGATCACTATCTAGTAAGTACAGGGCGATACAGAGCTAGGGACAGCATCAGGTCCGGATCAATATCTAGTAAGCACAGGGTGATACAGAACTAAGGACAGCAGTCAGGACCTGATCACTATCTAGTAAGTACAGGGCGATACATAGCTGGCACAGCAGTCAGGACCAGATCATTATCTAGTAAGTACAGGGCGATACATAGCTACGGACAGCAATCAGGACCGGGTCACTATCTAGTAAGTACAGGTGATACACAGCTAGGGACAGCAGTCAGGACCGGATCACTATCTAGTAAGTACAGGGCGATACATAGCTAGGGACAGCAGTAAGGTCCGGATCAATATCTAGTAAGTACTGGGTGATACATAGCTAGGGACAGTAGTCAGGACCGTATCACTATCTAGTAAGTACAGGGTGATACAGAACTAGGGACAGCAGTCAGGATCTGATCACTATCTAGTACGTACAGGGCGATACATAGCTAGGGACAGCAGTCAGGACCAGATCATTATCTAGTAAGTACAGGGCGATACATAGCTATGGACAGCAATCAGGACCGGGTCACTATCTAGTAAGTACAGGGTGATACATAGCTAGGGACAGCAGTCAGGACCGGATCACTATCTAGTAAGTACATGGTGATACATAGCTAGGGACAGCAGTCAGGACCAGATCACTATCTAGTAAGTACAGGTGATACATAGCTAGGGACAGCAGTCAGGACCAGATCACTATCTAGTAAGTACAGGGTGATACATAGCTAGGGACAGCAGTCAGGACCAGATCACTATCTAGTAAGTACAGGTGATACATAGCTAGGGTCATCAGTCAGGACTGGATCACTATCTAGTAAGTACAGGGAGATACATAGCTAGGGACAGCAGTCAGGACCAGATCACTATCTAGTAAGTACAGGTGATACATAGCTAGGGTTATCAGTCAGGACCGGATCACTATCTAGTAAGTACAGGGCGATATATAGCTAGGGACAGCAGTCAGGACCGGATCACTATCTAGTAAGTACAGGGCTATACATACTGTAGCTAGGGACAGCAGTCAGGACCGGATCACTACCTAGTAAGTACAGGGCGATACATAGCTAGGGACAGCAGTGAGGACCGGATCACTATCTAGTAAGTACAGGGTGATACATAGCTAGGGACAGCAGTCAGGACCGGATCACTATCTAGTAAGTTCAGGGTGATACATAGCTAGGGACAGCAGTCAGGACCGGATCCTTATCTAGTAAGTACAGGGCGATACATAGCTAGGGACAGCAGTCAGGACCGGAGCACTATCTAGTAAGTACATGGCGATACAGAGCTAGGGACAGTAGTCAGGACCGGATCACTATCTAGTAAGTACAGGGCGATACATAGCTAGGGACTGCAGTCAGGACCGGATCACTATCTAGTAAGTACAGGGCCATACATAGCTAGGGACAGCAGTCAGGACCGGATCACTATCTAGTAAGTACAGGGCCATACATAGCTAGGGACAGCAGTCAGGACCAGATCACTATCTAGTAAGTACAGGGTGATACATAGCTAGGAACAGCAGTCAGGACCGGATCACTGTCTAGTAAGTACAGGGTGATACATAGCTAGGGACAGCAGTCAGGACTGGGTCACTATCTAGTAAGTTCAGGGTGATGCATAGCTAGGGACAGCAGTCAGGACCGGATCACTATCTAGTAAGTACAGGGTGAAACATAGCTAGGGTCATATGATTTATGTAACCAGGAATGAGATAAGGAAAGAGGTAAAGTGAGTTATTGCGGCACCGGTGGGTGGTAATGACATTTTACCATCAAAAGTGGGCGGTAGGCATTAAAAGGTTGACTTTAAAGTGATATGGAATGTTTATGGATTTTACTCAAAAGCTTAAAAGCTCTGTTTTAAAGTCAAACAAATAGTTCCATGTTGATGAGACGTGGTCACTGATAGGCTAGGACAAGACACTGCACATCCAGCCCTACCGAGTCTGCGTCTGCATATGCTACAGTGGGCAGACCCATGCAGGAACTATGTGTTTTATTTTAGCCAATAAAAACAGAGCTTATAGGCATAAACTGTACAAAAAATAAATTAATACATATGTATATTAACCACCTAGTAAAACCCTGAGAACATCTATATAGCTTTAATCATTTTTCTATGAATGCAAAGCAAAACTCAAAGTCTGTGCGTTATGTGCCTAGAGGGCTGTATGGTACCTTACACTATGTCCTGTTTTATATTCCCTGTTTTCTTCCTAATGACTTGTAGAACACCTGCATCATGTTAGGAGAACATATATAGACACTTTATTAAACAAACATAATCACCAAATCAATGCTGCATGTAGTGCCGAATAAAGTAAATAAAATAATTGTTTTCCTATTTTTTTATGTGTATTAGTTCCCATTAAAACTGTTTTTTAAATTTACTCACTGTCCCTTCATATGAAAAACATGTTTTGAGGATCCCTTTATTGTGAAACCAGCATAAACAGTACTAATGGGAGCAGTACAGTGAAAGACAGAATAATTTGGTAAAAGCCACTGAAGTCACCAATCGTGCTCTGCACCATCACATTGCAATCATATGGAAAGGAATTTTTAGTTTTGAAATTCATGCTGAATTGATGTAGTTAGAATTTTTTTAATTGAGACACAGATAGCGGAACTATACAATTATTAATATGTAGCTATTTGTGCTCAGGCTGCATTATGTGGACAGATAACTCTGTGGTTAGAGCATCCGAATGAGTGAAGAGGCCCTGGTTCAAATCCAGATCTTTTGTATATAAATATTTGTTGTTAAACTCACAAGATAAAACAAACAGAATTGTAAAGGGTAGAAATCTGTGGGTCATAGCCACTTTTTCCCATGCTACACACTTTCAGAATATCATTCTTGCAATACTTGCAAAGTATTACAGAACATAATTTCTTCACTACACAATTGGCACACACCATGTCAAAAATAGTTATGCATTATACCTTCAAACTAATGAGAGAGGAAGATAAGTAAGTAAGTCAGTAATGGGAAACCTATTTCAATTGAAGCACCGTATATACAATCCCTGAGTACTTAAAGGGCCACTTAATTCAGTACAATTTGGACCACACCACAGTAAATACTTCCTAAAACCATGTTGAAATACTTTTAGAATATTTAAAATAGGTGTTTTTTCACAGAGAAATTAATAAATGAAATGTTTTTTTTACATGAGTAACTGGCTGCCCCCAGACAGACTCACGGCAAGAGCTTTGTGCAGAGAGCATAAGCAAAAAAACTAAAGTTAACCCTTCACAAATTCATCTGTACACAGAAGGGAATGCTGGAATCAACTAAATACAGGTGTTAGCATCTCTTGTTGCATTCCTGCAGTTCAGTGAAAACTATAAATCTTTGTCATCACGGAGCCTTCAGCGCTCGGTGTCAGCAAATGTTGGTAATCATGGAACAGTCAGCAGCATGTGTTTGTAAACAGACCTAAGGGCCCCATTCAAATGTGATTTGGCCATTGAATAGGGCTCTATATAAGCACATAGCATATTTCTTTACAGACTTTTTTAGTTTGTGAACTTCTATCCAAAAGCAAGGTTTTCACTAACAACTTCTGTAAAAAAAATATGCTATATGCTTATATAGAGCCCTATTCAATTGGCAAAATCGCATTTGAATGAGGCTCTAAGACTGCAGATTTTTTAGGTGTTATTAGTGTAATTAAATAGATAATGTAAACATAGAATCTTGTGCTCATTCGCACCATGAAGAGCACTTTTAGTGGGGTAAATTGCCCTTTAACAGAGTCTCACTTTTGCTTTTTAAACATTTTAATTTATTCCGAGCAAAATGGTAAAATAAACGTAGGAAAGGAATTCATGGCTAATAGAGGTAGAGATAATGTATAAACATATTTAGGAGTACAATTAAGTATTATTTAATAGTTTTACAAAGATATAATGCACTGTGTCTTGTTGAGGCACGCTCTCCCACTCCAGAGAACTGGCTGGGAGCCACATGTAGAGTGTCTGAGGGCCACATCTAGCCACTAGGCTGCCCGTTGCCCGCCACTGCTCTAACCCTGCATCTTAGAGCAGGAGCTAACATCTCAGCTCCATTAACTTAATTTACTGGCAATATGAAGCAGCTCATAAACAAGGCAAATTACTAAGAGAAATATGGCTCAGTTTTAAAATGTTAACAGCTTTCCAGCATGATCTCAAGCCTCTATCTGATGATGCACAGCAGTGGTTTTGGGTTCTGTGCACCTTTAATTTATAGAATGTTGCATTAAATGGTATTACATTATTATGTGGTTTGTGTTACAAGCCAATACAGTAAGCTGAAGAATATTTTATTTCAATGCATTGCATAACATTGCAAAGCTGAACAGTTTGTTACAGACTAATGTATTTCAGGGCAGTATATTAAGCTGCACCGCTTAGTAGAACAGTATGTTAAGCTGCAGAGTAATATAATATTATCTGATCACTAATCATAAGAGCAGTAATATGCAGTACTTTGCAAACCAGTACAGTAAAATGTACAGCACAGTAAGATACAGAGCAGTAAATTGCAACCTGTTGCAGTAACATGTAGGATTTTAGTATATCCTGCACCGCAGAGCATTGCATTTTAGAGATATGCTGTAAGGTACACAACATTGCATCGAGAACAGTACAAAAGGGTACTGAGCTTTGTACAGAAGTGCATAAAAATGTAGGGTCGTAGATTATACTGCAAGACATTACAAAAAAATAAGCTGCAGAGCTTTGCATTTAAAAATAGCACGGTAAGATGCAGATCATTGCTTTACAAAACAGCACAGTAAGATGCAGAGCATTGCATTGCAGAACATTACACTAAGCTGTAAAACATTGCATTGCAAAGCAATCCGTTAAGAGGCAGAATATTGTATTACTGTGTAATACAGTAAGCTGCAGCACATTGCTTTGAAGAGCAATACAGTAAGATGCAGAACATTGGATTGCAGTGCCCAACAAAGCAGTACAGGATATTGCAGAACATGCATTACAGTATAGTACCCAACATTGTATTATAGACTATTTTGTTGCACTAGTAACTTGCCCGTCATAAAATGATATAATGTTATCTTCAATTGTCTGTGCTGTCTCTCTCTGTGATTTCTCTCTCACTGTGCTATCTCTTTTTGCTGTCTCTCTTTATGCTGTCTGTCTCTCTGCGCGCTCTGTCTGTGAGCTCTCTCTGCCCTCTCTATCTCTCTGCGCTCTCTCTCTCTCTGTGCTCCCTCTCTGCACGCACTCTCTCTCTGCCCTCTCTATCTCTCTGCGCTCTCTCTTTCTCTCTGTGCTCTCTCTTTGCATGCTCTCTTTCTGTCTGTGTGCTCTCTCTCTCTCTGTGCTCTCTCTCGCTCTCTGTCTGTGGGCTCTATGTGCATGTGTGTGTCACGGTCAACAATAGGCATGCGAGCACCCCAGCTGACATTATTATGCGCGCGTCCCTGACAGCAATGCACATGCGCATCACCCGTAGGCACGCTTGCATTTGCACACCGAATGCGCATGCACTCCTCCTGGCCGCCATTGACAGGTGGAGCGCATCCCTAAACACTGGTCAGATGTTACATACTGCTTGTCAATTATTATAGTGGATAGCAGTACAATACGTTCAGAACATTGTACTACACCGCAGTACAGCGCGGGACAGAACATTATATTGCAGAGCAGCACACGGCACATGGCATTGGTTGCAAAACGGTACCGTAAGCTGCAGAACACTTTGTTATAAAGCAGTAGATTAAGAAGCAGAGCATTGCATTGCAGAGTATGACAGTACCCAGCAGTGCATTGCAGAGCAGCACAATTGTTTGTAAAGAGTTGAATTGCACAGCAATACAGTAAGAAGCAACTTGTTGCATTGCAGAGCCTGACATTACACTTTGTTGCCTTGCATAGCAGTACAGTAAGCTGCAGAGTACTGCATTGTAGGGTAGTACAGTACAAAGCAGACCATTGTATTGCAGAACAGTACAGTACATGGCAGAGCAGCACAGTTTTATGCAGAGCATTGCAGTACAGTAATCTGCAGAGCATTGTGTTGCAATGCAATACAGTAATCTCCAGATCATTGCATTGCAGAACATTACAGTACCGAATAGTGCATTGCAGAGTCTTATGCAGAGCAGTACGGTAAGCTGCCAGAGCAATGTGTTGCTAGACACTACAGTAATAAGCAGAGCATTACATTGCAGAGCATTATAGAGCAATACATTGTAGAACAGCAGTTTTCTGCAAAGCAGTAAAGTTAGGAGCAGAGTATTGCATTGCAGAGCAGTCTAGCACACAGTGTTGCAGGCCCTGGCTGGCACCACTCCATGGGCTGGGTGCTGGGCTCCTCTGCAGGGTGTGGTTCTGCTCTTTCTGGCTTCTAATTACTGCAGATGACATAAATCTGGCAGCCTGAGAGCTGTGACGTATGCTCTACAGCATAGAGGCTGGGCACCACTGTGCCATTACACCCACAGGCACCAAGGAGCCTCCTGTAACCCTTATAGTGCTGGGCACCAGGGCATTGCAACTGCTAGCTGTGAGCCTTGAGCTGTATCAGTCCCAGACATGCAGGTGATGTGGGACCTTATCTTAAGTGCCAGCTCACAACTTCTTGGATGGCATGCCAGGCTGGGAGGGGGCACAGCCACTACCGAAAGATCCTTTACTCCCATAAGCCATTACTTGATGGCTGCTGCACAATATTTCAGTTTAGATCTCCAAATGCCTCAGAGGCACAAGTCCTGATGCAGCAGACATGAAAGACCACTGTGTTCTTTTTTCCCCCTATTATCTTTAAAATAAGAACCACTGATAATGAGCAACAGATTTTAAGAAAGTAAATAGATACATTTTTATCTTTTCCACAAAATAATTTTTAGTGCAGGGATCCATTTTCTTTTCTTAGCTAATTATATCTGTCACTTTGTATCCTTTTAAACGAATAAGCTTTCTTTTAGTACTGTTGAAAGCACCGACAGTTTTAGCTGGATTGTACAGAAAATAACTTTCTCTGTCTCAAACATCTCCTACTACCTCAGGAAGTTGATCAGCAGAAAAAATGGTAGATTCTACAGCAGCATAATTGAAATAAAAGGTACAAAATTAGAAGCAGTCTTTTTTACTTTCTAAAAACAGGTTGTATATTTTTAAGTGTAATTTTTCTAAGTAATATATTTTACTATATGTAACATATTTTTTTAATTTAAAGGCATATTTAAGTTTTAAATCTGATAGAGGAGGATCAGTAGTGTATGAAAACATTTTCTTGAAACAATACCAATATAAACATTATTAAACTTACCCTAAAGCTTTTTTTTTTTTTTTTTTCATATGTCCTGTCTGGTATTAATATGTCTTCTGTAGGATTTAAATCTGTATTATATATACCTTTAAGTTCAAGATATGTAAAAACAGAGGAAATATAGAACTTTCATATATTTTGTTAATGTCTTCAAATCTTAATGGAACTGTATTAATCTAAAAAAGGTTTTTGTTTAATATTTTCCCATGCTAAATACACATTTTGTAATGCTTAAAAAAAAAAAAGAGGGGAAAAAAGGGGGAAAAGAAGGGTAGGAGAAGAGAGGAAAAGAAGGGAAGGCGGAGAGAGGAGGGAAAAAGAAAAAAGAGAAGAAAAGATTATTGATAAGTGTATAATAATGTCTTACAATTTCAATGTTTTTTGTCTGTTTGTTTTTATGCTGAAAAATTTATAAATAAAATAAAATAATTTTTTTTATCTTACCCTAAAGCTTGCTAAATCTATTGAGTTTGGCAGTTGATTTTAAGAGTTAACGACCCTGAAAATCCCTGCTAAAATTAGCATAAAAGTCATAATTTGTTTTGGCCAATCAGAGGCAGGTAAAACAATCCCTGCAGCAAAGCATCATGGTATTTGTAGGCGTAGTTCCCAAAACCACATCTCTATCTTCCCTTGAATGATGCAACTCACCAGTGCTGCTTTCTGCATTGTTTCTGCTGTTGGATTAAAGGTTAGTATAGGGTTAAAAACATACTTGTATGCAGTGTTTATATTAGTTAGTACAGGGTGCATATGTAAGCATCTCTGTGGTGTGAAAAACCAAATAAAATTAAAATCATGTAATGTGTGTTTCTGATATAAGCAGCATGTGTTAGATTAGAAAAAGGGAAAAACAATGAAACTTAGATCACTATAATAGTTGTGGATCTCCAGGGCTGTTAGTAACGCTTACGATATTTGGTAATGCTTTGCGAGCCAAAGGCGCTCATTGCACTGCGAGCCTTACAAAGCGAGGCAAGCAGTTAAAGCACACGGGACTTGGGCTGCAATGAGCGCCAAGGCCAGTAGGACTTAGCGCGGTGCACAAAATTACGGCCCGTAGGACTTAGGAACCGAAGGACATAGAGGGACTGTGGGCCTCGGAAAATTACGACTTTAACGGCTGAACCAAGGAACTCAAAAGACCTGCTAAAAACAACAAATATGCCTCAAATTAACTTACACACTCACACATAGCCCAGGGGGAGAGCCAGGGAGCCTGTGAGTAAGGTTGCAAGTTAATTTGAGGCATATTAAGTGTTTTTGCAAGAAGGAAAATCGGCTAAACGAGAAAAAAAATGGCTTTAAAAAAAACGTAAACACGAAGAATACGAGGCCGAAGGACGTAAAACCTGGATGAAGGACCGAAAAATAAGCTCAAACAAGTAACACTTAACGCAAGACAGTAACACTTAATCAAAGACAGTAACACTTAATCCAAGACAGTACAAGGTAGTAACACTTAACCCAAGGCACTAACTCTTAAAC
The DNA here is from genome assembly GCA_027410445.1 of Discoglossus pictus. NCBI lineage: Eukaryota > Metazoa > Chordata > Amphibia > Anura > Alytidae > Discoglossus > Discoglossus pictus. The sequence goes on from CM050167.1 coordinate 99,687,098, forward strand.
CAAGGTAGTAACAGTCACAGGTTTCAAAAAATATCAGATGAGATTCCTACAACATGGAGATATTAGATCTTATCTCACGGAGTCCTTTGCACCTTTTACCTTAATACCTTCCCAACAGGAACATTGCAAAAAAGCGGGAGCAAGAAAAGATGAAATCTTGATGGTAAAACAATAGATCAACGAAAACAAGTGAGCACCTGTTTGATGAAATCCATATAACAAGGAAAATGTCCTATGGGGTGGATGATAACATCCACATATGCGTGCGAAAGATATGAAAGTCCAGATTTGTATTAGCATATTGTAATGTCAATGAGCAAGAGTTTGAGTATGTCATTTACAGTATGTGAATGGGCATGGATATAAGGCATGATTGACTTATTCCTCTTCCATGTCCGTAGGCAAGTTTCGGCGTAGATTTATAAGTTTAATATAGGCATTCTTTCTCTGCGATGGTCGTGTCAATCCATTTCTGTATCAGTCCCTTTGCACAGGGAATCACAAGTATCCAAAATGGCAACATCGATTGAAGTCATCACAGAGAGGGCTATGCCTTTCCATCTCTGAATTTTCTGCTAGTTCATTTGACAGAGCTGTCAATCCCTCCAGGGCTTTGGTAACTGCCACATCAGGTGCCATATTATGAGGGATGAAGTTCAGCAGGCAGTGCCAAACATTTTACAAACACCTCCTTCTTGTGCTAAAAGCATGCGGTTTTACATGTCATCAGACTTTTTTTATCTAGTTGTTCAGTCAAACCTTGTACTGCATCTCTTGTATAGTCACAAATCTTTGTTGGTCATAGAAGATATAATTTATCTAGTCAACATTCTTATTTATTGTCACCCATCCGGTGAACTTGGATTCAAATTCTGCTGCAATTCATTTTCTGGCCTTGAACTTGTCTGGTAGTGCACAGGGTACTCCAATGGAGTTGATGTAGACTTTGTCATGAAAGCTGCCACTTGGGGTGGATCTCTTAGATCGGGTCAAGGCCTTTGTAGATTTGTGTTGCAGTAAAACTTAGTTCTTTTTCAGGAAGCGGGTAAAAGGCAACACCAATTGTATTAATGCACAAGTTCCTTGTCAGTTGGGTGGGAACACTTGTCTCAGATTTAGTCCTCCATAGTACCACCACACCTCTGCTCTCCTTGTAGTATAATTAGCAAACCACTCCCAGTGGTTATTATCATGTTTCATTGTACGATTGTACAAAAGTCAAACTGTGCTGTTCCTGTGTGACCTTCAGTAAAGGTTAGGTTAGTGGCTTCAGGTGTTCCTGTATAAGGAGTCTCTTAGTCATCAAACTCTGTATCTGTTGTTATCTGCTGTTATCACAATAAGTACTTGGTAGATACTTTCTCTCATCATATATCAGGGCACGCTTATCTGTTCTTTGTTTTTACAAGCATGCACTCGCTGTCATCTTCTTCTGTGGTAGACAAGTGTGACAGAAATACAAAAATGCAAGAAACTTCGTACATCCTATAACGAGACATGTTCACATTATATATACTTATCCTAAAATTTCCCTAACTGTAACATAAATTTTACATATGCATAACTCTATAATAAACAAGGGGTGGAATAAACTAAATTTAAGTGATAATGTAAATTAATACTCCTGCTAAAGTAGCAAAAATTATCATTAGGACAGTATTAATACTACTAATTATATATTTATTAGTGATAAGACATTAATTAATTTATTTTGCAACAGTTTGTATATTTAAAAGGAAATTGCTAATTTTATTACTGTCAATATACATTTACTTATAAAGCTCTAAAATCTTTTCTTAACTCATAATGTAATCCACCTCATTTCATGTTTCTGTCTTAGAGTCTTAGAAATACCTTGAAAAGATTTTCATAATTGTTTACTCATTTGCACCATGGCTATCATATGTGCTGGGGATAGCCCTGGAAGATTTTTTTTATCCAACATGAATAAACAAAACATAACACATAAAATAATACAGAATTTGGTATGATAAGGTTCTTTAACCAGATAAGATATCATACACCGATTTCTAGTGATATGTGTACTCTCCCTGTGCAGTAGTTAGTAGACAGGAACAGTGCACAAACCATATTTATACCGACAGAGAGAAATGCCACCAGAAGGAGTGCTTCAATGAGCCTAAAAAATTCATAATTAATAAAAAAAATACTAGCAAATTCTAAAGAAAAAAAAATATAAGGAAACACATCTAACATCTAAAAAATTTAAATTATATATCACATATATAGTTGTGAGCATGCAAGTTGTTGCTAACGCTTGCGGGCTCGCGTAGCGAGCCGCGGCCCTCGCTTAGTGAGGGCTACGGGCGAGGGCCTCAGTTGCTGGCATGGAGCGCCGAAGGCGCTCCTTGCAATCAACTGCGACCCTCGCAAACTTTACGTTGCACCGCAAACAACACGACACACCAACTACGACCCTCACAAACTTTACCTCGCAACGCAAACAACATACGAGACACGTTAACACACATTACGACCTCGCAACACTCGGACGCAACTCGCGAACATTACAAAATTCAAAACACAATAAATACACACAGCACATACATAAAAAGCTTACCTACAGCAAGAGGGAGCATCCAGGAGCTAAAAAAAACAACTTACACCTTCATTTCACTCAAAATAAAAGAGTTTAGACACTAAAAAATTCGCTAAGCGAGAGAAAAAATGGCCGCCGAACAAAACGAAAACAAGGCTACAACACTCTAAACATGGAAAACACCACAAGAAACTCGCAAAACACCACAAGAAACTTGCAAAACACCACAAAAAACCTATGTGTATTCCACTAAGACGCATACCACACATTACCCGCCATTTTACGCCAATGCGGAAGTACACGACTATGCTAACGGTTTGGTCTCGCGCACGCACAGTATTACACTGCACACATCCAGCACGCTTACACAGCAGCTCCACACCACTAATGCTGCAGCAACATCAAAACAGATTGCAGCTCTTCAACACAATGCTTCAAAATAGGTAAAGTATATTCATTTATTAATGTTTTACATATTTCATTATTACACACCAAACAGCATTAGCTACCTTACAATTTCATTGCCGTCATTTTTTGACGGGCAATTCGCTAATATATATATATATATATATATATATATATATACCGTATATATGTGTATATATATATATATATTTATATATATATATATATATATATATATATATATATATATATATTCTTAGTCTGTTGACATTCCTGACCATTTTGTATGCTTATCATAACCCATAAAATAATTTCACCTTTTAAACCTTTTAAACCTTAAAAAATAATTAATTGAACAGATTTATTTGCACCTAAATATTACAAAAAAATTACTGCGCTACTACAATTTATCCCAAAAGAGATATTTGGGGTATTTACAATCTATTCTCCAGCAAAAACAAAACAGTTCCACTCTTATCAAAACATTTCCAATATACGACCATGAATTAGAACTAACAGTTTTATAAACATTGGATCTTGGCAGTGTGTCAGTGTAATGAATAAATAGTTCAGCTTCACTGACTTATATAATTTGCACATTATATGCTTTTCAAACAGTTTTTTTAAGTGTAATAAAACCTTAAAAATCTTCTCTTTTTTTCTTTTTTTTAAACCCAGTATTTTACCAATTACTGTATTTACTTGCAAATAATTTTCTCAAATATCAACCCTAAAAAATGTAACACAACTAATGAACCATCTTTTAATAAAACCTTAATTTTGATTATTCAAAATGGCTGACAATATAAAAAATACAAATATTAAAAGACAAATATTAATCTGAAATGTATCAGATTTTAGATTATATATTTTCTATAAGCAATTTTATCATACTGTAGATCAGATATAATGGACACTCTTTCACAAAAGTGCAATGATATAATTTGTGCACTATTTTCCTATATGAATACCAATATTCATCATACACCATTCCAGGAGATCAAAAACAGATCTCTCTATCAAACACCACCAATTCACAAGACAATCAGTACATACATGATGTCCTCACACATAAACAGATCTCAATCTAGCTCACACACTTCATAACACTGTAAACATATGTTCAAACACATTCAACAATCTTCCTTTTTCTTCAATTTTTTCACACAGCACTCACTGCACATGGTACTGACACTCAGTTCTCACAGTACTGACACTCAGTACTCACACCCACATTCATAGGCCCAATTCATCAATTAATTTGCGATTCTATCCCATCAGCCACTTTTTCACAGCAACGCCATTGCAAAGGTCCTTTTTTTTCCTTTGACAACCAGTTCCTCTCCGGAATCGTCTAGACAACTTAATCTATATCTAATTTTTTTTTCTTCGGATTCTTATCTCCTCTTTCTTCCACTTAGCCAGGCACAGGCAAATGCTTTTACAATAACAAATGCAACAACCCTGCTACAGCTCTGCTCCAGAATCTCATAATCTAAATTTACAGCACTTCTTAAAATAATACCTTGTCAGGTACAAAATCTCTTTTATATCTCTTAATATATTCTAGTCTCAGTAACTAACATCTTTACATGTTAAAATATCTAAATCAATTCTATTTCATATTCACTTCAACCACAGTATCTGATCACATAGAAAAAATCCATATACAGAGATACACATGAACATCTCTAAACTCTGTATTGCACACTTTGAACCGACCCCCCTTTCTCTTTGCTTCAGCTGTTGTTCCAGAGGCTGTGAGGTGTCAGGGATGGAGTCAGTAGGAGTGGGTGGGTCATTAGGCATGACATTCTCCATGTCACTAAGCTCCACCGACTTGGATGGGGCTAGTTTGGAGACTCTTTTTAATTTCAGACTGGTCCAACAGTCCAGGAGTACAGGTCTCTTTTCTATGTACTCCTCACTAATCCTGGTCCCCCCTTTGTCCATTTGAAAACATAATTTCTACAGAAAAAAATTATTGCAGGCATAAAATCTGCTGATAAAAAAACATAAACACAGGATTTAGACAAACACAAACAATTACATAATTGTGAGCTTACAAATTTACATGCGCATAAATGTTTTTAAATCACTTTGTAAGAACCAACAAAAAAATGAAAATAAAAAAATAAAATAAATAAAAACAACTAACTTAGCAAATAATATATATATATATATATATATATATATATATATATATATATATATATATATAATATTATATATATATATATATATATATGTATATATATACCTAAAAAAAAGTATTTATTTATATATAACGTAAAACCAATTTCTCAAATTACAAATTACACTCTATGGGGATAAATACATAATACTTTCTATAAAAGCATAATTTCAGTAAAATTAACTCACTCATCAAATCCTTTATCTCATCAATATTTCCCTAAAAAATATTTTTACATCTGCAACAGGATTTGGCTAAATGCTGGTGAAAAAATGCAAAACCACCTGGAGACCACAGCAAGTCATTTTATTAGTAGCAGTAAATAACAACAAAATACTTCTTATTAGATGGGCAGGTATACAATTATATATGCACGGACTATTGATCTACATGAATGGCTCATTATAATACATTCTTTCATCTTTAAAAACGGCACAAATCTTACAGCGCTCTATACCTTTAAATGTGAGTGGAAATTTTCTGTGGAGGGGAGGGGCTGTGGGAGTATCTACACAGACTGAGGAGAGAGAAAAATTATTTTAAAGGGACATCAAACCTCTTACATATAAACACACAAAATATGTCATTATTTTAACAATACTCCGTTTCTTACTCACAAACATTATCCAAGTATAACATTCTTGTAATATATTAATTTGCAGATACTCTGATTTCTGTCCACAACTTTGGCAATGTGCCAATTCATATGACCATCTTGAATTCTTATCAGAAGAACTAATTACATCAAAGATACACTTTTCTCTCTCTCTCTCTTCAACCAAAACACATAACACTCTTTTCCTCTGACTCTTAAATGGCTGCTCTCTCTGTAAGGTATACATTTGGCAATGTGCCAATTCCAAATTCCTTGAGGAGGGGCAATTTTGCATCTCAGACGCCATTTTGAGCTCATGCAAGAATAATTTCAAACACTTCATTTTAATTAAGTGTCTGTTTTCAACCAAAAAACACTCTATACTGTTTTACTGATATCTTTGTCTCTTTCTAGGCGTGTTGCCAACTTCAGTTAGATAAAGAAATATGGGCAATGATTTCACTCTTTACTAACAATTACTCATAGATATAATGGACATTGGGTTTAAGACAGATTAAGATTTAAGGCAGATTACCCAGATCGTAGAAGTGCAACAGAGCAACATGTACCAATTAAAAATTAAACCCTTTTTGATTGTATCAAGTAGCCATAATTAGCTGTCAAACGGCTCCTCACATTAAATTCTGAAGCTTGGGGTGTTATTATTAATTGGAGTGCGTCCGAGTTCACGAGCACCATATGTTGTGGAAAATATCTCCTAATCACCCCACTCACAGGCATGACACCAGGAAAAAACAGAATCCTCTGGTTATTTCTCATGATTAGAGTTTATTTAGAAAAAGGTCAGCAGACAAAACTCAACATGGCTGCTGCAGACCAGCTGAAAAAACTACGGAGAAAATATCCAGATACAGCCATTTATAATGTTTACATAAGATAATGAAAAAAAATAATTACACTGCCAATTACATTTTATTTATATATTATATCCAATAAGCTATAACACACATGATCAAGACTTATCAAAAATGTTATGGTACGTCACCACTAGATGTGCAGAAATACTTAATTTCTAATGTTCTGCGCAAAGGGCAAATTATCTCCTTGAATATGAGAGAGGAAACATATTATGTTATGACTAGAAACCTGTGTGCTAGTCTCTAAATGAAATAGCCAAGTCATGAGTCAGATGTATTTAATTATTTCATACCTAATATCTTGCAATGGAAAATTACTGGTTTGATGCTTATATCCCAGCCAACTATCACACTAACTGAAAAGGGTGCTAATTGTGTGTGTATATATATATATATATATATATATATATATATATATATATATATATATATATATATATGCTAAAAATGTAAGGATATTTGTATAATTTTCCGCAACAGGGGTTGGGGTAATATTTAAGGGTAAATTTAGGGTTTTGGGGTTAGGGTTAGATTTAGAGGGTAGGGTTAGGGGTTAGATTTAGAGTCTCTTCTCCCATCTACTTCACCGCTCATTACAGGTCTTGGCAACTTGCAACTTTTGTGCTTGGGAATGCCATGTGTTTCTTTTCACCATCTCCCCCTGTCCCTTCCCTGTGTCTTTCTCCTCTGTGTCTCTGCTGAATCTTTGCGTGGCCCATGCCTACTGCCATTGGTTTTACTTTCAAAGTCCTGCGTGCCTTGAGTTGTTGGTGTAATTGTTAATGTCTATGCCGTTGTGTATTTTCTAAGTCCCGCGTGCCTGGCGTTGTTGGTATAAGTTATACTTTCTTTAGCATCGTGTATTTTCTAACTTCTGCGTGCCTGACCTTGCTGAGCCTTGTTTTCATCTTGTTTCAGAATTTTTTAATTTTTTCGGCCACCATTTCTTTTCCCGCTTCAGCGATTTTCGATCGTTAAAAAAGACAAAATATGCCTCAAATTAACTGGCTCCCCCCCTGTGCTGTGTGTCAGTGTGTAAGTAAATTTAAGGTATATTTGTGTGTTTTTGAAGTCTTTTCCAGTTCAGTGGTTTGGCCGTTAAAGTTGGATTTTTTGCAAGCGCGTGCCTCAATGGCTCGCCTCGCTTTGCGAGGCTTGCAAGCGTGACAACAAATTGCAGTATGACAACTATTATATGGGATAAAAACATTAACAAATATAATTTCCATGTCAGCTAAGTTAAACAGGCAAATGCTGAGAATTATTTACATAAAAATAGGTATTGCCTCCCATATGACTTAATTGGTATTTACAGGGCACAATCCTTTCCTCCGACTTTTTATTATTCATTTGTATTGGCGAACTGTGGTAAACATTTGGAGATAGATAGCTAGATAGATAGATAGATAGATAGATAGATAGGCAGGTAGATAGATTGATAGATATATAGATAGATAGATAGATAGATAGATAGATAGACAGATCTACAGAGAGATCGAAAGCAGAACTAATGAAGTATTGTCAGAGTTACACATTTACACATAGATACTTTACACCAAAATACACATTCCCCATAATTTCATCTATCTGTAAGATAATTGAGTTTGTGTCACCTTTCTCATGTAATATTAGAGCCTCTAACTCAGTATTTCTGGAAGTGAGGGGATCAAACCTTCCCAGCATCCCTGTAATTATAGTTCTGTTAAAAATCACTTCACTTACATCAGTAATTGTGTATCGAAATTAAATGCATGTTTATTTTTCATATATTTTTAATGTATGTTACAAATTAATATGTATATTTTGGTGTTCACTCTTACTCATGCACAATAAATCTCTCAAGAATTACCAAATATAGCCAATTATTAAGAAGACAATATATTAATATATTAAATGTTGCTTTACTAATTAACTTCAACTTAAAATCTTAGATAGAACCTATCAGCCATTTGTGTCAAGCTCCGCCCACTAAACTCTATGTATGAACATTATCACCCGATCAGTTTCTTTCACTTGTGCATCCTGGTTTATGCATAGAAACTGGAAGTTAGTGGGTGGAGCTTGAAGGCCAACAGCCTGTTAGTCTGTCAACAAATTCTTATTAAGTTTGTAAATTATAGCCCTTTTGAAGTTAAAGTTAAGTGGTAAAACAGAGTTTTAAATATTACCTCTTTAAGAAATAAAAATTTCAAAACTGCATTACAGTGGCAAGTTATTTGTTTTATTTTCTAACACAAAAAAATGACATAAAATGATTTTCACTATAATTCAGTTTTGTTCTTTCTTATATTATTATCCTTTATTTGTAACGCGCCAACATATTCCGTAGTGCTATACAGGGGTTAGGTACAAGTATAAATTCCCAATGAAAATTGTTATTGAGCTTTCAATCAGACATACACAGTTTTCCCTAAGTCACCTTACAAGATTAAAAACTTGCAAGCTTACAATCTAAAGGGTGTGAGTGAGGTACAGGAGAGTGATAGATGGATAGTGAATGAAGAGGCTAAAGATAATAGGCTTTTTTGAATAGATGCGTTTTTAAAGAGATTTTGAAGGATTTGAGGCAGGAAGAGGTCTGGTGGAGCGAGGTAAGGAGTTCCAGAGAATAGGGGCAGCACGAGAAAAGTCTTGAAGACGGGAGTAAGAGGAGGTGATGAGAGAGCAGGAGAGAAGAAGGTCATTAGCAGAGCAAAGAGGGTGGGTGGGAGTGTATTTTGGGATGAGAGCAGAGATGTAGGAGGGTGCAGTATTGTGGAGGGCTTTATATGTTTGGGTCATGATTTTGAAGTATTCTAGAGGCAATGGGAAGCCAGTGGAGTAACTGACAGGTGCTGCAGACAATGATCGTTTAGTATGGTAGATGAGTCTAACGGATGCATTCAAAATGGATTGGAGTGGAGGCAGACGGGTGATAGGAAGGCCAGCAAGAAGAGTGTTGCAGTAATCGAGGCGAGATATGATGAGAGCGTGAATAAGAATTTTAGTTGTGTCTTGTGTGAGGTAGTGGCGTATTTTGGATATGTTTTTTAGGTGAAAGTGACAAGAGTGTATGAGTGATTGAATGTGAGGAATGAAAGAGAGGGAAGGGTCCAGTAGGACCCCAAGACAGCCTGGGAGGTGGGAGTGATGATGGTATTGTCAACAGTGAGAGATAAGTGAGGGGTGGGAGCTGAGGAAGAGGGTGAAAAGATAATGAGCTCTGTCTTAGACATGTTAAGTTTGAGTTGATTGGCAGACATCCATGAGGATATGCTAGAGAGGCAATTGGCAACATGAGCTAACAGAGAGGGGGATAGTTCTGGTGAGGATTTAGATTTGTGTGTCTTCAGCAAATAAATGATACTGAAATCCAAAAGATTTTATTAGGGCACCAAGTGAGGATGTATAGATGGAGAAAAGGAGGGAGCCTGGGAGATGAAGAGGTGCCAGAGAAGGAGACACTAAATGTCCGATGTTCTGGATTAGATGTGAACCAAGAGAGAGCAGTCTCACGGTTGCCAAGAGAGTGGAGAATTTGAATAAGAAGAGGATGCTTAATCGTGTCAAAGGCAGCAGAGAGATCCAGGAGAATTAGGATAGAGAAATGACCCTTTGATGTGGCAGTGAGAAAGTCATTAGTAACTTTTGTGAGAGCTGTCTGGGTGTTGTGTTGGGACCGGAAGCCAGAATGGAAGGGATCAAGTAGGGAGTTGGAGAAAATAAATTGTGTAAGGTGATTGTAGATGACACACTCAAGTAGTTTAGAAGCCAAGGCAAGTAGAGAGATAGGGCGGTAATTAGATGGAAAAGCTGGATCAGATAAAGGTTTCTTAAGAATGGTTGTAATTATGGCTTGTGTTCAATGGTGGTGGAAACTTGCCAGTGTCTAGGGAAAGGTTGAATAGATGTGTGAGAGCTGGCATAAGTGTGGAAGAGAGGGGAGGGATCAGCTGTGATGGAATAGGATCATGTGGACAAGTTGTGAGACGAGAGGTTGATAGAAGACTAGCAACTTAATCCTCAGTTACAGGGTTAAGGGAGTTTATAATGGATAAAGGGATAATAGTAAAACCCTGTCAGTACACTGTAATAATAAGTTACAGAAACTATTGTGTTCACTCTTTTAATTCAAACATAATTACAGACTCATACAAAAAGTCAAGTATGGGCTATCTGTAAGTCGGATCATCTGTTACCCGGGAACCTCCTATGTACATATATACAGTATGTCACAAAAGTGAGTACACCCCTCACATTTTTGTAAATATTTTATTATATCTTTTCATGTGACAACACTGAAGAAATGACACTCTGCTACAATGTAAAGTAGTAAGTGTACAGCCTGTATGACAGTGTAAATTTGCTGTCCCCTCAAAATAACTCAGCACACAGCCATTAATGTCTAAACCTCTAATTGGAAATGCCCAAATTCGGCCCAAAGTGTCAATATTTTGTGTGGTCACCATTATTTTCCAGCACTGCCTTAACCCTCATGGGCATGGAGCTCACCAGAGCTTCACAGGTTGCCACTGGAGTCCTCTTCCATTCCTCCATGATGATATCACAGAGCTGGTGGATGTTAGAGGCCTTGCACTCCCCCACAGATGCTCAATAGGGTTTAGGTCTGGTGACATGCTTGGCCAGTCCATCACTGTTACCTTTAGCTTCTTTAGCAAGGCAGTGGTCGTCTTGGAGGTGTGTTTGGAGTCGTTATCATGTTGGAATATTGCCCTGCGGCCCAGTCTCCGAAGGGAAGGGATCATGCTCTGCTTCAGTATATCACAGTACATGTTGGCATTCATGGTTCCCTCAATGAACTGTAGCTCCCCAGTGCTGGCAGCACTCATTCAGGCCAAGACCATGACACTCCCACCACCAAAAGTATACATCTATACTAAGGAAAGGTAGTTGAAATAATCCCTAAATGACAGATAAATGGATAAGGCACAAAGAGCACAAAAACACTGATTTGAGATGAAACCCTCAGTTTGAACGTAAACAGCGATGCAGAGAGAGTGGAGGCAGCATCTGACATCATCAGATAAATGCATATAGGTGGCATCAACACAACATATTATAGAAATCATATATACACATATAGACATATGTGTATATATGTTTGGTCTGACCTACATCAGTGCTGCCGGCACTGGGGAGCTACAATGGTGGCCACACAAAATATTGACACTTTGGGACGAATTTGGACATTTCCACTTAGGGGTGTACTCACTTTTGTTGCCAACGGTTTAGACATTAATGGCTGTGTGTTGAGTTATTTTGAGGGGACAGCAAATTTACACTGTTATACAGGCTGTACACTTACTACTTTACGTTGTAGCAGAGTGTCATTTCTTGCAGTGTTGTCACATGAAAATATTTAATATTATATTTACAAACATGTGAGGGGTGTACTCACATTTGTGAGATACTGTATATATAAGTAGCGACTTGCCAGTCAAAAAATTACGCCAATACAATTTTAAGCCAGGCAAGGCTGTTTGCCACACAATGCGAGGCTATTGCCCCTCTCAGCACCTTCGGTGCTCATGGCGGGCCTCGCACTGAGCGCCTTTGGCACTCATCACGTGGCTTGCAATGAGTGCCTTTGGCGCTCATTGCGAACCTCTCCCTCCGTGTACTAATGCTGTTTGCCACACAATGCGAGGCTTAACCCCTCTGAGCACCTTTGGGGCTCATCACGAGCCCCACAATGAGGTTTAAGATATTCATTATTTCTTTAGAAAAAAAATTAACAAACTATTACTTTTAAACAACAAAATCAGAGATGCTCAATTAGAGAAACTATTACTTTATGTGTAAATGAAAAAAAGGAGAGATATATTCATTGTTGCTTTACAGTATATTCCAAAATCAGACAGTAGGAAAGGATATTTATTACTTACTAAGCTTAACCTTTGAAATGGGTCTAGTTGTCAAAAGTTTAAAAACGTTGAATAAGTTATTAAGATGCGAAACAGAATTGAGCTGTATAGTGGAGGGGTTAATTCATTTGTGCTATAATCTTGCGATTGTTTCATGGCTAAGCCATCACTAGCTACAGTATATTCAATTCCCAGAAGAGGTCAGGTCTTGAGGATGCAGCTGAATCTAAAAATAGCTTGAGGTTGTGGAAATTTCCTGGAAAACCACAGTGGGCTTTATGCACTAAGGTTAGTGACCTTGAAGAACTATTTGAAATAAATTTGCAAGTCCTATGTTATCATATTTGGCAAGATTTACTAATGTGTGACCTCTCCAAGACTTCTCCAGTGCTCCTCACCTTAGTGAATATACTCCTAGGGAATCAGTTGATAAGGAGAGATGGTCACCTTAAGCCTCTGATACATTTGTGATCCCAGCTTCTGTTGTGGATATTTTAAATAGGTAATTCACCACAACAATCATTTAAAATATGGTGGGCAAAAGAGCGATAGAAGCCCTCCACCGTACAGTAATACAGTAAATAAATAGTACATCTGTGTTCACATTTGAATGTCTAAAACAAGTAAAAAAAACTTGTTTCCTCTCTATTTATAAAGCACCAGCATTCTCCATAGTGCTATTTGCAAGGTAGGATATAATCAATAAATACAACCACAGAACAAATTAAATGTAAAGATAATAAAAGGGAATACAATGCACCAATAGAGTAGCTCACTGGCTAGAGGATTTAGCTATACATCACTGACGAAGCACAATAAGGGCCTCATTCTATTATCGGCCGTAAATCGGCCGTAAGGCTGCGATTCCTTGCGAGGGTTCAGTTAACTCGCGATTCTATTATACGGCCCCGCAAGGATCTCCTTTTACGGCCGGCCGCATATCTTGGAACCGGCCGTAATCTGTGAAATATAAAAACTCAAAAATAAATTCAAGCCTGCACTGTACAGCTCTGTAAATGCTAGGGATCATATTGGGGGACATGAGGATTAAAAGGAACCCACTCTCAAGCTTGCACATCTGCCCAAACCCGAGTTCAAATTAACTGTTTATTTTCCGGCTGCGGCGTGGGTGTGTCTTAGGTGCTCCAAGCACTCTGGACTTTTTACATGGATATTTTACGGATATTAAAAATAAAATATTTTACGGATTTAAGTACAGGATAATTATGTGCTATTTTTTCTAACACCTAAAATCCCTTTATAGTCTTCTCAAAGTGCAGGATGGCTTTATTTGAGCTATTTTATGTGCTTAATTGGTGCTAGCGAGACCTCTTTCCTGCAAGTAAGCTGCGGCTCGCTTTTAGCCTTGCAGAGAGGTTTCCCGGAGCAATTGAATTGCAAATCTCTTGCGGCCGTTTTAGATCAAAGGCTTTCCTCCGGCGCGAGCGGCCGCAAGAGATAGCAAGGCACCGTCCGCAAGCCTGCCGGAGCCTACGGCCGTAAGGGAATAGAATAGCAGAATAGCTTGCGGCCGGTCCTTGCGGCCCCGCAACGGCTGCGGCCGATAATAGAATGAGGCCCTAAGCCTGGAATGCACGTCTGGGGCTAGGCAGGTTCCTGTTCAGAGGAGCATTGTATGATATTTTGTAGCTAGACTATACATTTGAGTGTTGAGACTGTTGTACCAGTGGATAGTTCTCTTTGTATGGCACAATTGACCAAAAGAGATTGTTCTCTAAAAGGAGCAAATCTCCTTTGGTCAGGTCACAGTAACGTTACTTCTGTCTGACCTCTTTATATATATATATATATATATATATATATATATATATATATATATATATGTATTTATTTATTTATTTATAGGGGTCCAACATATTCTAGCACAATTTGTAGTAAGGTACATCGGGTGCAATATATGAATAAACATGTTATTAAATAGTAGACAAAGACAATATAATGCAGTAATACAATAGACAATTTGATGCAACAGTTTTGATATACCGTATATACTTAAGTATCTCTCTAACCCCCCCTTGTCTCTCTCCCCCCCGTGTCTCTCTAACCCCCCCTTGTGTCTCTACCCCCCCTAGCTCTCTCTAACCCCCCGTGTCTCTCTAACCCCCCCGTGTCTCTTTCCCTCCCCCCTCCTCATCCTCAACCCCCCCCTCATTCTAACCCCCCCTTATTCTACCCCTCTAAATACCACCCCTTCCCTCTCCCCTCACTTACCTGCTCCGGCCTCCGCTCCTTCCGCGCCACATCAAGACCCGGAAGGAGCGGAGGCCAGAGCAGGTAAGTGAGGGGAGGGGTATTTGGAGGGGTAGTATGAGGGGGGGGGATAGAATGAGGAGGGGGGGTTAGAATGAGGACGGGGGTTTAGAATGAGAGGGGGTTGAGGATGAGGAGGGAGGTTGAGGAGGGAGGTTTAGGAGCGGGTTGGGGATGGGGGGGTGAGGTTGAGGAGGGGGTTGAGGTTGAGAAGGGGGTTGAGGATGCCCCCCATCCTCAACCCCCTTGTCAACCTCAACCCCCTCCTCAACCTCACCCCCCCCATCCCCAACCTGAGGATGAGGAGGGGGGCTGAGGATGAGGAGGGGGGCTGAGGATGAGGAGGGAGGCTGAGGATGAGGAGGGGGTTTGAGGAGGGAGGTTGAGGAGGGAGGATGAAGAGGGGGGTTGAGGAGGGGGGGTTGAGGTTGAGGAGGGGGTTGAGGATGGGTGGTTGAGATTGAAGAGGGAGGTTGAGGATGGGGGGTTGAGGTTGAGGAGGGAGGTTGAGGAGGGGGTTGAGGATGAGCAGGGAGGATGAGGAGGGAGGATAAGGAGGGGGGTTGAGGAGGGGGTTGAGGATGAGGAGGGAGGATGAGGAGGGGGTTGAGGATGAGGAGGGAGGATAAGGAGGGGGGTTGAGGAGGGGGGTTGAGGATGAGGAGGGAGGATGAGGAGGGGGGTTGAGGAGGGGGGTTGAGGAGGGGGGTTGAGGATGGGGGTTGAGGATGGGGGGGGTTGAGGTTGAGGAGAGGTTGAGCACTGTAAATGCAAATATAAATTCAAGACAGCACTGTAAATGATGAGGTACACAATGGGTGACATGAGGATTAAAGGCACAACATTCCCAAGCAGGCACATCGCAATACAATACTTGATTTCATGATTAATTTATGTCCAAATTCCAACAGGCTTGAATAACGAGTTACGGGCTTAGTGGTTATTCAAGCCTGTCGGACATAAATTTAACGTGAAATCAAGTATTGTATTGTGACGATGTGCCTGCTTGAGAATGTTGTGCCTTTAATCCTCATGTCACCCATTATGTACCCTATCATTTACAGTGCTTTACAGTGCTGCCTTGAATTAGTATTTGCATTTACATTCCTCCGAGATTGCGGCCTTCAACACACGAGTTACGGCCGCGAACCTATTCTAGCGCGGAAGTGCCTACGGACGATTGCATGGTTTGTGATTGGCTGTAAGGCACCGCCTGGCGGCGCAACCCATGAGAATACTAGCGTAGATGTATCGCTACGCGGGCCGTAAGCCGTCCGCAAGGAATCGCTGACTTTCGGGTGTTTTACGGCCCCGATTAGAATGAGGCCCTATGTGTTTGAGCTTGTTTGGTACAACATGATGTGCAAATGTGGTATTTTAATGCTGTAGGTGATAATCATTCTATCTATCTATCTGTCTGTCTGCTGTCTGTCCGCTGTTTGTCTGTCTATCTATATCACTATTTTAAAAACATGGCAAGTCTTTGAGTCAAATTTGGTACCATATGCTGCCCTGCTGGTGGGCCCCTCCCCAGGGTATCCAAATCAGTCTCTGTACCACCACCTTGTGGTTACAGTTCACCATATCAGAGTAAACTGTTTATCAAGCTTCCCACAACATTATTGACACTGGAAGTAAGTCAATAAGCATAGGAAGATATATTTGTTAAAGTGCAAAAACAATGCAAGCTCCACAAATCAATGCTGGATATGAGATGCAATCAATAAAATCAGTGTAAAACATGAAAAAACTGTTCCAGGCATACATCTCGAAACAAAGACACAATAAATGGAATGGGTGGGAGACCACTGGGTCAGATCAGACTTGTTGGATTCATATTTCCAGATTATTATAATGACACAAGCCATTAAAGGACCAGTGTAATGCATTTAAAAGTAAAACTTCTATGTTTATTCTGCAGAGACTATTAAAAAAATCACACAGTTTAAAATAAATAAAAGTTATTATTCTTTCTTCCTTTCTCCACCTCCCTGTTCCTTGTCATGAGGCGTGGCCAGCTCTGGCTGAGGATGGATCATCATGGAGGTAGACTGGGGTCATATATCACTGCTCCTGCTCCATGACACCATTAACTCCACCCCAACAGAGGTCACAGCTGTATTGAAACCCATAGGCCCGTCCAATGACAGTGCATGAGCCATCATAGCCCAACCCCCTATTACTGAACATGCTAAATATGATTTAGTATCCGACTAATCAGACTTTTTTTTCTTTAGTTCAGCTTCCAAGCACAGCTGGCCACACCCTCTGTGGGCAGCTCTTCTTCAGGGAAAACTAGCACGTTTAAAAGTAATAACACATTTTAACTTCTATTATTTTAAACTGTATACTGTGTTTAGTATAGTAGGCTATGCCCAACAAAAAATGAAATATGAACTCCTTTTTGGACTTCCACTCAACCATATATCTTCACATCCATCTCATCCAACACCCTTATCTGCTGCTCCCATACATCAGCTACCTCTCCTCAGTGAAAAAACTCAAGATCCTGAGCCTAGCCTACAAAGATTCCAACAGCACACACCTAGATATGTCTTATTATGGTTATCAGGTTCAAGGTCTCTGACCTTGCACATTCTCTTAATATCACCTGCCTTCCTCGCCTTTGGACCTATTGCCTGAGTTAAGAACTTAACCTGCCTACCCAAATCTGCACCCATTACCAAAACCTACACATTCAGTCACTGTGGTTGGAAACATTATAGGTCAGGGTTAGTCAGATATTTTTTCAAAAATTCAAGGTCCAAATGTTATGGAAATGAAGCCAAGGTCTGGATCCACATGTTTTATACACATACAGATATTTCAATAATGTCAAAAGAGCATGGGATTGAAGTTTGCATTGTAAATGGGGGCTTAGGAAAAGAACAACACATAACGGATAATTTATTTGAGCATTTGGCATATTCAGTTAATATATAAGACTAGCGACTTGACCGTCAAAAATGACGGAGCAATAAAATTTGAAGCCATGGCAATGCTGTTTGCCACACAATGTCAAGCTTTTTGTACTCTGAGGACATTCGGCGCTCATTGCGAGCCTTGCGCTGAGCACCTTCGCTCATTGCGAACCTCTCCTCTGATGTACTTTTGCTCCTCTGAGCAGCCTCTGCGCTCATCACAAAGACAGATACATATGTCTATATTTTTTTTAAACAGTGGCCAACTTGGATAAAACTTGGGATATTTTTTTTACATACAATATAATCTAACTCAGTAGAAATTGATTATGATCTTGGTGGATCACCTGCATTTTTGAGATGTAGGTTCATCATCGAAGGATTTTCTGTCAATTGTTTACCTACAGCAATATACTTTAAATTATTGTTATATATCTGGCGTGCTTAAAAACAAAAGTAATCTAATATCTGGACCTTAGCTTTACATTTTTAATATTTCTTTATATATATATATATATTTAAAATGTAAAAGTAAATAGATACACAGGTATATTATATACCTAATAAAATCCAGGAAACTTCAAAATCACTTTAAAACATTGCTGGTAATGCATTTGTCTTACATAGTGCACAACGTAGAAAGTACGGAGTGCTTTGGGAGCAGGGATACCATGGCATATCTCTCATACTGTATTGCCTATTCAAATGGGTATATCACATATATACTATATATATATATATATTATTTTTATTTGTTTCATTAAATACACATATTTTGCCTATAGCTCCCATCTCGTGTATTCTGGGCTAATTTATAAGAACTGTAATTTTAAAAAACATACTTGTGGTGGTTGGGGTCACCTGAGAATTGATTGCAGAGGGGCACTTCTGATGTAAGTCTGGTCCTGCATATCTCATGTTCTTTCACTGTTTCTTTAATGCTTCTAATTGAAAGTTAAATCTAATGAGAAATGTTATGTCATTATCTCCCCCTTTGGCAGTGTTTTGTCCCACAGGTAGAAGAATACCAGCTCAGCTCTCAGGCGTGTAAGCTGTCAGCTCTTTATTCATGACTCGCATTATTACTTCATTATAGTTAAAATGCTCCTCTGGCAAGTGATGGCTTATCACTACTGGCACAAAGGCTCAGGTACTTATTTTTAAAGCTTGCAATTTTTATCTGTCGATCAGTCTTTCTGTTCCATGCAACAAGCATAGACTGATTATTGACAATAATTGCTGTTTACCCTTGGGATCTTCCTGTATTGTTGTCATTGTAAAGACATATGTAGCTGGCAAGACTAAGCGTGTATATATGACAAGGAGTAATTAAACTAAACATCCCAGTTACTCTTTAGGGTTTCATATGATTAATTCTATAAAAGTATATTAAGTCTTAGTATATCCACTATAATAGTTATTAGCTTGTGAGTAACGCCTGCGTGGTACGTCCTGCGCAGGCGTTACTCACAAGCTACTGACCCTAAATTCGGGGAAATCGTATAACAACGCTACCACTCATCCACAAAATGATGCTACAGTTCATGTGCGTTGGAGGCGGCAGGTAAGCCTAGGGAGTGAGAGGGAGGGGGACAGGGAGGGAGTGAGAAAGAGGGGGAGGGGGGGGCAAAGAGAGAAGTATGGAGAGAGGGGGAGAGAGAGAGGGGACATGTGAGGGAGGGGTAGAGGGGGGAGGGGGAGAGAGAGAGGATGAGGGGGAGAGAATGAGGGAGATGAGGGACAGAGAGAGGGGGAAGAGGGAGAGAGAAGGAGGGGGAGGGAGAGGGGGGCACACAGAGAGGGAGAGGGCACACACAGAGAGATGGCACTGAGACAGACAGAACAGATAATTCAAGATACTATAAATAGGAATATTGGAGATATCCTAGTGAAATCAGATATTTTAAATGAGGTACTTTTTAGTGTTTAAATGGTCAAAATTGCAGTTCCACCTTTTAGAGAGATCGTTACTGTTACTGAAGGACCTAGGGGTACTAAGTACCTGTTTTGAGAATATTTACCTGTAATAGCAGCAAAGTAACGTACCTTATGGGTGCTGCTGTGTGCAAAGTACCTTTAGTGCTATGAAATCGAAACACAATGTCATTGAGGTAAGATGGCAAATTCTAAAAAAAGTACGGTGTAAACAGTAAGGTGGTACGGAAACACTCAAAATGCCCAATGTAGGTGTGTTGTAGTGATGTTATGTTGGCATGCTTTCTATTCAGAAGGCACGACGAGTGGCATTTTTTAATTTTTAGAATGCGTCAAATACCAAATTCAACAAGTTTTGAGGTAGACGAGTGCACTTGACAAGGGGGGTTGTGTCTCTGTGTATACAACTGCAATAAAGACATGGTATGTATCTGTGCCTGTGGTCAAAATTACAACAATATACTGTATATATATATATATATATATATATATATATATATATATATTACAACCCACTCCAACCATTACAACAGACAATACTTAACTCAAATATGAATTGGTCCTTGATTAATGAATTCCCGTACATACTTGATAAATTTGCCCATTTCAAAGAAATTTCCTTAATATGAAGCACAAGTTATATGCAATTTGAGGAATTTTACAACAGGGACAAGACTCTCAGAACATGGGGTATATTGTTGCAGAATTCTTCAGATTATGTTATAACTGTTGATAAACAGGGTACATTTATCAGAAATGTACATAGTTTAAAATTATGAAACATTTTTTTTCTCGATATTTAAAAAACTAATATTTTGGGGGCCTCATTCAATTGCGATTTGGCTAATTGAATAGGGCTCTAAATAAGCACATAGCATATATTTTTTAAATAAGTTTTTGATTAGTGAAAACCTTGCCTTTGGATAGATGCTTACTAACTAAAAACTTCTTTAAAAAATATGTTATGTGCTTATTTAGAGACCTATTCATATGGCCAAGTTGCAAT
This sequence comes from Discoglossus pictus, assembly GCA_027410445.1. Taxonomy (NCBI): domain Eukaryota; kingdom Metazoa; phylum Chordata; class Amphibia; order Anura; family Alytidae; genus Discoglossus; species Discoglossus pictus. The sequence continues at coordinate 99,707,727 of CM050167.1, forward strand.
TGAATGAGGGCCTAAGTATCTAAAAATATTAAAATAATGTGTCAAGTGTTTAAAGATATTTTAAAAAATCTATAAAAATCAATAAAATCTATAAAAATAAAAAAATCTATAAAAATCAATATAAATAGATTCATAATATAATAGATCATCTTAATGCTTTAAATATTTTTCTAAAATATTATAAATTCTTCATATGTTAAGCATATGAAGATCTGATTAAGATCCTCACCAAGGGGCTCCACTTTGTGTGAATGAGGTTTCAGCGAGTAAATGACCACATTGAAAGTATCCTGGAGAAAAAATATGTGGGATGTGCAAATATTTTGATGTCCGGTGCCAT